>JAJHZJ010000470.1:8650800-8960804 GCA_023548195.1 Bettongia penicillata ogilbyi | reverse complement strand
CTCTGAGGTAAGGTTCTACTTTGGGACTTACTCATTGAAAGTGTTTGTTTGGAGACTCTGGGCAGCTGTTAGGAGCCTTCCCCAGCTTTGAAAACCCAGGTGTTGATGCTTCTCTCTCTGGTAACTATGTATGTATGATCAGACATTTGCATCTCTCTTTTGATCTCAATTTCTCTGTTTTTTCTCTGAAGTTCAGGGTGCTGACATTTCCCCCTGAACTAAGAGATAAATGTATTGTTTTTGGTCAGGCGGCTGGAAGCCCCATCTCTTGATCTTTATTTCTGTTTGTACTTCCTCTGCAATTCGATGTGATGACCTTTTCCCCTGAACTAAGTGAAGTGATGAACGTGCTTGATTAAAGTGATTGCTGATTCCTCAAGTTGCTTTCCTTTTAGAAAAGCAGATCAAAGAACCTGTGATAGTATATCAGGGTCCATGCTTTTACATATGTCTGCAAGAGAATGTAAGCTTTTTCAGGATGTACTGATTTTCATTTTCTCTTCATTTCCCTTATGTATAGTATAGTAACTTCTATATAACCAAAAAATCATCCAAAGTCCATATTCTAATTGAAACCTTTGACTTATTTTTTTTTTAAATGACAAGTCTAAAATGACCAAAAACTAGACTGTCTTTCTACAAAAGCAAAGGATAATATATTATTGAAAAACATTAATGGCCTTTAGATGAAATATATCAGTGCCACTGTTTTCGATGGTAAATTATTTTATTAGTTTATGGATTATGCAACATAAGAATGTGAAAGGAGAAAATAACTCATGTCAGTTCTTTGCTACATTATTATATTTCCCTGCAGTTTTGGAAACAGTGGAGACTTCATTGTTCCCCCAGCTCTTGTCATAAACAATTGATGTTATTGGTATCTTCCAATTGTCCCAAGCTCTACTAATCAGTGGCAACTTTAAAACAATATCCTAGCATAGGGAAGAAATTGTTATATCTGTCATATTCCAAATGACAAATTTCACCTTGCCAGTTCTTAAATGACCGGGATGAAAATATAGTTTTATATTACTTTTAATCTTGTTTATAGACAGTATTTCACATCAAACAATGTTACACTGTCCTTTCTGTGGAATGGTTTAAATTTTAATGCTTCTATGTCTTTATAATTAATGGATCCAGTCTTGAATACAGAATCATCTCCTAATTTTAATAGGATTATGAAAGGCTCTTATAACCAAAATACATAGTTGAGGGAAGTTGAAGCCCTGAGTATGGTAAACACCAGCTCATGGTTTAAAAAAAATCCATTGGAAAGATTTTGAATAGATGGGAAGTTTAAGAATGATAATATAACTACACATTTATTGGCAATCACTATATTTATACTTACTTAAAGATACTTTATTACGTTGATATGAACAGTCCTTCCACCAACATCATCACAACCCTCATTTTTACTTAGGGGCCAGTCTTTGAGAGATTTTGTAGATGAAAATTTATTGTTCTTTGCCAGAACTGCAGATGAGTCTCTTTATATTTAAGTACACTTTCTTCACACTATAAAGTTTGTCAATGGAATCATACTCAAAACCTTTCTAGATCTTGATAGCACTTCCATTTGAATAGTACATCCTTTAGGATACCCAAGATCATACTCAACCTACAGTAAGATATCAGAGCAGAACTTTAATTGAATTTTATATGTCATGAAAATTTATCATATTAAGACATTATACCATTAAGAAAACGTTTAAAGTAAAAGGCAATGTGGTTTAGTGAAACCAAGGAAGACTTGGGTTGAAGTTCATCATTAACACAAACTGGCTTTATGACCCTGAGAAAAGTCATGCAAGCTCTCAGTGTTTTAGAAAGTTCTCTAAGACTACAGGATTCAGAGAAGGTGCCAACTTGCATTCATTGTAGGTATTTCCTCATGTGGAAGTTCCATATAATGGCAAAATCACATGTCCCTCTCCTATGTTAACCATATTTCCCATAAACTTCTATATGTAGGAAAGATGATACAAAAAGTGAAAGTATTTCTATACTTATTTGTCTTACTCATCTCTAGGCTACATGACTATTCAAAGAGATTTTGTTTAAATCTATCATATAACTTTGAGATGCAGTGGGAGTTCACTTTTGAATTAATTTCTCCAATGACTCTGTGTCTTAGCTAAATTTTCCATTTACCAACAAGACTTTGGGTGTTACTGATAGTGGCTTAGCATATTTGACAAAATGTACCATTTTGAATTTAAAATTTTATTATTTTATTTTTTCCAATCTATTTATTTTATATTTTCATTTATTTATTTGTTAAATCCTTGCTGTAGTTATAGTTGATTTATTCAGTGATTCAGCTGTTACTGGCTAGGTTTATTAGACAATAGGGGCAGCTAGGTGGTGCAGTGGATAAAGCATCAGTGCAGAAGTTAGGAGGACCTGAGTTCAGATCTCACCTCAGACACTTGACACTCACTAGTTGTGTGACCTTGGGCAAGTCACTTAACCCCAGTTGCTTCATCCTGGGTCATCTCCAGGCATTCTGATGAATATCTGGTCACTGGATTCAGATGGCTCTGGAGGAGAAGTGAGGCTGGTGACCTGCACAGTCCTCCCTCACTCAAAACAAAATCAAGTGCAAATCATGTCATCATTTCTCTGATATCATGGTCTTCTTTGGCCATGAAGGATGAACACACACTCATTAGACAATAGGAAAAAGGGACACATTTTCATCTAAACTTGTAAATGAAATTATTGTAAATTGTAAATTATTAGAATTCAAACTGAGTATGTACTTTATCAAAATACTCTGCCTTCCAAGTTCTACTCTATATTCATACTGACTAGAAAACACAGGGGTCTCTCTCTCTTTCTCTCTCCACATATATATGTATATATACATATATATATATATACATACATATGTATGTATATATATGTATAAACCTATAAATGTATGTAGAACAATTCATGTGAACTATACATCATGTTAGGATTTGTCTTGAAGGAGATGTAACTCTTAAGTGGTAATGGAGAAAAAAATATTGCCCTTTACAAATATTTTGCAAATAATCAAGGTAGACTTTCTTTAGCAAGGCCTACATGAATTAAAAGACTATGTAATATCTAGTGTGTTTTACGTTACAGTTATTATTCAAAAAATACAACTATATTTTAAAATTTAAACTATAGTCTGCAAAATTGCTGATTGGGAAACCTCTAACAGAAACCAAAGACTGGGATAATATGGGAAGAAAAGACAGATTGCTAGCTAAAACTGACATTTCTTAGAAATATTACAGGGTCAATAGAACATTTTACTAGATAACCTTTGCTCTGACTTAGGCTAACCTTTTACATGATGTAGAGTATTAAAAGATCAGTTTCAGTGAAGTCATAAAGAATTGACCAGAGAACAATAGGCTTTACTTATTTCATAAGCATCTTTCGTTACAGACCCCTTTCCTAAGGGGCACCTTTTCATCAGCACCTTGTGTCAAAGATCCTAGTTTGAATTTAATGCTGGATATGAATTAAAATTGGAATGGGTATTTTATTGAAGGTCATCTATACCAGAAATTCTCAAACTTTTTAACTTTGAGGACTCTTTTGAAATATAAAAATCCATGGTTTTCCTCAGCCACTTACATGATAGGATTTGTGCAATTGGTATTTATTGATTGAAAAAGCACATAATGACTCAAAACTGCTATGAATTTATTAACAGTTTGGCATAAATTTGTCATTTATTAATTAGAACACATGAAAATGGTAATGTATGCATATATATGTGAGAAACATTTATCTATTCAATCTAATGGATGTCTAGTAATTGATTTTACTGACATGAATAAAATGTTTTATTGCATTTAATATTAATAATAAAGATCATCAGGATAATGCCTGCATAGAAATGTATAAAAACAAAAAATAGAAAAAAGAATGATGAGGATTTAAAAATATCAAAATTTCTGAGATGGAGCAAAAGAATTTTCCTTTTCTCATTTTCTTTGAAAATATGCTTTAATGAAATAGAAAGAGAGTATTAATGAGGCATTTTTTTTAAAAACTAGAGAATCAGGTTATGATGATGATGATGATAATGATGGTGGTGGTGGTGATGATGTTAACAATAATGTTGATATAAAGATAGCCTTGAAAATGTGTATCTTAATAATTAGAGAAATGGATAAAATGGTTAACAAAAAGCTGAAATACCAAGAAATTTAATAAACATTAAACAGAGATGAATACAAAAAAGGAAGAAAACCAAATTACGTAAATAAAAACTTGTTAAAAATAAAAAAAAATTATGAAAAAAGAATTATTAGAATTAATTATAAACAGCTATATGAAGGTAAAATGGGAATTTTTAAAAATATAGTCCACAAACATATGAAGTAAAATTAACAAAACACAAAATGCAGCATTTACATAACTTGATAATAGAAAAGAAAGTTGAACAAACCATAAAGATATTGTAATTTTTTGTTTGTTTTGAGAGAGGACAGTGACTTAGAGTTATAATTGAATTTTTGAATGTCTAAAATAGCTATACTTCACAAATTATTCTTGAAAATTGAAAAAGAAACTATCTTTCTCTTTTTAGAAAAATACAGTCGCTTAAGGAGGGAAACATAAAGCAAAGAAATAGAGCTATAGATCAATATCATTAATGAGCATTGTTGCAAAAATGTTACATAAAGTCTTTGCCAAAAGACTTACAATAATATACATTTTAAAAACATAACCAAGTTGGATTTATACTGAGTGCCAGCATGATTCTCCATTAGGGAAATCATTGATATAAAAAAATTACATTAAATCGAAATGCCCTAAGAGTTTTGATTAAATCAACAGGTGTAGAAAAATGTCACACACAATACTCCTTTTACATATGCCATACATGATGAAGCCTAATGGTATTTCTCAACACTGCTTCTTTCTGTAGATGTTTCTTAACGATCACTTAGTATTTCCTTCTAGATTTATTTTTTATAATGTAATTTTGCTGGGGGCATACCAGCTGCTGATAATTTGTTTGTGTTTTTACCTCCTGAAAATTAATGACCAGCAAGTTCATTAACACAATTGCAGGGAAGGGAGGATAACCCCAAAATCCAGGGACAGGTCATTGCTTAGAATATAATAATAGTAACATTTTCTTTGGCGCGCTAAAGTTTCTATTTAAGAATAGATGGAGAGTTAAAGTGAAAAAGTAAATGTACCTTTTTGAAAATTATCTTCTCTTTTATTTTTCCTCCTTTCATAAGTAATTCCAAGTGGTGTACAGTTCATTGATTCCTTTGCTTTGTATTTACCAGTATTCGGGAAGGTCCTCAGTTCCGGGTATCATTTCATATTAACCATGGCTTTATATGATATATGGAAACACATACACACACAAAATAGCAAGTTGGTCTTGGAACATCACTTGCTTGAATTACACATTACTTTTACTGAATCAATACTGAATTAATTTGGGATGCATATAGGGTGTGATATTTTTACCTGAACTATCTGTAATGTAGAGGGTAGAGACATAACCACAAAGGTAACCCTGCTCAACCTTAATTTGGCTAGGTAATAGTGTTTATTTTCATATTCCGTTGTTGAGATATCACTATTGCTGGCTCTTTTACAGCAAGATGTTCTCAAATCGCAGATGAGGGGAAAACCACTCTGCACTTGAGCTCTGGAGTCATGGGCTCTAATCCAGCCCCAGAAATGTACTAACTGTGTAACCATGGATGAGACTCACTCATTGCATGGCCTCAGTTTCTTGCCCTGTAAAATGAGAGGTGGTGGTGTTAATTATATTTCTACTTCTTTGTTAAAATTGTTATTGTGAGGAAGACACCATTAAAATGTGAACTGATATCCTAGATTCAGTGAGTCTGAGCTCCTCCCCAAGCAGATTCAGTCCATGTCATTTAATAAAGCTATTTCATCTCTCTGTTCTTAAGCACACCATCTCCCTTGTATAATTCAATCCTGAAATTTAGTCACAAACATAGAAATAATTTAATAGTCATTTGCAAGACAAACAAGAGAACAAATATAAAGAAATTAAGGAGTAAACAGCAATGTAATGCTATAAATATATTCCAAATTAACTTACCGGAGAGCTAGATTTATTTAAACACTGTTTAAATGCACATAGATACTCACTAAATACTTGCTGATTTGGCTTGAAGGGAATTGGTTTAAAACAGAATCAAAAGCAAAAGCTCCAAATCCAAATGAATTTAGAAAACAGAAGTTTCCAAAGGGTGCTTTTGGCCTGGAGCTTTTTCACTGTGTGTCTAGGAGAGGGAAGTTTGACATCTATTAATGTCTCATGAAGCCACTTGTAACCTTAACTCTTCCAACGAGCAAGGCTCTTCTGTGCTTCAGGTGGTGTTGGCACTCAGCTATCAGTATGCTATTTTTGTAGTAATGAAGTGATTACCCAGTCAATGCTATTAATGAACAAGACAAGAATCCCTGCTACCATCACCCCTTGCCCCACTCCCTGCTTAGGACACAAGTTTAAAGGCATGCCTTGCGATCTGAATTAGAAAAAAGATTTCTTTTACATCTAAAGTACTTTTGAAAGTACTTTACATCCACTTCACTCCCTTCTTATTCTAAAGTAAACAAAATTATCTAATATCATATCTTAATATTTTCCCTTGGAAAAGGGGAACATAGGTGAAGTGTAAGGAACATTACCTTTTCTTATGCTTTTCAGTATAGTAAAATTTTCCAAGATTAACCCCTAAAAGTGGACAATCTAGAAACCCCAAACCCCAAATAGGGAAATTTTACGTGCTCCCCTCAGTCCCTGGGTCCTCTGAACCTTCAGAGAAAAGTCCCAGACTGCAAGTACAGCATATGTGCAGGGAGAAAGCAAAGGATATTTAAACTAACTTCCTTGAAATTCTGTGATGATTCATAGACAGTTCAATTCGGAATGTGAGAAGGTAGGAATTAGTACTCATTTTATCAAAATAGCTTATTCATGACCAACCAATAGATGCCTAAGTACTTAATGGTGGCCTGCTGAGTTAGGTCTGTCAGGGCTTCAAGCACTTAGACCTAGGCTTGTCCAATTTCTCAGATATGTGGAAGTGATAATCATGCTTTGTTGCTGAGTTGTCAGATTTCTGTCCCACTCTTCATGCCTCCATTTGGGGTTTGCTTGGCAAAGATAATAGAGTAGTTTGGCATTTCCTTCTCCAGCTCATTTTACAGAAAAGAAACTGAGGCAAACAGGGTTAAATAACTTACCCAAGGCCACACATATACTAAGTGTCAGAGGAAGGATTTGTATTCAGATCCTTCTGACTCCCAGGCTAGCACTCTATACACTCAGATACTTAGCTGCCCTGAAGGTCACCTAGCTATTCTCATAGAAATGTCTGCCTCCGTGAGTCCTAAACTTTGCCAAGAGAATATCTTGATAGAGCCATCTCATATGTCTTGGCAGGACTGTGAGTAGCATGGCCAAGATGGGCAAGTCTGATCTCCACTCTGATCGAGGGGTAAAGTGCTAAATTTGGAGTGAGAGGAGTTAGGTTGAAATCCTGGCTATGCCAATTACCCCTAGATGACACTGGGGAAGCCATTGGGCCTCTCTAGATCTCAGCTAAAAAATAACTTTGAAAATTCCATCCAGTTATATAGGGCAGGGATGCCTCCTCATTTACATCACTGTTAGAGTCAGCTGATCAATGCAATGGCCAGTTGGGTCTTCACAATGCCTCCATTGAGATGGTTCTGGTTTTCTCCTCTCATGACATATGTCATGTCAACCAGTCTTTTGAATATTTAATAACATTACTTAATTTACCTTAATGTCAATAATGTCTATTTATATATTCTAGGAGGAAGATATTGCAGGCATTAAAATGGAAGAGCAAACAGGATGATAGCACAAAATAGCACACAGAACACCTACAATTCTTTTAGCTATGCTGCATAACCTGTGTTTCCACTTTCACAAATTTGCTCGTCTGTACTTCCTATCCAATCCCGCTGCGAATGTTGGAGTTCAGGTATTTATCTCTTCCTCATAATTACATTAGTCTTCTAATTAGTGTTCTTTACTTCAGTATATACTCTTTCTAACTGGGGCAGCTAGGTGGTGCAGTGGATAGAGCACTAGTGCAGGAGGACCTGAGTTCAAATCTCACCTCAGACACTTGACACTCACTAGCTGTATGACGTTGGAGTAAGTCACTTAACCCCAATTGCCTCATCCTGGGCCATCTCCAGTTATCCTGATGAATATCTGGTCACTGGATTCAGATGGCTCTGGAGGACAAGTGAGGCTGGTGACTTGCGCAGCCCTCCCATACTCAAGACAAAGTCAAGGGCAAGTCATGTCATCATTTCTCTGATGGCATGGTCTTCTTTGGCAATGAAGGATGAACATACACACACACACTCTCTTTCTAACTGATACTTCACAGGAATCTAGGTGACAGAGGGGATAGAGAAGAGGTATGTGGAGTTTGGGATGCAAGTTCAAATCCAGACTAAGATACTAGCTGTGCGAAGCTACGCAAACTACTTAAGCTACTTTGGCCTCAGTTTCCTCAGATGCAAAATGAAGATGATTATATCACCCACCTCAAAGAGTTTGTTTTAAAAATCAAATAAGATAATAAAGGCTATAAAAATTAGCTATAGTAATAGTATTAGAAGTAATGATGATTATAATAATTCTACCTCAGTAACCTTTTCATGAGGGTCAATAATGTTGTAGAGGGATACCTTTAGACAGTCCAATGAAAATTATGAAATTTTTCTTAGAATGTTTTTAAATACATAAAATAAGATTTACTGAATTATAAAGGAAATTAATTATATTGAAATACATGTATGTGTATGTTTACATATAAATATATCATATTAATGACAGTTATATGATATAGTTAATATGATATATATGTAAAACAGTATTTCAATATAATTTGTTTCATTTATTTATTTATTTGTTTAACATATTTTATGCATTTAAAATGATGTACATAAATACATATACCTATATGTATGTATATGAGCAATATGTACACATGTATATATATGTGTGTGTTTGTATGTGTTCCAGGTGTACCAGATATTTGCATTAAAATCACAAGAATCAAACAGTGCCTGCTAATAAAGAATTTGTAATCTAGCTGGGAGAGACAATATATATATATATATATACTGATAGATACAGATCAGATAAAAGGATATTTAGAACATTTGCACTAGTAGGTATGAGGCACCAGGAAATACTTCATATAGCAAGTGGATCTGAGTTTTGAAGGAAACTAAGAATTCTAAGAAATGGTAGTGGGGATGGCGCATACATGGCATCAGTGGATAAAGTGGATGAAAACAACAGGCAGGCAGAGATGTAGTGGTTTGAATGGCTAATAGTGAAAAGGCCATCTTTGGAGGCTTAGAGAGGAAATGAATATGTCATACGACTGGGAAAATAGGTTGGGACCAGTTTATGAGGGTTTTTAGATGCCAAACAGGGAAGTTTATATTTAGTTTAAGCAGTAATTGGAAGGAACTGGATTTTGCTCAATACAAAGTCACGTAAGTGGTTAACTGCAGATCTGGGATTCATATGCAGGTTATGTGACCTGAATTCAAAACTTTTTCCACCGTCCTACTCTGGGTTGTAATGTTTGTGATTACTGCAGAGTAATTATAATTATGTTTTGCATATTTCAATAAGACTAATGCTTAAGAATGTAATGGCAATTATGAGAGCTAAAGATCTTCCCCATCCACTAATGCCCTTGCCCATTAAGGGAAGTTTGATTAGGGGAGATTTGTTTTGTAGGAAGACTCACACCTTTTGTTAATTTTTAGTGAGGCACTGGCTCTCAAGGCTTGTGATGCTCTCTGGCTCTGACAAGTGTATAAATACTCTGAGGTCAGGTTTTACTTTGGGACTTACTCTTGGGAAGTATTTGTTTAGTCAGAGTAGATTCTGGACAGCCACTAAGGAGCATCCTGGCTTTGAAAACCCAAGTAATGGTACTTTTCTCTCTGGTAACTGTGGTCAGACAGTTAGAAGCCCTGTCTGTTGGTTTTTATTTCTCTGTATTTCCTCTGAAGTTCAGGGTGCTGACTTTTCCCCTTGAACTAAGTGAATGATCCATGTGCATGATTAGATTGTTGACCCCTCAAAAGTTGCTTTCTTTTTAGAAAAGCAAATCCAAGAACCTTTACAGCAGGCACTCCTGTGTATGTTGGGGTCCTTGCTCTTAGAAGGAAGAACTTTTCTTCTCCTACACCTGTGGAGAAGACAGTGAAAACATTATTATCACCATTTTTTTTTTCATATGAAACTAACATTCAGAGAGGTTGGTTGAGCTGACTGCCATCATACTTAGTAAATCAGGAGAACTAGACATGAATATTTGTATCTTTATTGCGAATCACAAGGCCTTCCAACCAGTCCATGCTTGTTAAAATCCTTTTGTGGAGGTGCAGTGGTTAATATAGGTTACCACAGACAAATTGTCATATGTGGAAAGCTTTGTATTAATGGCATCATTGGACGTTTCATGGTGGTATCTTGCCAAACTGATTTGAATTACATTGTTTTAAAACCTAGGCCAAAGAAAAAGCTTTGTTAAATGACTTTTGTCAATACAGAATCCCAGAGAGAATACTGACCTCTGTTTAAGAACAGGCATGAATTAAACAGGGAAACCAGCAATCATGACAGAATAACCAGCAGTATATCATGCTTAACCAAGACACAACTATGTCTGAAATTGGGTACCTGTAGTCTAACAAATTTGGTCAGCACATTTGGGAAATGTAGGACCTGACATATAGGTAGTGATCTCAGAATTGGTTGATCTATGTTATGACAATAGCTTCTCTGCTCACTAAAAGTCCATATTTTCAAACGATTATTATTTTTCCTATGATATTTCTTAATGGCTAGAACAGAGGTGGGAAACCTGTGACCTTGAGGTCACATGTGTCCCTCTAGATCCTCAAGTTCAGCTCTTTGAATCTAGACTTCACAGAACAAATTCTTTTATTAAGGGCCACACTTGAGGACCTAGAGGGCCACATGTGACCTCGGAGCCACAGGTCCCCCAACCCTATGTAGATATAGGTATAGGACTTGATGGTAACAGCTAGGTGGTGTAGTCTTGAAAGTACTGGGCTTAAAATCAGAAGATCTGAGTTCAAATCCTGTGTCAGACTTGCAAACTCTGTGACTGTCAGTAAGTCACTTAAATTCTCTTTGATTCAGTTTCCTTATGTGTAAAATGGAGATAATAGAACCTAATTCATAAACTTACTGTGAGACCCAAATGAGAAATCAGATATAGCACTTGGCAAATCTTAAAGAGCTATATAAATCCTAGCAATTATTATTGATTTCAGGAAAACCTTGATTCAAAATTCACCTCTGATATTTACTGGTTGTATGACCATTGACTCTCTCTCTCTCTATGCCCCAGTTTCCTCATGTAAAATAGACACTATTGTACCTGTGATATTTATCTCACAGGGTTATTGCGAGTCTCAGATGCACTTGGCAAAATGCAAAAAATCTATAAATGTCATCATCATTATTACCCTTGGCATTTAATGAGCAGGGTGAATTGATGTTTTATATTCAGCTATAGTGATTAATGGTGCTTGGAGCACAGGGAGAATTGTCTATGCTTGACGTGTACTTGATGGTACTGTCAAGGTGATGGCACTATCCTTCCTCTAGGCACTTCTCCCAATCTTGTCACTGGCATTTTTTCCACCTCAACTCATAATTACTAATGTGAGTGAAAGTTGAGATTCATTAATTTAGGTGTTATTGGACTAGACAAGAAAAGTGCATACCTTTATTTTTTTTTCTAGTTCCCTCATTTTAAACTGTATATATTCTATCTGACTTGATCAGTGGCCCCAGAGCCATTTAATTGGAAGATCCTTGAAGGCAAGGTCTGTTTTTATTTTAACTGCTTTTTGTATTCCCCAGCACTTAACATAGTGCCTGACATTTAGTATATGCTTAATAATGCTTTGTTGATTGATCTGCTTAGAGTCCAAGATGCATAGAACAAATATTCTAGTCTATTGCCTATACAAACCAGTCTCAGGATTTTCTGGACAATTCTTGAGAGACACTGATTTCCAAAAGGACAAGTAGAAAAAAAAAACAAAACTTGGAACTTTTAGATTTTTGTTAACCATAGGATACAAAAGAATATATTTAATTTCTTTATAACATATAAATCATTAATATCATTCACTTAAATCATTGAGAGGCTGTCAGACAATGACAATGAAGTGGTTGAATTATGATCCTTCTTGTTTGAACTTTGGATAATCTCAACATCAAAATGATCTAATGCTTACTGTATTTTACAATTTCACATTTAGAAGCTTCAGTCATATCAGTATATTTGTCTCTCAAACTTAGTTAAGCATGGGCAAGGCACATCATGTTTTATATATTTTTTCATCCATTCTACCTGTCCCCTAGTTTGAGTGTCTTCTGCTGCTTCTATCTATAGAATCTGGTATTTCTAGGACCTTTTTTTTTTTAACAAGAATAAGACTTCAACATAAATTGGGACCTGTGGTCTGGGAAAATATTAAGAGGGTGTAATATTTTATTACATATTTAAATAGCTTATGTTTAAAATTTTCAAAGTGTTTGGCTTATATCATCTCATTGGAACCTCACAGCAAGACTGTAAGTTAGTACAGATATTCGTATTATTCCCAAGATACAGAGTCACAGAGAACTTAAATAACTTGCCTGTGGTCACAAATCTACTAAAGTGTAAGGTTGTGAAAAGAGGTCTTCCTGGATCCAAGTGCAGTACCTTATCTACACTTGAAGACAACCTAGGTAGCAAGATAATCTCTCTCAATAACAGTAACAACCGCAATCAACCCTGTGCAGGTCCAATATCACTATTGGGTAGGTAATTCACTAGGACACTTTTGAAGTATTGTCTGTTTTTTAGGTTCATGAATGCTGGTGATGGCAATGTGTCATTAGTGAAAACTGGGAGCACAGATGAGGAGGAAAAAACACATGGATTTCTTCAGAATCCCTTAGCTCATTGGAATACAGACTGCTTTTCTTTTTTTTTTAATTTATTTATTTAACTTTTTACATTCATTTTCACAAAATTTTGGGTTCCAAATTTTCTCCCCATTTATCCCCTCCCCCCTCCCCAATACACCAAGCATTCTAATTGTCCCTATCACCAATCTGCCCTCTCTTCTATCATCCCTCCCTTCTCTTGTCCCCATCTTCTCTTTTGTCCTGTAGGGCCAGGTGACTTTCTATTCCCCATTAACTGTATTTCTTATTTCCTAGTAGCAAGAACAATACTCAACAGTTGTTCCTAAAACTTTGAGTTCCAAATTCTCCCCATCCCTCCCTCCCCACCTATTCCCTTTGGGAAGGCAGGCAATTCAATATAGGCCATATCTGTGTAGTTTTGCAAATGACTTCGATAACAGTCGTGTTGTATAAGACTAACTGTATTTCCCTCCATCCTATTCTGCCCCCCATTGTTTCTATTCTGTCTTTTGATCCTGTCCCTCCCCAAGAGTGTTGACCTCAAATTGCTCTCTTCTTCCATTGTCCTCCCTTCCATCATCCCTCCCTCCCTGCTTATCTCCTTCTTCCCCATTTTTCTGTACTGTAAGATAGGTTTTCATACCAAAATGAGTGTGCATTTTACTCCTTCCTTTAGTCGAATGTGATGAGGATAAACTTCATGTTTTTTTCTCGGCTCTCCTCTTTTTCCCTCACTGAAAAGTTTCCTGCTTGCCTCTTGAATGAGCTATAATTAACCCCATTCCATTTCACCCTCTCTCCTCCCACTACATTTCTCTCTCACCATTTACCTTAATTTCTTTTAAGATATGGTCCCATCCTATTCAATTCACTCTGTGCTCTCTGTCTCTGTGTGTGCATGCTTGTGGGTATGTGTGTGTGCGTGCATGCATGTATGTGTGTGTGTGTGTGTGTGTGTACATCTGTGTGTGGTCCCACCAACTACCCAGATAATGAAACGTTTTAAGAGTTACAAATATTGTCTTTCCGTGTAGGAATGTAAACAGTTCACTTTTGGTAAGTCCCTTATGACTTCTCTTTGCTGTTTACTTTTTCATGCTTCTTCTCATTCTTGTGTTTGAAAGTCAAATTTTCTTTTCAGCTCTGGTCTTTTCATCAAGAATGCTTGAAAGTCCTCTGTTTCATTGAAAGACCATACTTTCCCCTGATGTATATTATACTCAGTTTTGCTGGGTAGGTGATTCTTGGTTTGAGTCCTAGTCCCTTTGACTTCTAGAATATCCTATTCCATGCCCTTCGATCCCTTAATGTAGAAGCTGCTAGATCTTGAGTTATCCTGCTTTTATTTCCACAATACTGGAATTGTTTCTTTCTAGAGGCTTGCAATATTTTCTCCTTGACCTGGGAACTCTGGAATTTGGCCACAATATTCCTAAGAGTTTCTCTTTTTGGATTTCTTTCAGGTGGTGATCGATGGATTCCTTCAATACTTATTTTGCCCTCTGGTTCTAGAATATCAGGGCAGTTTTCCTTGATAATTTCATGAAAGATGATGTCTAGGCTCTTTTTTTTCATCATGGCTTTCAGGTAGTCCCATAATTTTTAAATTCTCTCTCCTGGATCTGTTTTCCAGGTCAGTTGTTTTTCCAATGAGATATTTCACATTCTCTTCCTTTTTTTCATTCTTTTGGTTTTGTTTTGTGGTTTCTTGGTTTCTCAGAAAGTCATTAGCCTCCATCTGTTCCATTCTAATTTTGAGAGAACTATTCTCTTCAGTGATCTTTTGAACCTCTTTTTCCATTTGGGTAATTCTGCTTTTGAAAGCATTCTTCTCCTCATTGTCTTTTTGAACCTCTTTTGCCAATTGAGTGAGCCTATTTTTCAAGGTGTTATTTTCTTCAGCATTTTTTTGGGTCTCCTTTAGCCAGGTATTGACCCGTTTTTCATGCTTTTCTTGCATCTCTCTCATTTCTCTTCCCAGTTTTTCCTCCACCTGTCTAACTTGATTTTCAAGATCCTTTTTGAGCTCTTCCATGGCCTGAGCCCACTGTACATCCACCTGGGATGTCTGGGATAGACAGGTCCCGACCTCCACATCTTTCTCCAATGGCAGGCATTGTACTTCGTCATCAGAAATCAAGGGGAGAAGGAACATCTCTTCCCCAATAAAGTAGCTCTGTGGTCTCATTCTGCTTCCCTTTTCTGGGCATTTTCCCAGCCAGTTACCTGACTTCTAAGATTCCTCTCCACCCCTGCTTAGATCTGCCCAGCTAGTACTTGGGGTCTGAGATTCAAATGCTGCTTCCCAGTCTCAGGGGTATCCGTGGGAGGAGCAGCTGCTATTCAATGTGAGCTTAAGTTCTGGTGCTTGGGTGGGGGCAGGGCCACCTCCCAGGCTCAGCTCCCTCAGGGGGTTTATGCAGAGACCTTCAGTGATGGAGTGGGTGGGGGCAGGGCCTTCTCCCAGGCTCACCTCCCTCAGAGACCTGAACTTCTGCCTTCTGGTCCAGGAGTCCCGGGGGCCGCCACTGCTGCCGCCTCTGCCGTTCCCTCCACCACTGCCAAGGGGGCCCAGAGACACGGAGACACCCAGCTCCCCTCTCGGCCAGCTCAGACGTCTCTCTCACTGACCTGTAGCGCCTGTGGGCGGAGAGAACTTCCCGGCCACCAGAGGTTCTGTCCCTGAAGCCTGCTCAGATCTGCTCCTCTGGGGCCATGGCCGGGGCAGCTCAGGGGTGGGCTCCGCTTTCTGGGGCGTGATAGACCCTGGTGATGTCTCTCCAGGGCTCTCTGGAAAGGAAATCTCTTCCACTGTGTTTCTGTGTGCCTTGCAGTGATCCAGAATTTGTGGGGAGTTCTTCTTACAGGAAATTTATGGGCTGTGGATTCGGAGCTAGCATACATGAGTCTTTCTACTCCGCCATCTTGGCTCGACTGCTTTTAATAATGTTAAGTACTACTGACTCACATATGCCTTTAGTAGTAAGGACAGACCAGCCTTACTTTCAAAGAAGCCATGGTATCCACCTAATTTTGAAAAAGTTCTGAGGTCTGACCTTATCTTAGTAATAGAATAGGTGGGAGTAGAAGAAGAGATATCAATAAGAGTGATGGCATAGGGAATCCTGCGCGTAATGTTAATGTTTATAATGGTAATAATAATACTAAAATAATAAAAGTAATGCCAGTAACTTACACCCAACACTTTATAACTTGCAAATAATTTTTCTTATACTGTCTAGTATGAGGAACTCCATGCTTTGACCTCTCCTTGCATTTATCAGTTTATCCTTCACTATTCCCTCCATCTAGAAATAAATCATCTTCCAATGAACCTGGACTTTTCACTGCTTTGTAACAAATCCCCCTTTCTTTGCTTTTTCTTATGCAATGGCTACTATGTTGTATTTTTTTTTCCTTGCAACTCTTAAAATTTTATTCATCCCTCAAACTAGTTAAAATAATCTATCTTTCTCTAATCTCCAATTGGGTGTTGACTATGTCCAAATCCTAATAGCATTTTTTAACTGTCATAATATTTCTCACAGTCTAGTTTGTGTTAGAATTGATGTGTTCCTCCCAACTGCGCAAGGAAGTTCACAGTTAAAAAAATACATACACACAAAATTATATTACAAGATAATTTTATTATATGAATTGTATGATGTACAATTATATCATAAATGCAACATGTATATTATTTATATACACACGTATGTGTGTTTATATATGTATATATTGTAAGTGTTGTGCCTTTTCCTTTAGGTTCCAGTCTCCAGGTGTATTCTAATTCTAGTTTTCTAAATTTAACAGGTATATTCTAAATTTTATCACTGTGGTTAATAGACCTTTGATAATTCATAAAATTACAAACTAATGACTACTGTTAGCCAGCTTGAGTCTTGGTTAAGGGGATGCACTTTTATTATTTTTTCATCTCCTATGAGGATATTTTAGTCATTGTTATTAAAGAATAAAACAGCAAAATTTTACTAAATATGTAGAAGAACAACCTCCCTAAAACACTAAGTTCAAGAAATATTTTATGAGCTTACTATAAGTATGGCACATGAAAAAGTATATCAAAAAAATTTTGGAAGATATACTGGGTTTACTTTAAACCACCAACATTAATCAAGAGAAACTCAACCTAAGTGCACCAGCATCCAAGATAACATATTTTCTTTTCACATAGAATACTGATCCCACATCTCACTGAGAAGGAAAAAGAAGTTAGATATTTTCATAAGATAATAACTCCCTAAATGCTTACTATTAAAAAAACACAATGATTAATAGAAATAAAATCATCAAATATAACACAATCATATACAACTGAAATAACTGGCATTCCAATAAGTATACACATGTGTATGTTTATATGTATATATGCACACACATTGTGCATATATAAAATCTTCTTTTGGAAGAGGACACTTGATCTCTCTGTGTCTATCTCTCTCTCTCCATGTGTGTCTTTTTCTGTCTGCCTCTTTCTTTTACATCTATGCTTTTTGTTTTCAGATATTTGCACTCTTCTTCTAATATAACCGCTCTTTACTTATCAAACCAAAACTCATTAGAAAAGTGAGTTCTGTGTGAAAGAGATTTTTATCTGCAGGCAGTAGAATATGAGAGAATTCCTCAGTTGGTGAACATTGATTGAAGTGCTTTGCCTTCCCTTAGAGAAATACTAAAAAAAATTCAATCAAACCACAGTGGGCTGATTTACTACATTCCACAGGAAGATGATGAGAAGGGTTATATTTCTCATTTAGTGTAATTTATTGACAGTATTAGAGTGGGTTGTCAATCAAATTTACGATGATCACTTACTTTAGGACAATTCTCCAAAGGAAAAATAGGTCAAGTTGGACAAAGAATTCTTATATTTTAGTACTAATCAGAGAAAGAAGGAAAAGGGGAAGTGTTAGAGAGCTTGGGATGAGTACAGTGAGAGGATGAATTGAGAGGCCCCAAACTTAGAAAAGAACAGAATTAAGCAAACTAATCACTTTGCACGTCTTTTGTTGTGGTTGCTGCCATATTGAATTTAACAGTTATGACTGTTGTTAAAATGTGTATATCCCAAGTCTACAGTTCTTGCTTATACATGGAAAGGTTTGCATTTGTTGATGATTGAGATTAAAAAAATAACCTAACAAAGGAAAGAAATACTGATAAGCCAGATCTTACAAAGGGCGTTGCAGAAGAAATTTAAGGGACAATGAACAAATATGAAATACAGTGAATGTCTCTCCATAACATAACCTCCTTGAAGACCTGGACTCTCACTTTTACATCTATATCATCAGATACAGTCAGGTTATAGTAAGATTCATTTTGCTTATCTTAGACTTTTCTGCCATTGAAGAGAATGTGTGAATGAAATACAAGCAAACACAAACTCACACACATATAATATATATTTATATGTCTATATAAGCCTGTACACACAAAATTATGTTTACCCATATATACATGTATATATTGCATATGTATGTATGCAGGATATATGAATATATATGTGTGTATATAATGGAATTAATCTAGTTCTATGTGGCATGTTGTTGCTAATATTACATCATGTAATATCTTTGAAGTATCCTACATCCGTGGTGCAAAATTAGATTCACAGATACTAAGCCATTTACTTACAAGGATCCTTGGAAGCTACTTATTGACTTAGAAAACATATTAATATTTCTTTGTATATATTTTGTTAAGAATTTCAATACATTATAATATGGCTCATGTTGGCCCTTGGGACTGTTGTGGACTGCATTTGGCCTGTAAACTGTATATTTAAACCATTGGACCTCCATCATAATATGCATTCTGAAATTTTTCAATGGATCCGGATCTGATTGATCTGGATGTTCTATTTCTATGTCAATTATAATGCAAAACTCAAAACTGGTAACGTGTTTCAACCTGATTGCTCCACATTCATTCCACTGCTTTTTGGATATGCTGATTTTTTTTTTTTATTAACTAGAAGTTATGGTATCCCATGAATTACAGTCACATAATATCACTAGACAAATACTGTTTTTGCAAATGAATTTCCATGACAGGGAAAAGGTTAGAATTCTTTAAGGTACTGAACAATTTCAAAATCCAAGTCAAACAGTTCATTCTCTTACTAAATTTTGGGATCAATTCAGGTCCATCTACTTTATCTGTAGTACAAACATTTTCTATAAGAACAAAAAAACTGATAAGATGGTAGAAACTGAACATGGAAAGAATCAAATGAATAAAGTAGTATATTAGCAGATCAAAAAAAAAACCCGAAACAAAAACAAAACCATTACTATTTCATAGAGCTATTCATGTTATCTATGTATAGTGTGACCACTGACTTATCAGAATATCAAAATGAATTAAACACAAAAAGAAAGAACTACAATGATAAAAAATTGTGTTTTACATGGTTAATGATTTAACCTATTTGAACTCTTTAAACATGATATTCAAATAAAAAATAGAAATGGATAATAGAAATGACAATAATACTGAATTTGATAGCTTCACCCAGAAATTTAATCAATGTGAATTGATTTTTTTCAATAAGAAACCAAAAGTTCTTTAGTCAGCAATTATGATTTACTTGCCAAATCAAGAAACATAACTTCAAAGGACATACATTTATAAACGCATTAATAAAAATCTTATTAAGATTGATGGACAATAATGGACAATATCATCTCAGAAAGATGAGAGATGTAACGGAGGACAAAATAAGTGTAAAGAGTTTGGCCAGGTAGCCAGTCTAACAAACTCATCTAACAAACATTCAAGAATACAAATGGAAAGAAAGAAAAATGGGATAAAAGATTCATAAAATTCATTTTCTTTTTTTCTTCAAATTTGTCATTTAAAGTCGCATAACTAAGATTGCAGTTACACATATTCTTGTAGAGGAGATTGAAATGGTGTTCCATCCATCAGATACGGGAAAAGCAGCTTATTGGGCAAAGTTCATATAGGGAGGATCTGTGATGAAGGGAGCATATTATAATGGCATTGAAAGTCAAATGCGCATGATGTCTGAAAAGTGAAAGATATCAAAGATAAGCAACAAAATTATATATTTTAATTGGTAACTGAGAGAATATTAGTAACTGCCAAACTATACAAATATTTATGAGTTATAGCTAACTCATAAATAGCTAAATATGGCTATTTAAATTGAGGCAATCCTTGATGAAGGTATCAATAAGAAAGGAGCAAGCATCCATAAATAATATTCAACAATGGACCAAATCTTTACCCTTTAAAAATTCACTGAATGACATAGAGAATATAAAATACCATTATACTTATTGATTATTGATTACAAAACAAAATCCAAACTTCATTTTGCAGAATAAATACCACTTTGCATTCCTTTAAGGCATACATACCTTGAAATCTTTCCAGAATTCTTGAAAAAAGCAAAAGTAATGACCCTTGGATAATAAATTTCAAATGAGTAATAGAATGGGGAGCTATATTCTCTTTAAAGGTATTAATCTTTGCAATGTAAGACATCCAGTAGAGTATAGGTCAAAAAGGCATTTCCTGCAGATAATGAGTACTCAAGATGTTCTTGTTTGCCATTGACAGCATTCTGATTCTATGCATTCCCAGAACACTTCACAGACTGCCCTGTTCTTTCACAAAGGAAAGAGGGAGAGGAAGGAAAGAGGAGAAATAAAGAAAGGAAGAAAAAGGAAGGTGCAAAAAAGGAAGAATTAAAGGGAAGGGAAGGGGGCAATTACATAGATCTTACTATGTGCTTAGCACTCTGCTAAAAACTTTTAACAAATATTATCCAATTTGATGACATGGTCTAATTAGACAAAGAATGTCTATTTCCCAGATTCCAACACGTATTTGATTGGTTATTCTATAGCATGTATATCTGTAGCAGTACAGTTGGATTGTGAGTAGGACCCATAGTTAAATAGCAGTTAGAGATCAAGCTGTATTGCCTTCAGGAAATTGCAAAGCACATTTACTTACACCAAACTTCCCATGAAAGCAAAGGACATTTTTTTTAAATGCTAATATTCTACCATCGGTCTTGAATAACATCAAAGGAATGGAATTCAGTTACCTCTAGAGAACTAAAAATGAGTATCCAATAAAAGGCAGGGGAGATTCATTTAGGACATAAACAGGATAGAGTATATAGTCACTGGGTAACTTGAAAGAAAGTAAGAAAAAAATCAAGAAATTGAATGATAATAAGAGAAGAAGGAAAGATCATGTACCAAGAATGAAGGACAATTAACTGACATGCAAAGTGTTCACCTAATAACCTTATAGTATCAGGAGAAAGCATATTGAGTGCATAACTTGCAGGGACCTTGTGGAAAGACGTGGGCAAGAAGTTCACAGGCTGGGAAGGCACAGATAGCTTAAAATTTGAATAACTCAAGGGAACTTTCCAATCAATGAGATACAGAACCATTTGAGTATTTTAGGTCACAATATAATAAAAAATAGAAAAAAGTAATAATAGTGAAGGTGAAGGACTTCAATAAATTTCTTATATAATAATAATATTAACAGATATAAGATGCTTCCTATAATCCTACAAAAATGATCTTGCAGGCCAAAACTTTTGTTTAGTAAAAAAAAAAAAAACCAAAAACACTAGATATTGAAATCTACTTGTGCAATTCTGAAACATGTTAAATGTAAAGGTGTAATAACAGTATAGAAACTTATCACAAGGCAATTGCTTTCTAAGCTCCATTGAATGATGAGTGAGATAATACTATCTTTTTTATGGAGGGGTGGGAGCAGGCAATCAATGTTAAGTGACTTGCTCAAGTCTGAGGCCAGATTTGAACTTAAGATACTCCTGACTCCAAGGCAGATCCATTATACCACCTAGCTGTCATGATAATACTACTATACCAACAAAAACAACAAAAACCTCTACAATCTCAAAATATTATTGAGAATTCAACAAAGTAACTGTACTGGAAATGGACCATTATCACAGGCAAAGCTCTTACCCATAAATGCTAGAAAAACCAAACAAAGCATGGACTCGCCAAAATTTAAGAACATTTTTAATACCAAAATCTTGCAACCTACAAACTACATGGAAGGAAAAAACTTAAAATATAGAAATCTAAAAGACTAAATCAAAGTCAAGTGAGAACAGAATAATTAACAGAATACCTGTATTCCTTCGTCTACTCTTGTTAAAAGAAGCTTCTAAAGAGCCTAGCAAATATGAGTTTATATCACAAAAATTTTCATTCAATCTTTTAAAAAGAAGTTATTTTAATACTCTAATAATCCATGGAATATTAAATATTAAAAAATTCTAGCAAGAAAGTGAATTGTCCTAGGCTTACTTCAAACTGAATTTCATTGAAAAAATATGTAAACTGAAATAAGCAAGCAATATATACATATATACACATATATACATTTATATACACACAAACACATGTAGATATGCATGTGTATGTATGTGTGTGCACATATATACATGCATACATATGTGTCTGTTATATACAATGTACTATAGTTGCAACTCAGTGCCTTATAAAGGGCCTTGACCAAATTAATTGAATTAATGAGCATGACCATTCTTTACTCCCAGGTAGCCTACTCTTTAGCCTGAGTTCCTAAACTAATCCCAATAAAATTATATCATTATCCTTGTGTAGTCCTTGGATATTTATACTTGACCGTTTTCTCAAAATGTAATACTTGATTTTAATTTTACCTAAACTGCCTTCATAAACCGGGAACTAATGCAGAGCTTCATTAAAATACACAAGGCTCAGACTTTCCTGTAATAAAGATGAGAGCTTTAATTTATGCTTCAGTATATTAATTTACTTCTAATTACTGTAATCACTATGATTTCCACATGGTTACATTCAAAAGTAGATAATACAACCTCACCGTTTTAGGTATCTCATTCAATATATGTTAATGCTTTTACAGTAACTTTGTCTCAGAAGCAGATCCTATTTGGAAATGATGACTTTAACCTCTTTCAAACCAAGCTATATGGCATGTGTTTTAAATTTAAAGATGACAGAATTAGTTCCCAAGGATGATATTTCACTGGATAATCAGAAATTCATAGGAAAAATTTGAAGGCTGAGCATTGTGATTTGAACAATCAAAATGTTTCTTCTTACAATAGTCAGTTAAAAGAATTCATAAAACACTGACTTTTTAATAAAGAAACATGTTCAATGATTGTATTTATATGAATTTAATTCAGTTACAAAACACCTTATTAAGTATATCTGTTGTATGCTAGTGCAACTAGATGGCATAGAGATAGAGCACCAGACCTGGAGTCAGGAAGACCTGACCTCAAACTTTTACTAGCTATGTGACCTTGGGCAAGTCACTTAACATTAATTTCCTCAGTGTCCTCATCTGTAAAATGAGTTGAGAAGGAAATGGCAAACCAGTTGTGTATCTTTGCCAAGAAAACCCCACATGGGGTCAGAAAGTCATGACTATGGAAATGATCGAATAACAAAACTATGTGCTAGTTACTCCAAGAAAAGAAAGAAAAGCAAAACTGTCTCTTATATCAACGAATTTTTATTCTATTGTGATTGGGAAAGAGGAGGCAATACCAGTTTGAAAATTCCAGTACTGATGTAATAGCTCTTCCCAAAGACTTTTAAATTGTCTAGTTACTATCGTGTCTTCATATTATAGTTTTTAGCATTGTCAAAAATCAGTCCCCTAAATGGACACTTTTTTAGTAAAATCTAAATTGACAGTGTATTTTAAACATTATTAAATTTCAATATATATAGCATCATTTAGTGAACTCAGTATTTTCCAATTTGTGTATTTAATGTATAGGAATGACTATGAATTAAACTTTTTCTTTATATTTTTGCTTACTTGTACAGTCACCAAAGATCTTGCCAAAAATCCTTTTATGTTTCTTTTAATATTATAAGCAATAATACAATAAATACTTTTTTTGATGGTTTTTGACTCACCATTTCCTTTATTTGTACAAAATAGTGAATAATCATACCCCAGTTGGGAAAAACCAGTGGTTTAGGGTTTAAACAAGTCCATCTGTCCTGAAGCATCTATTTTGAAGGTTTGAGACTAGCAGTTTTAGTGCCAGCATCTTTGGGTTTGGACTCGGCAGGCTTGGGGTCAGTAGGCTTAGCAGCCTTAGAATCACTGAGCTTTGTGACCTTGGTTGCATGGGATCGCACTTGGCAGCCTTGGGGCCAGATTTGGTAGCCTTGGGATCAGATTTATTGACCTTGGCAGCAGACTTGGTGACCTTGGGGTCAGTGGGCTTGGCAGCCTTGGGGTCAGTGGGCTTGGTGGCCTTGGGGTTAGTGGTTCAGGCAATCTTAGAGTCAGGTTTCGTGATCCTGGAGCCTGGACGTTTGATGCCGACCCTAGAGCCTGGATGCTTTTTGGCCATCTTGCCACCTGCATGCCGGGCACTGCCCTTGGAGATCTTGGGCCTGAGGAGGTTGGCCTTGGAGTCCTAAGAAATACTTTTTTAAAAGTTTAATTTGTGCCTTTTTTTTAAAAACAAAATCATAGTATTCTATGTAGCTAGCTCAGGAAGCAAGAATACCTGTGGTCTAGTCTTTGGCATTTGTATGGCCAGCTATTAAATTATATATGTACATCAGAATATGTATATATGTATGTATGTATGCATGTATGCATGTGTGTGTGTATACTCCCTAGTACAAAACCACATCTATTATCATAATTACTAAATTATCATCATACTAATCATTAATTATCATAAATACTAAATATTGTGCTTGTGCAGGAGGGTGGTCATGAATATTGAAACACAAGTATCAAATTTATGTACTGGCCAAAAGTCAATGAAGACATGAAGGATGGATGTATGTAGAAGTCAGTGCACTACCACTGATAACTCTAGGCACAAGGTGAGAGGTCACCAAAGAAATGTATGCTTGGAAAAGGAAGCAGGTAATCGTATAGTGTGAACAAGTGATAAGAGATGGGTCAACTGTTGTACTATTAGTCAATGAAATATATGGAATCAAAAACTTCAGGAATTTCTTCTTTTGGAGATATCTGGAAGAACTCAGTAAGAATTATATAAGATGAGGTGGTATAGCTAAGCTGTGATCTATGTTCATAAGAGAGTGATGATTACTCAACTATTGCACTATTGAAGTATATAGAAATTGGAATAATCTGAAAGCATTAGTGAAATCTCAGTGTTGTTATTCCAACTATAATTTTGATAAATATAATAGTTAAAACATTTTAGGAAATGTTGGTGAGTGGTATGTTCTGATTAAATTTAAAATTTGGTTGGCTGGTTTAATAATTTAAACCTTGATGATGCAAAGAATATTTTAATCTAACAGTGATTTGGAGTTATCCTTAAAAACATCAATCATCTAGAATTGAACTCTGGTTAGTTTAAGCTGTATCATAGCTTGGATTCTAGATAAATAGGATTTCATGACCTCCATGGGGTTTCTTGATCATTCAAATCCCATGAAACAAGTGGGAACTTGGAGGAAAATGATAATTACCTATGTGCTTTAACATATAAAGGCTTTTGACTAAGCAGGTAGGATTATACAATGATTATTGTTGAAACTGTACAGGAGAATTAAGTTTATGGAAGGTTTTTCATTACTATTGCATATTACATTTTAACATGAGCATTAAAATTCTTAGCTGTGAGTTTTATTAAAATATTGGGGCCATTTTTAATAACTGTGAGAATATGTAATTAATGTCAATGAGAAAATATGATTTCAAAGGCAAATATTCACTTTGCACATTACTTTTCAGATACATAGAATATCACAAATGTCATGATACAGTAAACCAATGATACATCTTACCCAATGTTACACATTTGCGGTGGCATTTAAGAAAATTTTGTGAGTTTGTTTAGGTGTCCCAATAATCACTTTCAAAAGGCTTTCAACAATCAATTTCAAAAGGAATATTACCATAAACATTCATCTCTATCTTTTTTTCTTGTCCTCCTTAACCCAGTAATTAGTGTTTTCTTCTTTCTCTGTTTACCTCATATCATAACTATTTTTATGTGTTGCATGTTCCTAGGAGAAAGTAGCTTCTTCAGAGGAAAGTTTTGTTTTATTTTAACTTTATACTCCTTATACTAATCATATAATCTTTCACATAGTAGATGCTAGAAAGACATTTGTTGAGTTGATCAGTGATTTATTATTAATTTATTGTTCATTTATGTATCATTTCTTAAAACTACTTATGTTTCCAACCCCTCTCAGGGTTATAAATTATATAAATGAGCATTATATACAATATACAAACTAGTACTCTTTTTTTGCCACTATATCTTTGAATCTTGAGGTTACCTTGAAGGTTCATTATTGTGGAATTTGATAAAAAGTCAATATTTACTTTATCTATATAAATTGTATAAGTTTCTGTCCCCTGGTCTTATACTAGCCTCATGGAGATCTATCAAAGGGATGCTCTGATTTCCTCAAATTTTAATTGCTTACTACAGAAATCATTTCTCTAAACTTCTTTAATTTGATTACATCTTTGCTCTTTAGTGAACAAAGTCATACATAATTGTGTAACACACACCCGGTTTTGCCCAAGGATAGGAAAGAGACTTTTGTTTCCATGACCTCTTTGTTCATTGGTATCCCTTGCCACAATATCCCATTAAGCCACAGTCCATGATAGCACCTAATTTTTTTTTTCCTGATAGCATAGTGATATGGTCAGCTTAATCTTCCTAAAACATCCCTTCTTCCATATCCTCCATCATGTTGACAATCTTCTAGTTCTTACAGGATGAAACCTGAAATTCTTACCCTGGAATTCAATATCTTCCATAGTATGTCACCTTCTGAATTACTGAACATTATCTAACATATTTCGACATGAACAAGTCTCTTCATCCAACTCAGTCAGCTTATTGTTACCTGAACAAACTATAATTTTCCTTTCTCTGTCATTTTCAGGATGTTAATCCTTTCTTAAGATGCCTTTTCTTTTCCTCTTTGCTTAACCAAATGTGATCAGTCTTTCCAGTTCCTTCTTAAGTTAAACCTCCTTCTTCAATTCTTCTCTGTTCATTCCTGCCCACCTACATCTCTCTGTTCTCACAATTCCAATAACATCTATTGTCATTTTGCACTACTCATTTTTATACTTAAACCTGTGTTCATTTGTTAATTATTTGTTTCACAAAAGGAATTATTAAATTCTCAAAGTCAGGGGATGTGCTCTTTAATTATTATTTTTCTTAGAGAGTGTTAAGACTCAATAAATCTTTGGTGATTTAAATCATCTTAAAATGGATTAGATTATTTTCCCCTAAGCATTTAACATATATTAGTATGCTCTAAATGCTATCTACAACGGTTCTGTTATTCACATAGTCCTTTCTCTCATTTATCTCATTGTCTTTGTGTCTTACAAATCAAAAATATTGTCTCCAAATGACACCAGACATCTGTTAAGGACTTTGTTTTTATATGATTGCAAAACTAGGACACACCAGTCCATAGTATTAGAAAATAAGTATCATCAACAAGGAAATGGAAAGACTCATGTTATTTACAAGTAGGCTTTAGTATATCATATCCAAAGGGAATTACAATAAAAAGTGTTACCAAAGCAAAGTGATAGATGATATTAGTCACAGAACAAGAAGAAGAAAAAGAAAAAAAGAATGCTCACTCATTCCAGTGGTATCCTTACAATGCCACAAAAAATGGAGGTGAGGGCACAGTACACTGAATGGATATGCTTAGAGATTTTATGGAAGAATATGTCAAAAATCCCACAGAATGGGAAAGCATGATTTAGTTTTCATCTGCATCTTTGGAGGCAAGAACAATATAGATATTGATAGATATCTAGATATAGATACAGATAGATATGAGCATTCTAATATTAAATACATGTTATATGTAGAGTACTACACTAGAGACTGGAGTCTATACAAATTTAAGATAAAACTGTCCTTGAATATATGGAAATTGCAATTTATTTGTAGAAAAGGCATATCAGAATATGATCACCTAAAATGCATGATAAATTCAAAATAAAATCCCATGCATAATCTAGGGAAGAAATTTCATGGATTGAAAGTACAGGTAAGAATTTAGCAGACAAAGAGAGAAAAGAAAGGCATAGGTGATAGTGATAGGAAAGGTTGAGAAATAGAATAGTGAAGATCAAGATAGGGAGAAGAAAAATAATACAATATGACTGTGTATATGATGTATATTAAGAGTGTAGTATGCAAAAAGGCTAAAAAGCTAAAGTGGAAAAGTAATGTCTACTTCCTGGAAAATGTGGTGCCTTAAACAGGAACTCAATTTACATTTGTTTTTCTTATGAGTAATAAGGATTTTTAAGACTGTAGGTAAGAGAGATGGAATTAAATAAAATATTAGGAAAGAGATTATAGAAACTTATCACAAGGATAATACACTATGACTAGATAGAATTTGTTTCAGTAATGATGGACTCATTGAATATTAGGAAAACTATGAGCATAACTAACCATATCAATAATAAAACAAATAGAAATCATATGAATATCTCAGTAGATGAAGAAAAAGCTTTTGAAAAAAATACAGCATGCATTCCTATGAAAGACATCATAGAGCACAGGAATAAATGAAATCTTACTTAAAATTATAAGTAGCATCTATCTAAAACCATTAGCAAGCATTCTATGTGATGGGGATAAGCTAGAAGCACTATCAATAAGATCAGGGGTGAAAGAAGGATGTTCATTATCACCACTGTTATTCAACATTGGCCTAGAAAATTGAGCTTCAGTGATAAGAGAAGAAAAATGAATTGCAGGAATTAGAGTAGGCAAAGAAAAACAAAGTTATCACTTTTTACAGATGATATGATGGCATCCTTAGAGAATCCTAGAGAATCAATCAAAAGACTATTTGTGATAATGCAGGATATAAAAATAAACTCACATAAATCGTTGACATCTTTGTATATTACTAACAAAACCCAACAGCAAGTCATAGAAAGATAAATTCCATTTAAAGTTGTTGAGGGCCAGCATGGAGTGCAGTTGACAAGATCAGGATAGACCTTTGGGGAAACTGTTCTTTGACACTGTGCTCATTATCATCCAACATCGCTCTCCATGCCCCCTGGATGTTGCTGTCTCCATGAGACAAACAAGAAAATTACAGAAAACAAAGGATATGTAAAATAGATTCCCTATAGGTTAACAGCCTTTAAGACAATAAGACTGATCAAATCAAAAGGGCAGGAGAGGAGCAGAATGTCACGTAGGCTTGTAGTTTCTGTACCCTGACCCTCACATCAATAAACAGAGTTGGCTTATCTTCTGCTGCTTCCCGTGTCTTTCTTCTTTACCATATCACTGAGTAGCAAACTTTTGAGAAGGGACAGGGTAAAAAGAAAGACAGAAGAATAAACAGGAAAAAATAGAGTGATGGGAAATAGAGTTAATAATCATAATTGTTAATATGAATGGGATGAGCTCATGCATAAAAGAGAAGCAGGTACCAAAATGGATTAGAAACCAGAATTTGACAATATATATATATTTTTAAAGAAATCAGTTAAAACATAAAGATACACATAGAGTTAAAATAAGGGACTGAGTAAAATTTATTATTCATCAGCTGAAGTAAATAGTAAGATGTAGCAATCTTGACATCAGACAAAACAAAAACAAAAATAGATCTAATTTGAAGTCAGGAATACTCATCTTCCTGAGTTCAGATTTGACCTCAGATAAAATCACTTAACTTTTCCTCATCAGTTCCTCATCTTCAAAATGAGTGGGAGAAGGAAATGAAAAATCACTCCACTATCTTTACAAAAAGAAAACAAAATGAATAAAGCACCAAAAGGAAATCACAGAGCCAGATATTACTGAACAAGGATAACAATGCTCCAAATGGATGAGCATGGAAATTCCTAAAGGAAAATTTAAATGTATTATTGGAGGAAATATACTGCAAAACTGAAGCTTCAATTTTCTTCTCTCAGAAATAAACTTTAAAATAAACAACAAAGATATGAATTAGATGAATAGAATTTTAGAAAGCTTGGTTATGATAGACTTCTGGAGATAGTTAATGGAAACAGAAAGAAGTATACCATATTTTTTCTCACCCATACAAAGCATCTTCACAAAAACTGACCAAGTGTTGCCATAAAAACCTCACAAAAATGCAAATAAGCAGAACTATAAAAAGTATCCAATTCAGAGCATAATGCAATAAAATTTTCAATCAGTACAGGGACTTGACAGTGAAGGAAAAAATTAATTGGAAATGAAATGAATGAATCAAAGAACAAGTAATAGAAGCAATAATTTTATTAAAGATAATTATGACACCATATAAAAAAGTTGTGAGATGTAGCCAAAGAAGTACATGATAGAAAGGTTATATCTCTAAATGTTTACACCTATAAAAAGAGAAAGAACAAATCAATGAATCAGGCACATAGCTTAAAATACTAGAAAACAAATGAATTAAAAATCCTCAATAAAACACAAAAATAGAAACCCTGAAAATCAAAGCAGAATGTAAAAAAAATGAAAGTAAAAAGAAAAAGCTGTAACAAATAAAATGAGAAACTCATTTCGTTAAAAAAAATAAAATAGATAACACAATGGTTATTGTGTGAAGAAAAACCTAAAGAGGGACAGGGAGGCAAGAATGTGTAGCAGAAGATGGAGTAGACAGCCCATAAAATACCTGTAAAAATGACTCTAAACAAATCCTAGAGCAGCAAAATCCACAAAACGACAGAGTGAAAGAGATTTCCAGCCCAAGGCAGTCTGGAAGATTGATAGGAAAAGTCAGTCACACCCATTTCAGAGGGGAAAGCAGCCCACCACGTGCAACCCAGCCTTGGCGGTGCAGCACAGGCAGCAACAGAGCAGGCTTCAGGGCAAAGTTCTGAGTAGCAGCTGTGGTTCCCAGATTCCTCAACCCACAAATGCCAGAGACAGCTTTAAAGGTCAATGAGAAAGCTCTTTCACGTGGGTGAGAAGGGAGCAGGGTCCTGCCCTAGCCCTTGTCCCAGGGGGCTGCAGTGTCCATTTTTGGAACTTTCAGCCTAAAGACCCTGGGGAAATCAAACAGCTGATCTGAATCTCAGCCCTGAGTGGTGGCCGTGGATGAGGAGGAGCACTGCCCTGATGGAGCTGGAGGTGGTTGTGGAGAGAGAACCCTAACTGCAGATTCTGGACAGAAAAGCTCGTGGTGGCTCCCAGACCAGAGTGCAGGCCAAGAGAGGAGTAAACTCTTCTCCCTTGATTGTGTCACCTTGGAGGAACTGAGAGCTTACAGATCCCTAGAATATACACTCCACTTGAATAAAGGACTCAAAAGTCAAGTAACTGCCTGGGAAAATAACCAAAAAAGGGAAAAAATGGGACTATAGAAGGTTGCTTTCTGGGTGAATAGATATTTTCATCCATCCTTGCAGGTGAGGAAAAACAAAGCATACCATTAGAGGAAGACATCAAAGTCAAGGCTTCTTCATCCAAAACCTCCAAAATAAATTTACAATAATAGTCTTAGGCCATGGAAGAGCTCAAAAGAGATTTTGAAAACCAAGTTAGAGAAGTGGAGGAAAAATTGGGAAAAGAAATGAGAGAGATTCAAGAAAATCATGAACAGTGAGTCAACAACTTGCTAAAGGAAACCCAAAAATGGTGAAGAAAATGACACCTTTAAAAATAGACTAAATCAAATGGGAAAAGAAGTCCAAAAAGCAAATGAGGAGAAAAAGACTTTAAAAAGCAGAATGGGCTAAATGGAAAAGGAGGTTCAAAAGCTCACTGAACAAAGTAGTTCTTAAAAAATTACAATGGAGCAGATGGAAGATAATGACTATGAGAAACCAAGAAATTACAAAACAAAACCAAAAGAATGAAAAAAATTGAAGACCGTGAAATATTTCATTGGAAAAACAACTGACCCATGAAATAGATGCAGGAGAGACAATTTAAAAATTATGGGGCTATCTGAAAGCCATGATAAAGAAAAGAACCTGCACATCATCTTTCATGAAATTATCAAAGAAAACTGTACTGATATTCTAGAGTCAGAGAGTAAAATAAATATTGAAAGAATTCACGGATCACCTCCTGAAAGAGATCTGAAAAGTACAACTCCTAGGATGCTGTAGCCAGATTCCACAGTTCCCAGCTCAAGGAGAAAATATTGCAAGCAGCCAGAAAGAAACAATTCAAGTACTGTGGAACTACAATCAGAATAACACAAGATCTAGCACTTCTACATTAAGGGATCGAAGAGTTTGTAATATGATACTCCAGAAGTCAAAGGAACTAGGATTAAAACCAATAATCATCTACCCAGCAGAATTGAGGATAATACTTCAGAGGAAAGATGGTCTTTCAATGAAATAGAGGACTTTCAAGTATTCTTGATGAAAAGACCAGAGTTGAATTGAAAATTTGACTTTTAAACACAAAAATCAAGAGAAGAATGGAAAGATAACAGGAAAGATAAATCATAAGGGACTTACTAAAGTTGAAGTGTTTAAATTACTACATGGAAAGGCAATATTTTTAACCCTTGAGACTTTTCTCAGTATTTTGGTAGTTGGAGGAATTATATGCATATAGACTGAGGGCAGAGGGTGAGTTGAATAGAAAGGGATGATATCTAAAAATAAAATTAAGGATTGAGAGAGGAGTATAATGGGAGGAGAAATGGAGAAATGGAATGGTGCAAATTATCTCTCATAAAAGAGACAAGTAAAAGCTTCTTTCATGAAGGGGGAAAGGGTGGAGATGAGAGGGAAAAAATGAAGCTTACTCTCATCACATTTGACTTAAGGAGAGAATAATATGCACACTCAAATTGGTATGAAAATCTATCTTATACTACAGGAAAAAAGGGTAGACAGGGATAAGGGGGGGTGTGGGGATAAATGGGAGGAAAGAGTAATTAGAAGGAAATGCTTTTGGGGAGGGACAAGATCAAAAGAGATAATAAACAAGAGACAAAAGAGTCTTTTGCAGAACTATATATGCATAGCCTATATTGAATTGCTTGTTTTCCCATTGGGGATGTGTGGGGAGAGAGGAAGGGAGAGAAGTTGGAAGTCAAAAATTTAGGAACGAATGTTGAGAATTAATCTATCTTGCCCTACAAGAAAAAGGAGAAGATGGGCATAAGGGAAAGGAGGGGTGGATAGAAGAGAGGTCACATTGGGGGAAGGGGTAATCAGAATGCATGATGTCTTGAGGGAGAGAGGAGAGATGCAGGAGAAAATTTGGAACTCAAAATCTTGTGGAAAGGAAGGTTGAAAACTAAAAATAGAAAATAAAATAAAATAAAAAAAAAGAAACAAAGGACAAACAGCAATAACAGCTCCCTTCTGGCAACTGCACACTACATGAATATCATCCTGCCCTTCCTTTTGTCCCCTACTCCTGGCAGGAGCACCCATGGGAGCTTGTGTCTTATATCTCTCCTTTCTTTCAGCTAAATAAATATATCATTAAGAATTCAAAAAAAGAAGAAAATCAAAGTATCAGTATCAGTAATGAAAAGGAAGAATTCATCACCAATGAAAATGAAATTAAAGCAATTCTTTAGAGATTTTTGTAAAATTATGTGTCAAAGTCTTGACAATCTTACTGAAATGGATGAATATTTACAAAATTAAAAATAGACTAGATTAATGGAAGAAGAAATAGAATAATTAAATAACTCTTATCTTTAGAAAAAAAGAAATTTAATAAGCCTTAAATTATTTTCCTAAGAAAAGTTTCCTGGAAACAGGTTGATTTACAAGTGAATTCCATGAAATATTTAAGGAATAATTAATTAAAATATTATATAACCATTTAGGAAAATAGGTAAAGAATCAGTCCTATTAGATTCCATTTAGGACACAAATATAACTTTGATTTTAAACGAGGAAGAACAAAAAGAGGAAAAGAAATATATACGCCAATTTCCTTAGTGAATATTGACAAAAATAAATAAATAAAATACTAGCAAGGAGATTCAGCAATATATACAAAGATCAGAAAGTATGACCCAGTGGGATTTACCCTGGGAATGCAGGTCTGATTTGATAAGAGGAAAACTATAAATATAATTGAACGGCTCAATATCAAAAAGCTTCAAAAATCTAATTATCATCTTCATACAGGCAAAAAAGAAGCATTTGCCAAAATGTAAAACCCATTCCTACTAAAAATTCAAGAAAGCACAGAAATAAATAAAACAATGAGTAATATCTATCTAAAATCAATACCAAACATCATTTGCAATAGAGATAAAGTAGAAGACTTCTCTATAAGATCAGGAGTGAAGCAAAGATGCCTATAATCACTATTACTAATTGATATTGTCCTAGAAATGTTATCTATAATAATAAAAAAAAAGGAAAAAGATGAAATTAGATTAGTCAAAGAGAAAAATAAAACTATCACTCTTTGTAAATGATAGGATGGAATACTTTGAGAATCCTAGAGAATCAACTAAAAAAAAATCCCAAAAGTATTTAAAACAATTAACAGCTCAAGAAAAGTTCAGGATATAAAAGAAACCTAGACAAATCATCAGCATTTCTGCAAATCCCAAACAAAAAAACTCAGCAGGAGGAGACAGAAAGTGAAATTACATTTAAAATAGTTACAGAGAATTTAAAATAAGTGGGAGTATATCTGCCAAGACAAACTCAGGAATTATATGGAAATAATTACAAAAAAAAAATTCAAAGATTTAAACAACTGGAGAAATATTAATTGCTCATGAGTAGATGTAATGGTAATTTAAATGGGAAAATCTTTCCCCTTCATTAATAGGCCCATGAGACCTGCTTAAGTCACGTGGAAGTCTAAGTCACATGGTGGGAGGAGCTTGCTGAACTGGTGGAACAGGAAAGGTGGAGCAGAACTGGGAGGAAGTTGGTTAAGCTAGTCAGAGCTGGGAAGGACACAGTCAAGCAGGCAAGCTCATGAGACTTGGTGTGTTTGTTTGTGGGAAGGTTCCAGTATGGGAAGGAGTGGGGAAGGCTTGGAAATGCTTTCATCCCTTGCATCCTTGCTAATGTGTATTGCCTCCTTGGCTACTATGACTAATTTGACTTTCTGGTGTCTGAATAAATGTTTTTCTTTTGCCTTCTATATGAAGAGTCTGTTATACTTTGTGATTGAGAACTATGCTAGCCTAATCATAGTCACCACCAGTGCTGTGAATATTGCCTTGACAATACATTAGGTCAAGCCAACATAATAAAAATGACAATTATACCTAAGTTTATTTACTTATTCATTGCCATATGAAAGTACATATTTTATGGAACTGGAATTAATACTAAAAAATTCATTTAGAAGAGCAAAAGTATAAGAAAATTAAAGAATCAATAGGAAAATTTTGAAGACTGCCTAGAAGTACCAGATTTCAAACCATATTATAAAGAAATAATCATTAGAGCTATCTGTCTACATTATAGACATATAGACAAATATTAAAAATTTCTCTAAATCACTACTGATTAGAGAAATTAGAATCAAAATAATTCTGAGGTACCACATCACACCTATCAGATTGCTTCATGTGGCAAAACAGGAAGCTGATAATGTTGGAGATGTGGGAAAATTGGAACTCTATTTCATTGTTGGTGGCGTTGTGAACTGATCCATCCATTCTGGAGAGCAATTTGGAACTATACCCAAAGGGCTATAAATGTATGCATACCCTTTGACTACCTCTAGGGCTGTACCCCAAAGAAATCATAAAAATGGGAAAGGACCCACATATGTAAAAATATTTATAGCAGCTCTTTTTGTGGTGGTCAAGAACTGGAAATTGAGGGGATGTCCATCAATTGGGGAATGGCTGAACAAGTTGTGGTATATGAATGCAAAGGAATAATATTTTATGATATAAGGAATGATGAGGAGGCAGACTTCAGAAAAACCTGGAAAGACTTATATGAACTGAGTGAAGTGAGCAGAACCAGGAAAACATTTTACACAGTAAAGGCCATGTTTTGGGTTGACTGACTTTGATAAACTTAATCCTCCTCAGCAAGGCAAGGACCTAAAACAATTCCAAAGGAATTACAGTAAAAGATGTTATCCACATCTAAAGAAACCACTATGGAGTCCAAATGCAGAGCAAAGTTGTCAATTTTCTTTTCTTTTTTTGTTTTTTTCTTTCTTGTGGTTTCTCCCATTTGTTCTAATTCTTCTATGCAACATGAGTAAAGACTAATGTGAAACTATTTTTAATAGGAATGGACATGTAGATCCTATATCAGATTGCATGCTATCTTGGGGGTGAGATGAGGAGAAAATTTAAAACTTATAGTAGTGAATATTGAAAGCTAAAAATAAATAAACTTAATAATAAAAAAGAGAATCATAAAATAATCTGGTACTGGTTAAATAGTTAAGTGTTTGATCACTGGAATAGATTATGTACAACACAAAGTAGTGAAAAATATTGCTATCTCGTACTTAATAAACTCAAAGATCCGATTCTGGAGGGCAAGAGCTTACTATCTGACAAAAATTGTTGGGAAACCTGGAATGCAACTTGGCAGAAACATATCACACTGTACACAGAGATAGGGTCAAAATAGGTACAAGATTTACACATAAAGGGTTACATTCCAAGTGAATTAGGGAAGTAAGGAAAATTTTACCTTTCAGATATATGGATGGGAAAGGATTTATGACTTAAAAAGAGACAGGGTGATGGGAAGCAAAACAGATAATTTTGATTACATGAAACTAAAAAAGTCTTGCACAAATAAAATAAATCTATTCAAAATTAGAAGAAACGCATGAAAGTGGGAAAATTGTGACAAGTTTCTCTGATAAAGACTTCATTTCTCATGTGTGTCTGTGTGTATGTGTGAGAGAGAGACTCATTTCCATATCAATGTATACAGATAAAGAATTCAATCAAATTCATAAAAATAAAAGCCACTTCACAATTGATAAATGGTGAAAGGACATGAACAGGCAGTTTTCAGAAGTAGAAATTGAAGCTATCTATAGGCATAGGAAAAAAAAAACCTGTCTAAATCATTTTTATTAGAGAAAAACAAATTAAAACTTTGAAGTATCACCTCATAAATATCAAATTGGATAGTAAGACAGCAAAGGAAAATGACAAGTACTGGAGGGGATGTAGAAAAATGGAGCACTGATATGCTGTTGGTGGAGCCATGAATTGGTCTGTCCTTTCTGGAGAACAATTTTGAAGTATGCTCAAAGGATTATAAAACTGTTCATATGCTTTGACCTAGAACTACTATTATGAGGTTGATATCTCAGGGATCATAGCGTTTGAAATTGAGATATTGCCCATCAATGTGGAATGGCTGAACAAGTTGTAGCATCTGATTTTGATGGAATACTAGTTTGCTATAAGAAAGGGTGAACTGCATGATTTCAGAAAAATCTATAAAGATTAGGTGAATTGACGTAAGATGAAGTGAGTAGAGTTCTGAGAACACTGTATATATCAGGTGCAATACTGTACAATGATCAGCTATGAAAGATGTAGCTACTGTGATTGAGACAGTGATCTAAGATATTTCCAAAGGATTCATGATTTAAAAAAAGTTTTCTACCTACAGAGAAAACTGATGAACTCTGAGTCCAGATTGAAATATGTTTTTTTCAATTGCTTGCTTTTCATTTTTTTCCAACATGACTAAAACAGAAATATATTTTTCATGATTCCACATGTATGGTGGATTTCATATTGCTTGCCTTCAAGGTCAGGGAGGGAATAAAGGGAGTGAGAAAATTTAGAAGTCAAAATTATTAAAAAATAAATGTTTAAAATTATTCAATAATAAATTTATCAAAGGGAAAACATACGTTAGGTAAGAGATAAAAATCTTCCTGCTTGTGTCTTCTGACTTTTCCTATCAGGACAGAGTAGTAAAGCAGAAGAGGAACTGGATTTGAAGAGGAAATATATACATTCAAATTGCTACATAATTAATGTATGATCTTTGGCAATTCATTAAACTCTATCATCTTCAGTTTCCTCATTTATAAGAGGAGTATCCCTTATCCCAAAGATGTTGTGAGGATTTAATGAGATAACATGTAAAGCTCTTTATTGACTTCTAAATGTTAAATAAATGCTTTGTCTTTAAAATAATCATAAAATAGCTGACATTTATGTTACACTTTAAGGTTTTCAAAGCACTTTCAAAGCAAGATCTCTGATTCTCATAGCAACACTATAAGATAAATGCTGTTACTATCTCTAGTTACAAATAAAGATAGACTATCTTTGTTAATAAATGATTAAAGCAGGATTCAAACCCAAGTATTAATTCCAATGCTCTTTTCACTATCCCATTTTGACTCAAAAAGATAACTCCACTTCCAGGTCTGCTGGAAAATGAGCAGGTGAAATGCTTATTCCCTATATTTCCATAATGCTATTACAGACTACATTTAGCTGACCCACCCATCATGCTGTTTGCTTTGTGCCTGTGATTCTGAGAAAGAGCTTTTTCTATGCTTAACCTTCAAAACATAGCAATTTCAGTAGAACACATAATTAACACTACCTTCATATAACACAAATATTATATAAAGTGATGTTAAATTATTTTCTGTTCACTGTGAATAAAATATTAAATGAAGGAATGTTAATAACAACAGAAAATTTTCCCATGATAGATTTTTTTTAAACATTAGTGAGTTAGCTTGGCAGGACAGTTTGAAATCTGTCAGGGGTATATAAGTGTGATAAATTCTGTTATTATTGTGAGTGATGACTATAAGAAATCTTAGTTTAAAAACTTTCTCTTATGGGGTAATTTACCTTTATTCATTCTTTTCCCTTGCAAATTATTATACAGACTTATCTGAGACAATATTCACGTTTTGGTCTTTGTAAGCTCCTCAGGTAGTCTACCACAATAGAATGCACGCAATGAACTAATGCCAGAAGTATGTTATATATAATAACTCAAGTAAAAATTTCTCTATGATCGTTGTGTGGCAAGAAGATTTTTTTCTGATTTTTTTTTCAGGCTTAATGGAATGTTGATCTAAGTACATAAGTCCCCTTTCTTCAAGTATGCTCTATAAAAGGAATAATGATTTACAATTCATAATACAGTGGTTGTTGTCCTTAGTTCTTTAGGAGGACCAAAATGATGTCATTACGCACGAGTCAAATTTCACTGTGTCTAACTGTGACTGATCATGCTAGCACAAGCTCAGAGGGTTCATGTCATAATACAACAGCATTTCAAAACAAATGAATAAGATCATATCACAACAACTTTAGAGAACTGGCTCTGAATTTGGCAGCACATTTATACATGGAAAAGACAAAAAGTATTCTCTAAGAAAGAAAAATCATGCCACGTCCTTATCACTCGTGAATAGTAAGTAAAAAGACTTTTGCCCTCTCTTTAAGCCCACTATTTCTTACATACAAAAATCACCTGTGAGAAAATATTTCTTTTGGCAATAAATATTTTGGAAATAATTTGTTCAGGGATAAAGTTGATTTCTTATGTAGAAGTAATTTTATTATTTTAACTGGAAAAAGTAGAAATTCGTAAGTAGGATAAGGAAATGTGGAAGAGTCCCAGAGCACTGAAGTTTAAAAGGATATTGACAGCCCTTTCGCTGTTATAGAAACAACTGAGTTTAGCTTCTACTAAGCAAAACTAGTCAGTTACGATGAGAAACTGTCACTTGGCATTTCCTATCCCTCAGTGGCTGAACCAAGTATGAACTCCTCTTGATTGGACCTTGGTTTGGTCTTCTTGCTTTCCTTTGACAATGTCTTTCATAGCAACCCAACCATACCATAGTAACCCAACCATACTATAGTAACCCAACCCAACCATAGTAAAAAGAAGTTAGCTTCTTGCCTTTTTCTCCACTTGTAAAACTGATAGTTATGGCTCTGAAGAAAAGTACTCAAGAATACTATAGTTAAATAAGGTTGATGAAGTCAGTTGTATAGATCCTGATAGATGACACTGTGACATCTCCAATTCAAAAGGTCCAACTTTTCAAAGGCTGAAAACTTCTCTTCATTTCACAGGAATGGCAGTATGATTCGGTATGTGCAATCAGTCAGTGCAAACTTTTGCACCATGGCTTAGAAGAGGCTAACACTTATTAATTAACATTTCAAGAAAAAAAGTTAAATAGCCAATTCGAACCGAAAGTGAAAATGTCTGCAAAAGCCATTTCTAAGGTCAATTAGCTGGGCATATATATTCTACACTTGCAGTGAAATGATTTAAAAAAAAATTAAGCACAACAATATATAGCTCCCAGATAGTTGTGCCTTCCTCCATTTGCAAAGATTTTAAGCTAAAATTTCAATTCTCTAGCAATTTCCTTAATTCTCAAAATATATTGTTTAAAAGTATTGATGATTTTATTACAATTATCTTTCTTTTTTTGCTGTTTTATGTTGTTTGAATTCTTCATTCTTTTCTCTAAATGTAATTATAATTTATGGTTGAATTATCTTAAATGATAAATTTATGGAGTAATCATAAATTTGGAGGGATAATTTAAAAAATAATGACTTTTACCATTGTTATTTTTGTCTTTTCTCTTTTCAAGTTTTTCTAATGATTCACCTCTAAGTGCAAAAACTTAGGACAGTAATGTTTAAATAAAAATTTTCTACATTCATAAGGTCAGGTAGGTGGCATAGTGGATAGAGTGCCAGGACTGGAGTCGGAAAGACATACCTTTATGAGTTCATATCTGGTCTCAGGTACTTACTAGATGTGTGACTCTCAGCAAGTAACTTAATCCTTTTTTAACCACATTTGGTCATCATACTGATCACAGTTGTATAAGTTCTTCTGTCTTTGCTCACTTGACTCCTCATCAGTTACCACGTTTTTCTTGAAAACATCTGCAGAATTTCCTTCTGTAGTGTACTACTGTATTCCATTTATGTATTCTACTTCATATTATATGTTCTAACTTATTCAGCAGTTGTTCAGGGGTGTTAGGAATATTTCCTTCATATTTTACTAAGCTAGAAAGAGCTATAAATATTTTTGTACACTGTTAGAGTTTGTTTTGCTTAGAACTAATCGATTCCTCAACCGACCCTACCTCTAATACCCTTCTGAGGTAAACATTTTTTGCATCTCTTTGTGTGTGTAGGTGTGTGTGTGGGTAAATACATCTATTCTTTTCTCCTGTGATCAGTTAAGATGAGACAGGTTTGTCAGTTATTCCCTTAATCCATTCTTCCTTCATTGTACATGTGTCTACTCATGCACCTTGATTGCATGATTATGTGATCACCTTCCTTTTCTTTATTCCTTCCCTAACCTCAGTGTATTCTTCCCCTAACTTCTGAATTTGGGCCACAACATTCTTAAAAATTTTGATTTTAGTGTTTTTTTGAGGAAGTGAGTGGTAGATTTTTTTTTCTATTTTTCACCTTGACCTTTGAGATTAAGTCATCTTAAAAGAGCTGAATTTTTTTTTCAAACCTCTTAGGTAATGCTATGAACTTTTAATTTTTTCCTCCTCCATCTGTTTTATAGGTCAGTTGTTTTTGCTATCAGATAACATTTTAAATTCATTTAGTATGTTATTTTTCCCAAATTACACGTAAAAACCTTTCTTTTAGCATTTGTTTTTAAAACTCTGAATGCTAAATTCTCTTCCTTCATCAATCCCCATTTCCCTCATTCAGAAGGCAAATAATTCAATATAGGTTATACATGTGTAGTCATGAGAAACATATTTCCATATTATTCATGTTGTGAAAGAAAACAAAGACAAAAAAATGCTTCAAGAAAAATAAAGTAAAAAAAAGTATGTTTCACTCTGTATTCAAACATCTTCAACTTTTTCTTTGAGGATGGAAAGTATTTTTTATCATAGGTCTTTAAGAGTTGTCTTGGATCATTTTATTGCTGAAAACAGTTAAGCTATTCACAGCTGATCATCTTACAATATTTCTGTTATTTTGTAAACAGTACATGTCACTTTACATCAGTTTTGATAAGCTTTTCCAGGTTTTTCTGAGAAATCCTGCTCATCATTTCTTATAACACAACAGTATTCCATCACAATCACATAGCACAACTTATTCAGCTATTTCTCAATTTATGTCCATCCTCCAAATTTTCAACTCTCTGTCATCAGAGAACACCTGCTATAAATTTTTCTGTACATATAAGTCTTCCCCTATCCCTTTTCAAAAGTCTCTTTTTGGTACATATCCAGTAGTGGCACTACTAGGTCAAGGGGTATGCAAGTTTTCATAGCCTTTGGGCATAGTTGAAATTGTTCTACCAAATGGTTGAATCAGTTCACAACTCCACTAACAGTGCATTAATGTCTTATTTTTTCCCACATTCCTTCCAGCATTTGTAATTTTCCTCTTTTGTCCTATTAGCCAATCTAATGGGTATGAGGTAGTAACTCAGGATTCTTTCAATGCGCGTTCTTTCAATCAATAGCAATTTGGAGCACCTTCTCATGAGCAATAGACAACTTTGTTTATTTCAGATTACTTTGATTACTTCATCTGAAAACTGTTCCTCTCTCTTATTCATTTATCAATTCAGAAATGGCTTCTATTTTTATAAATAGGAGTTCCCTATATGCTTGAGACATGAGACTTTTATCAGAAAAACTTACTTCAATTTTTTTCACAGTTATGATTGTTATATCCCCCTCTGCTTATTCTATTCTATTCTCTCTCTCTCCTTTCACCCAGTCCCTCCTCAAAAATATTTTACTTCTTACTACACCCTCCCCAAATCTTCACTCCCTTCTATTACCCCACTTTGCTTATCCTCTTTTCCTCCTTCTTTCCTTTACAGTAAGATAGATTTCTATACTCAATCGTGTGTGTATGTTATTCCCTCTTTGAGACAATTCTGATGAGAGTAAGGTTCAATCACTATGCCTCCTCCTCAATCTTCCCCTCCAATATAACAGCTTTTTCTTGCCTCTTTTATGTGAGATAATTCACCCATTCTTCCCTGTCTCCCTTTTCTTTCTCACCCTATAATTATTTTTTAGATATCATGTCTTAATATTCAGCTTGCACAAACAGGATGACAATAAATGTTGGAGAAGATGTGGGAGAGTTGGAGCACTAATTCATTGTTGGTGGAGCTGTGAGCTGATATAGCCATTGTGGAGAGCTATCTGAAACTATGCCCAAAAGGCTACAAAAATGTGCATACTCTTTGGCTCAGCAATACCGCTTCTAGGACTGTATCCCTAAGAAATCATAAAAATGGGAAAGGTTCCCACATGTACAAATATATTTATAGTAGCACTCTTTGTGGTGGCCAAAAACTAGAAATCAAGGGAATTCCCATCAATTGAATAAATTGTGGTATATGAATGTAATGGAATACTATAATGTTGTAAGAAATGATGAACAGGAAGATTTCAGAGTGGCCTGGAAAGACTTATATGAACTAATGCTGAGTGGAAGGAGCAGAACCAAGAGAACTTAACACACAGCAACAACCACAGTGTGCAAGGAGTTTTTCTGGTAGACTTAGGACTTCATTGCAATGTAAGGACTTAAAAAATTTCCAATAGTCTCTTAAGGCAAAATGTCTTCCACATCCAGAGCAAGAACTATGGAATTTGATCACAGAACGTAGTAGATCATTTTCTTTTATATTACATTTTGGTTTGTTTTATGACTACTCTCATTCATTTTAATTCTTCTATGCAACATGACTAAGGTGAAAATATATGTAATAGGAATGTATGTGTAGAACCTATATAAAATTGTATGCCAACTTGGAAAGGGAGGCGGGGGGGGAGGGAAGTGGGAAGGATGATAAGGGAGGGAGAAAGTCTAAGTTATATGTAAGTGATTGTAGAATACTGAAGAGAAATAAAATAATAATGAAAATGAATAAAATAAATAATGAAAAAATAATAAGTAAAAATATTCAACTTGCACCTGTGCCTTCTGTACACACACACACACACACACACACACACACACACATTCTTAGGAATTATTAGGCAGCTAGCTGCCCTTATAATGAGAAAGCTTTTATGAGTTACAAATATCATCTTCCCACTTAGGATTGTAAACAGTTTAACATTATTAAGTCCTTTATAATTTCTCTTCGCTGTTTACCTTCTTATGCTTCTCTGGAGTTTTGTATTTGAAAGTCTAGTTTTCTATTCAGCTCTGGTCTTTTCATGAATAATACTGGAAAGTCTGACATTTCATTGAACATCCATTTTCCCCCTGAAGGATTATACTCAGTTTTGCTGGATAGGTGATTCTTGGTTGTAATCCTAACTTCTTTGCCCTCTGAAATATCATATTCGAAGGTCTCTGATCCTTTAATGTAGAAACTGCTAATTCTTGTGTTTTCCTAACTGTGACTCTACAGTACTTGAATTGCTTCTTTAAATATTCTCTCCTTTACCTGGGTGTTTTGGAATTGAGCTGCTGTATCCCTGGAAACTTTGATTTTGTGATCTTTTTCATGACTTGACAGTTGGATTCTTCCAATTTTCCTTTTACCCTCTTATTCTAGAATATCGAGTCAGTTGTCTTTAATGATTTCTTGAAAAATAATGTGGACTTTTTTTTTTTATCATGGCTTTCAGGTAGTCCAGTTTTTTTCTTAAATTATCTTTCATGGATCTACTTTCTAGGTCAGTTGTTTTTCCAGTGAGATATTTAACATTGTCTTCTAGTTTTCTCATTCCATTTTTTAATTGCTTCTTGATTTCTCATGAAGTAATTAGATTCCATTTGTTCAATTCTAATTTTTAAGAAATTATCTTGTTCACAGAGCTTCGGAACACCCTTTTCTATTTGAATAGTTTTCCTTTTTTAAGATAATTTTCATTTTTTTCACTGAATTTTGGTGACTCTTTTCCCATTTGGCCAATTCTGCTTTTCTTTTCTTTTTCTTTTTTTTAAAGAATTATTTGTTTTAAGATTTCAGCAGACACTTCCCCAAGATTTTGAATTCCAAATTTTCTCCCCACCTCTCCCCTCCACCAACCCCAAGAGAACATGCACTCTCATTACCACTTCTCCCGATCTTTCCTCCCTTCCATCACACCCCTCCCTTCTCTTATCCTCATCCCCTCTATTTTCTTGTAGGGCAAGATAGATTTCTGTACCCAATTGCTCATATATGTTATTTCCCAGTTGCATGTAAAAAATTTTTTAGCATTCGTTTTTAAAATTTTGCGTTCTAATTACTCACCATTCCTCTGTTCCCACCCATCCCCACTGACAAGGCAAGAGTTTCAATATAGGTTATACATGTGTAGTTATGAAAAACACTTCCATAACCATCATAATGTGAAAGACTAACTATGTTTCCCTCCATCCTATTATGCCCCTCTATATTCTAGTCTCTCTTTTGACCCTATTCCTCGTTAAAAGTGTTTACTTGTAATTACCCTCTCCTCCCATTTGCTCTCCCTTTTATCATTCTCCAACTCCCACTTATCCCCTTCCTCTCTACTTTACTATAGTGTGAGATACATTTTCATAACAAATTGAGTGTCCATATTATTCCCTCTTAAAATGAGAGCAAAGTTCACTCTTTCCTTCTCACCTCCCCACTTTCTCCTCCATTGAAAATGATTTTTCTTGCCTCTTCATGTGAGATAATTTGTTTCATTCTATTTTTCCCTTTCTCCTCCCATTATATTCCTCTCTCACCCCTTAATTTTATGTTTTTAGATATTATCTCTACCTATTCACTTTGTGCCTTCTGTTTATATATATATATGTGTGTGTGTATACATATGTATATATATATGTGTGTGTGTATACTATATATATATATATATATATATATATATATATATATATGAAGTCTCTCCAACTACCCTAATACTGAGAAAAGTCTCAAGAGTTACAAATATGATCGTTCCCTGTATGAATGTAAACTTCAACTTTAGTAACTCCTTTATAATTTCTCTTTCCTGTTTTGCTTTTCATGCTTCTCTTGATTCTTGTCTTGGAAAGGCATTTCTTTTTATTCAGCTTTAGTGTTTTCATCAAAAATGTTTGAAAGTCCTCTATTTCATTGACTGACCATTTTTTCCCCTGAAGCATTATCCTCAGTTTTGCTGGGTAGGTGATTCTTGGTTTTAATCCTAGCTCCTTTGACCTAGCTCCTTTGATCTCTTGAATATCATATTCCAAGCACTGTGATTCCTTAGAAACTGCTAGGTCTTGTGTTATCCTGATTGTATTTTCCCAATTCTAGTATTGTTTCTTTCTGGCTGTCTGCAATATTTTCTCCTTGACCTGAGTGCACTATAATTTGGCTACAATATTCTTAGGGATTTTCTTATGGGAATCTCTTTCAAGAGATGATCAATGAATTCTTTCAATATCTATTTTACTCTCTGGTTCTACAATATCAGGACCATATTTCTTGATAATTTATTAAAAGATGATGTCTATGTTCTTTTTTTTTAAATCATGGCTTTCAGGTAGTCCAGTAATTTATAAATTGTGTCTCCTGAATTTATTTTCTCGGTCAGTTGTTTTTTCAATGAAATATTTCACATTGTTTCCTATTTTTTTCATTCTTTTGTCATTGTTTTATAATTTCTTATTTTTTTCATAAAGTCCTTAGTTTCTATCTACTCCATTCTAAACTTTAAGTAATTATTTTCTTCAGTGAGCTTTTGGACCTCCTTTTCCATCTGGCCAATTCTGCTCTTTAGGGTATTCTTCTCTTGATTGACTTTTTGTATCTCTTTTGCCATTTGTGTTAGTCAATTTTTTAAAGTGTTATTTTCTTCAGCATTTTTTTTATTTCCTTTAGCAAGCAGTTGATTCATTTTTCTTGATTTTCCATGCATTGTTCTCATTTCTCTTTCCAATTTTGCTGTACTTCTTTTACTTGATTTGAAAAAATCCTTTTTGAGCTCTTCCATGGCCTGAGAGCAATTCATATTTTTAATGGAAGCTTTGGATGAAGGAACTTTGATCTTGGTTTCTGGTCTTCCTTGCCTCCAAAATAAGATTCTATAGTCTGATTCTTTTTCCAATTTTTTCTCATTTTCCCAGCCATTTACTTGACTTTTGATCTTTGTTAAGGTAGTTCTTTGCTTCCAGTGGGGATAGGGTGTATACTGTCAGTCACCTGATCCCCCACAATCTGTGGATCTAGAGCTCCAGAAACAGTGGCTTTTACTGCTCCTACTGCTCCTGTGGATGCTGGGGATTCCTCCATCTCCTCCCCTCTCTGCTGCCCTGGGACTTGGACCTGACATTTTTTCCACTGACCTTCCAATTTGTCCTTGGTGTTTGGGGGTTGCAAAGTCTGAAAACTGCCACAGGTTCATGAGATTCAATCCTCCTAATATCTTCTCAGGTCCCTTCTGTGCCCGTGTAGCCCACACTGGACTCTGCTTTGCTCTCAGTGTGGCGCGATTGACATCTTTGCTCTCAGTGTGGCGCGATTGACATGACACTGCCCAGTGATCTTCCAGATGGTCTTGGGCTGAAGGTTTGCTTCACTCAGCTATTCTGCGAGTTTTGTAGAATTAGTTTAGAATCGTTTCTTACAGATATTTTGTTGGCTTTTTGGGGAGAGTACTAGCAAGTCCATACTGTTGCTCCACCATCTTGCCTCTGCCCCACCCATTCTGTTTTTCAAGGCATTCTTCTCTTCTCTGGCTTTTTTGTACCTCTTACCATTTGGCTTACTTTGTCTTTTATGGTATTGTGTTTGGATGTGTGTATGTGTGTGCATGCATGTGTGTGCACGTGTGTTTCTCCCCAACAACCTTTTGACTCATTTTTCATGATTTTCTTGCATCACTCTCATTTCTCTTCTTAATTTTCCTCCTACCTTTCTTACTTGATTTTCAAAATCATTTTTTGAGCTCTTCCATGGCCTGAGTCTAATTTATGTTTTTCTTGCAGACTGTGGATGTTGGAGCTTTGATTTTTTTTATCTGCTGAGTGTGTGTTTTGATCTTCCTTGACACTAAAGTAACTTTTTAATGATCAGAGCATTTTTTCTGTTATTTGCTCATTTATCCATTCTAATTCTTGACTTTCAGTTCTTTGTTAAGGGAGGCTCTCCTTCCAGGGTAGAGGGAGCACTGTCCCAATTTTCAGGGTGTTTTTTTTTTTTTTTTTTTTTGTGCAACTGACTTCAGAGGCACTTTTAGGGAACTGTAAGTTTTCAGTTCTTCCAAAATAACATGATCTAAGAAGAGGTGCATTTACTACTCTCCTGACTTGTGTTCTGATCTGTGAGTGACCACAACCACTGTTTTCTGACCTGAAACTGTCATCTGGGTCCCTGCTCCCCTGTGGTTGCAAACTCTGATATTCTAGTTCTCCTCCTGGCCCTGGGACTGCCACCGAGTACCATGACCCTGACCTGAGTATGGGCAAAGAGGTCCCTGTAAAATCCTTCCGATCAGTTGTTCAACCCCCTTACCATATGTGGACTAAGAGCTCTGGAAGCAGTCACTGCCATTGCTGATTCAGTGGCTCCCAAGGCCTGCTTCTGTTTTGCTGGGTCTAGTTCTACGGTGGTGCAGCCTGAGCTGGACTGTGCTCCACTCTCATCCAGGTACAACAGACCTTTCCCACTGATCTTCTAAATTGTCTTTGGTTGGAAAATTATTTCACCCTACAATTTCTTGGGTTCTGCTGCTTTGGGAATTGCTTCATGACATTATTTATAGATATTTGGAGAAGTTTCAGAGAAAAGTCAGGCGAATCACTTCCTTTTCACTTCCATGTTAGCTCCGAGATGTCTATTACATAATTAATATTATTTTCATTTTTTCCAGCATTTTGACATTGTTTTAATTTTTTGTCATTGTTATTTCACGGGGCCATTGACTCCTATATAGTCTCATACACTTTTTCCTACATTATTTTGTCTTGCTTATAAGCTGCTACCTACCCAGTTTTTCAGTAAGGGAAATCTCTTTTTCCATTTGAAATTCTGCCAATGAAATAGTATAAAATTATTATTTTAATTCAATCAATAAATAAGCATTTATTATTAAACTACTATGTATCAAGTACTGTATCAAACACTGGGGATACAAAAAAGAAGGAAAAGACACTCCCTCCCTATTAGAAGCTTACAACCTAATGAGAAAGATAGCATGAAAACTAATATACACGAAGACAACTGTATATATGAAACAAATGAAATAATTAACAGGTGTTGAGGAGGGAGAGCATTGTGGTGTGGGAAATAAAAGAAAAATCAAGAGCTGAGAGATGGAGTGCCTTTTTTGTGAAAGAGCCAGGAAGCCATTGCTACTGGATCAGAGAGTACATTGCAAAGAACAAGGTGCAAGAAGAGGGGAAAAGAGGAGAAGGACTAGGTTATGAAAAGTTTTACATTCTAATAAGTACATTTTGTATTTTTTTTCTGAAGGCAGTTTACTGAATAGACAGCTAACACTGTTGGACCTGTGTTTTAGGAAAATCACATTAGTAGCTAAATGTAGAGTGGACTGAAGTAAGGAGAAACTTGAGGAAAGTAGACACATGTGCTGGCTGTTACAACAGTCTACTCTTGAAATGATGGGAATCTGAACTTGTATGGTAGCAGTGTCAAAGGAAAGAGAGGCAAATAAAAAGAGATGCTATACAGGCAAAAGAACAGACCTTGGCAAACAGGTTGGACACATAGGGGGATGAGAGATAATAAAGAGTCTGAAAGTGAGCCAGAAGGACTAACATTGAAAGCATCCTTACTGTAAGGTCTCTTTCCTCAGTCCACTTGCCAAATGAGTTGCTTAAACTCCTTTCTTCTGTAAAGTCTTTCCCAACTTGAAACTGTATGAAATTAGAAGCAAAAGGGAAGAGGGATGAAGTAACTTTTCCTGAGTTCATATTTATAGTAATTAGAAGACTCAAGATTTTAGCTCAGCTCTGGTGACTCGAAATCCTATTTATCCTTTCAACTACATTAAATATGAAAATAAGTATTTATTTATTAAATAAAAATTTGTAAAGTATTCACTGAATGGTATTCAGTGCGATAACCTCTATGGATACAAAGAGAAAAAAGTAAGTAATATCTACTTTCAAGTCATTTCCATTCTCTTGGGTGCAAGTAACAAGAACATACATGAGAAATTACAAAATATATGAAAAGTTAAAGACAAAAGTAGCTTCTGGGTAGGAGTATTGGGATAGTGTGAATAATCCAGGAAGTTCAATTTATTTCCTATCAAAGTAAATATATGTTGTTGGTGGTGTTCAGTAATTTTTATCTCGTCTGACTCTTTGTATCCTTGTTTGGGGTTTTCTTGGCAAAGATACTAGAGTGGTTTGCCATTTCTCCTTCCAGCTCACTTTACAGATGAGTAAACTGAGGCAAACAGGACTTTTCATGTGTCACACAGTTAGTAAATGTCTGAGGCTTGATTTGAACTCAGGAAAATGATGAGTCTTCCTGACCCCAGGCACTGTTCTCTATTCACTTTACCTCCTACTTGCTCCAATATACATTAAATATTGTTAGACATAATGACAAAATGGAGTTTTCAAAAACATTTTTATCTACGTAATCAAGCCATTGATACTTTCTCATACCCATGTCAGAAAACAGATATTCCTGCCTTTCTGTATGTTATTTTATTTTTGTACCAAATATGATCTTCTCTTTAAAAAATGATGCCAAAGAACAAGGTTAGGTGTAAATAAACATGAGGACTGTCAATTTTTAGAGATGATCTGAAAAAAGGGTTTGAAGAGTGAAATTAATTTGCATGTTGAAATGGAAGCACCCAATGGTTATCACCCAGTTTGGAATTTATGCATGTATGGTGATACAAAGGGAGCAGAAATGATTTTTCCTGGTGTTTTTGACCCTTTTAAAACCAAGAAAATAAACATCTTGAATTAGAATACATTGAAAAGTAAATATGTGTAGTCAAGCAGGACATCCTGATAGAAAGCCCTTCACCAGATAATTTTTTTTTTTTTTAATTTAGATAGCTTCAGAATATCATGGGTCTTTGATTTGGGCAAAAAGAAAATCCTCCATATTATTTTCTTCTGTGCAAAATTTCTGATTACAAAATTCCCAAAATATTTCAGGCAAAATATTTTGGTGAGTAGAAAAGATGTTTTCTGCTTTCATTGCTTAGATTAGTTGTTTTCCTGGTCAATGTACCAATGGGCTGTTTAAGAGTCTTTAAATGGTCACTATTATCATTTATATATTCAGTGAAAATATTGATTAACCAATAGGCTTTGTCAGTGGTACTCAAAAGGATGCAAAAATATATATCATACAGTTTCTGCCTTGAAAATATATACAAGCCAATCATTTTCATTGATTTATTGCAATTTTCCTTAAAAATGTGCTTTGTTTTGCTAAATTCCAAATATAATTGTGTTGAAATAAAAAAAAATGTACATTTGTACATTTTTGCACACGTTGTAGGTTGTTGTTGTGTTCATCTTTCGTAGCTGAAGAAGACCATGCCATCAGAGAAATGATGACTGACTTGCACTTGACTTTGTTTTGAGTGAGGGAGGGCTGTGCAAGGTCACCAACCTCACTTCTCCTCCAGAGCCAACTGAATCCAAGTGACCAGATATTCATCAGGATGACTGGAGATGATCCAAGATAGTACATGAAAAATGGACATTTAAAAATACTTTAATTTTCATTAGATTATATTATAATATTGAAGCCATTTTTAAATTGAACTATGTAATTACTTACTCTGGGTCACATACCTGGTTACAGTCATTCCTAAACTTTTGGACCTATTGTGATGAATTCTCTTTTATCTTAGAAAAAGGGTTAAACTCAGTGCAACGAGTTAGAAAAAAATTGAATATGGAGAACTTATCAAGCACTCTGTGAAGAAATGGGCATACAAAAGGATTAGTAAACAATCTTTGGTTTTAGAAAGTTCATATACAAATTGGAACAAAAGATATAGAAGAGATCATCTACAAGGTGAAGAGGTAAATCTATCCGTTTTTAGGAGGCAGTGGCAAAACACATGGCAATGCCCTAGGTATCATAAAGCAGTGTTGTGAGGAAGGAACTATCCTGATGGAATTTGAATGAATGAGGTTCTTGCTAGATTGGTTGTGGGATGTGAAAGGGTGTCACTATGTTTTCTGTAAATATCTCTAAGGATATGTGTGTGTGTGTTCAATCCTTTGTTATTTCAAAAACAGTTATATCTTGCCCAATACCATTAATTGGTTGCCAAAAAGTTTAGCCTTAGTTAAAATGTTTTTTTAGTGGGCAGGAAGAATTGAGCTCATAGAAATTGACATGTATAGAGATCTTTTGCCGTTTATTTCAGAGGGGATTTGTTTGCAAAGCATTTATCATATTGTTGCAACACAGATCAAAAATACCTTGCCTAATATAGGCAGAAAAGTCTGTTTCAAGAATCATCAATTAAATGAATATTTATTTTAATATATTAATAATATGTACATTATAACAGGGGTTAGATGGCTAGCCTTGGAATCAAGTATTATAACTGATACACAGTAAATTTTGCAGTGATGAGCAAGTAAGATATTCTCACTGCCCTAAGCAACTTTGTAAGGCTATAAAAAAAATGAAAGAGGGAAGGCAGTATGGTACAACAGAAAGAGCACTGACCTGGGACCTGAGACTCTATGGTTAAAATCCTGAAATATTACTCCCTATATAACTTTGGACCCTTCCCTGAAGCTCATTTTCCTTATTTGTAAAGTTAGGGAAATAGACTAGCTGCTTCTAAGTTTCCTTCTAGCTGGACAACTATAATTCTATGACTACTTGACTCCTCGTGTCCCTTTACACCTCCACACTAATTCACTGATGTCCACAATCAATGAAATCATAAGCCTGAGTAGAAAATAAATGTTATTAAGGATGCTGATAGCAACAAGACCATTCCTCAAATCAGAGTTCAAAAATAAATTCTGCAAACCAATGAGGACAAAGTCAGTATTTTTAATTGTTTCAAAACTTTAGCTTCTTTGAGCCAGAGAAAAAAAATGCCTTTTTAAAAATTGCAGTCTTTTAAGATAAGAAGTCATTTATTTCCATGTCTCTCTCTTTCTCTCTCTCTCCAGTTGTGGGGACCCAGGGATAATTAGGTTGTTTATAATTTTTATCCCAATAGGAATGCATCTTTCCTCTTTTCCTGCTAAGTCTGCAGCATAATGAACCACTTTAATGTTCTAACAAGGGCAAATGAATGGTAAGTCTGAAGTCCAAGTTCACCAGCTCAGGCAAATGTTCCTTTTAGACACTGCCTTTGACAGGATCAGAGTGAATGTTGAAGGCAAAACATGCATCCAAATATTTGAGTGATGTGTGAAATGAGAAAAAGAAAGAATGTGTGATATGCCTTTTGGAGTTTTTTTTTTCTTTGAAACGTTTCTGGAAATAAAGATTTGAGGATAATATGATCAGCTCATCCTCTAACATAAGCCAGTTTGTTAAACTTGAGAAGTGCCTGGGGTACTGTGACAACAACATGAAAATCTAATCCCAAATGCAACGTCAGCAGCTATTTTGGTATTCAGTGATTTTTGTTTTCTTTTGGGTCCTTTATTTGTGATTATTCTCATTTGATTGTCTGTATCTAACTTCTGTCATATTACTTTCTTTCACACATAGCATTCTTATCTAACTGACTTACTAGCAGGTCCCCATCTATAGCACTCCATCTCCAGCTTCCCATCCTTAATATCTGCTAGATTCCTTAGCTTCCTTCAAGGGACATTACACATTATCATCCACTTTAGGAGTCTTTTTCCGATTCCCCTTGTGTTAATGTCAAGGTTTTATTGGGTGTTTCCATATGGGAGCTCCCTAAAATGATGAATTCACAGGGTCAAACAGGGAAAAAAAATGCAACTCTTTATATGTACTTTTATGCAATAATCTGTATATAGTTATCATCTTTTAATAAAATGTAAAGTCCTTGAGGTCCTGGATTTTTTTTTGTCTCTTTATCCTCAGAACTTAGCACATAGGAGAGACTTAGTAAATATTTATTGAATTGAGTTGTCATTAATTTTCAATAGTTTGCAACAGTTTTTGAATTGCTAAATTTCTCCTGTTGCCTGGGGTGAGAGTTACAATGAGTATGAAAATAAATCTAATAATTGGATAATGATTGCATAGAAAAAATGTAATTAAAACCCATGAAATATACAGTGTCAATTCAGTCCATGTCAAATCTCTCACTGTCTGCAGTGAAATGTTTTGTGGTTACTGGGCCACCAAGGAACGAGCCAAAACCTCTCTCCACCCCGCAGTAGTACTTCATAGACTAATTTGTGCAACGTATTAAAAATTAAAGACTGGTTTCAAACTAAGAGAAAGAAATTCCTACACAAGTAGACATTCGTTCATTTATTCTTTTTTTACAGAAATTTTTTCATAAAGAGCTTAAATCATTTTATTAATATTAACAGAATTATTCTTAGAACATCCCAATAGGTTGTAAAGGAGAAGAATACAAGAAAGCATAGGCTAAAGACATCTTCATTTGTGGACTTAATAACTGGCCATATTCTGCCTGTCACCAGTGTCAAACTGAACTGTGTGGTTGTGGTTTGTTATCTTTTTTTTGTTTTCCAAGAATTGGAAAGGTAATATTTGCATAAATTTTAATTAATTCTGGAAATTTTTTTCAGCGGCCAATGTTTCTCTTCCAAGTTTTTGTCTGTTTTTAAAAAAATATTTATTTTCCATTTTCAATATCCACTTTCACAAACTTTTGAATTTCAGATTTTTCCCCTATCTCTCCCCTCACACACCCCAGGACAGCTTGTATTCTGATTACTCTTTCCTCCAATCCACTCTGTCTTCTAACATCCCCCCACCATTTCCTTATCCCCTTCTCTTCTATTTTCCTGTAGGCTAAGATAGATTTCTATACCCCATTGCCTATATATCTTATTTCCTAGTAGCATGTGAAAACAATTTTTAAAGTTCATTTTAAGACTTTGAGTTCCACATTCTCTCCCAACCCTCACCATTATCCACCCTCTTTGAGAAGGCAAGTAATTCAATATAGGTTATACATGTGGAATCACGCAAAACACTTCCATAACAATCATATTGTGAAAGACTACATTTTCCTCTATCGTCTCCCACCCTCCATTTATTCTATTCTCTCCTTTGACATATCTCTCTTCCAAAGTGTTTGCTTCCAATTACCCCTTTCCCCAATCTACTGCCCTTTCTACTATCCCCCCTCTCTTTTCCTCTATCCTATACTTTCCTGCAGGGTAAAATAAACTTTCATACCCAATTGAGTGTGCATGTTATTCTCCCCTGAAGCCAAATCCAATGAAAGTAAGAATCATTTATTCCCTCTCATCATCCCCTTCTTTCTTTTACATTGTAAAAACTTTTTTTTGCCTCTTTTGCTACATTCTACCTCTTTCTTTCTCTTTCTCCTAATACGTTCCTCTCAACATTTAATTTTATTTTTTAGATATCATCCCTTCATATTCAGCTCACTCTGTGTCCTCTGTCTCTGTCTTTCTCTCTCTCTCTCTCTCCCTCCCTCTCTCTCTCTTTCTGTGTGTATATATATATATATACACACACACACACACACATACACACACACACACAAGCACACACATATATTCCCTCCAGTTATCTTAATACTGAGAAAGGTCACATGAGTTACAAATATCATCTTTCCATGTAGGAATGCATTCAGCTCAACTTTAATAAGTCCTTTATGATTTCTATTTCCTGCTTACCTCTTCATGCTTCTATTGATTCTTGTATTTGAAAGTCAAATTTCTATTCAACTTTGGTCTTTTCAACAAGAATGCTTGGAAGTCCTCTATTTCATTGAAATTCCATTTTTCTCCCTGCAGTTTTATACTCACTTTTGCTGGGTAGGTCATTCTTGGTTTTAATTCTAGCTCCTCTGATCTCTGTAATATCATATTCCAAGGCCTCTGATCCCTTAGAGCAGAAGCTGCTAAATCCTATTTTATCTTGACTGTGTTTCCCCAATACTTGAATCGTTCCTTTCTGGTTGCTTGTAACATTTTCTTCCTGACTTGGGACCTCTGGAATTTGACTACTAGATTTTTAGTTTTCCTTTTGGGATCTCTTTCAAGAGATGATTGGTGGATTCTTTCAATTTCTATTTTACCCTCTGGTTCTAGAATATCAGGGCAGTTTTCCTTGAAAATTTCTTAAAAGATGATATCTAGGCTTCTTTTTGTTCACATTTTCAAGTGGACCACTACTTTTTTACTTATCTCTCTGGCATCCATTTTCCATGTCAGTTGATTTTCCAATGAGGTATTTCACATTGTCTTCTATTTTTTCATTCCTTTGGTTTTGCTTTATAATTTCTTGATTTCTCATAAAATCATGAACTTTCTAAATCTGTATAAATCTCTCAGAACTTGTTTGAGTAGTTAAAAGTTAGTTCTTTAACATGCAAAGTCTCGAAGTGTACTGGTTGGGATCTCAGTAAAGTGCAGGCATCTCTTTAAGTCCTGACTTACAGAACTAACTCTGTAGTGATTCTTCCTTTATTACCATATTAAAGCCACAGTGATTATTGGGCTATAGTAATTGGGATGGAATAGGATTTTAATCTTTCTCTCTGTTTCCTCTCTTTTGTTGTCCAGTCTTCTTTTTTTGTTTTCTCTCCTTTCTGACTATATTCTCCCCTGTCTTCCTTTCTTTGCTCAATGAGCAAACTAAGTGACACAGTGGATTCAGCAGTGGAGAAGGAGTCAAGAAGATCTGTGTTCAAATCTGATCTCAGATACGTACTAGCTCTATGATAATAGAAAAATCATTTAGTCTCTGTTTCTTTCATTTCTTTAATTGTAAAATTGAAATAATAATAGCACCCATCTCACAAAATTGTTGTGAGGATCAAATGAGAAATTTTCATGTATCACAATTCCTGTTACAAAGCAGGTACTTAATAAATTCTTATTCACTTTCTCTCTTCCTTCCTCTTTCTTCTCCTCATTTCAGTTTTCTATAAATTACCTTCTCCATTACTTCTTTTTTCTCTATTTCCTTCATCTTCCTCACTATTTCCTTCACCATTTCTCTCCCTATAATGTCAGGTCTTTGCCAGTTTTCTGTGAGAACCCTTTTTTCCTCCTTTCAGTGTCTTTTTACTATCACTTGTATCTACTTTTAACTCTTTTTTCCTATCCTTTCTTCCCATCTTCAGTATTTGTAATGATAAGGGAATTGGATGACTTTCCCTGTCCCTTAATAGGCTCATGTGATTTCCTTCAAGCTTTTGTCCAATGCACAACCTGGGTCACAGGGCCATAATGAAGGGAGGAGCTTGTAAAAAGGGTGGAACAGGAGGGGGTGCCACAGGAAGAGAAGCAGAGCTGAGGCAGAATAGAGTGAGGAGTTAGAGTGAGTGACAGAGGGGGTGATTTTGCCTAAGGGAGATTGTTTATTGGGAAGGCCTGACTGTTGAAAATCTTGGGATTGGTCATGCTCCCTGCCTTGATAATATACATAGATTTCTTTGTTATTGTAATGGATTTGGGTTTCTGATGTTTGAATAAATGTCTTGGTTTCATCTTAGAGGAAGAGAGTTTATATTTTGTGAATTTATCCTGGAAATACACGTCTATCCATAGTGACTACTGTGGGTATTGCATTGGTGCTACACTATTATGTTTAATCACCCATACTTTGGGGGATTTCCAATAGTCAAGATGACAGAGTAAGTATTAAATCACTGTGGATCTCCCATTCTCATCTTCAAACAACCATAAAATAGAACTTCCAAAGAAATCCTGAAACAGCAGGATCATCAAAAACACATGGTAAAGCAGTCCTTTAGCTCACGAAACTTTTTGTGTGTATTCGTCCTTCATTGTCAAAGAAGACAATTCCATCAGAGAAATGATGACATAACTTGCACTTGACTTTATTTTTGAGTTATGGAGGGCTGTGAAGGTCACCAGCCTCACTTCTCCTCCAGAGCCATCTGAATCCAGTGACTAGATATTCATCAGGATGACTGGAGATGACCCAGGATGAGGCAGTTGGGATTAAGTAACCTGCCCAAGGTCACACAACTAGTGAGTGTCAAGTGTCTGAGGTGAGATTTGAACTCAGATCCTCCTGACTCCTTCACTGATGCTCTATCCACTGCACTATCTAGCTGCCCTGCATGAAACTTGGAGGAGAGCAAAAGTATATGTCTCACTCTGGTGAAAAGGAAGTGTGGTCTAGGACAGTAAGCATCTCAGCAAGTCAGTAGCAAACCCCACTTCAACAAACCAGCAGGAGTTCCTGAGCCCCTGGGTAGTGGAGCAACCAAATGCCAACACCAAGAAACCCCATACCCACACCACCATATGCCTTAGCATAGCCAGGGAAACCTCTCACTCTGAGGACCACCATATGCTTCAGTAAAGCTCAGGGCAAACAGCCATCCTTCATCAGCCAGCTCTCCACTTCCTTCAATATGGCCCCAGGGAAATGAAGAAGCACCCCACTGGGCCTCAGCACACACCAGACACCACCACTAGGACCGCAGGTCAGTACTAGATAAGCTGGCAGATTCCCTATAGCCTCTAAGAGTGCCAGACAATCCCCACCCCATCCCATTCCCTCAGTGCTGCATCAGGCACAATGGTCCCCCATGGGTTTAAGGGCAATATCAGTTCAGCACCAGGTAAATAGCCAAGACTTGCAGCCACTTACACAAGATGCCTAAGATAGTACCGACAACACTGTGAAAAAGAAAAGTTTCCTCCTTAAAAAAAAAAAAAAAACATGAACAGAAAATAGCAAAATAAAATAATCTGACCATAGAGTTTTATTATGCTAACAGGGAAGACCAAAACACAAACTCAGAAGAGGATAACAATGTCAAAAAACTGACAGGCAAAGCCCCAAAGAGAAACAGGAACTGGTCTCAAGCACACAAAGAACACATGGAAGAGATCAAAAAGAAAGCTTAAAAATTGTATAAGACAAGTAGAAGAAAACAGTGGGAAAATAAATGAAAGTTATACAAGGGAATTATCAAAAAAGAGTCAATAGTTTGGAAAACTGCTTTAAAAAGTAGAATTAACCAAATGGAAAAGGAGTTACAAACATCTACTGAAGAAAATAATTCCCTAGAGTGCAATTTGCCAAATGGAGAGGAAAAGCTGATTGAGGAAAACAAAACCTCAAAGGTCAGAATTGGGCAAATGAAAGTTAATGATTCTATGAGACATCAAGAATCAATTAAACAAATTCAAAAGAATGTAATAAATGGAAGAAAATGTGAAAACACCTCATGGGAAAAGTAACTCACCTGAAAGATAGACTCAGGAGAGATAATATCAGAAAGTCATAGTGAAAAGAGTAACTGGACAACATCTTCCAAGAAATTATCATGGAAAACTGCCCTGATGTCCTGGAACCAGGCAGAATAAACATTGAAGAATCCATCAATCACCTCAGGAAAGACATCCCAAAATAAAAATACCAAAGAGCAGTATAGTCAAATTTCAGAACCATCAGGTGAAGGGAAAAAAGTATTACAAGTGGCCAGAAAAAAACTATTCAAATATTTGGGAGTCACAATCTGAATCACACAGGACTTGGCAGCTACAACATTAAAGTTTCTGAGATCATGGAATATGATGTTCCGGAGTGCAAAGAAGATGGAACTATAACCAAGAATCACTTACCCAGTAAAATTAAGCTTAATGCATCAAGGGAAAATATGGGTATTCAATGAAATAGAAGGATCTCAAACCTTCATAAGGAGAAGAGCAGAACTGAATAAAAACTTTGACCTTAAGTATCAAGATGCAAAAGAAGCATAAACAGGTAAAACAGGAAAAGAAAAACATAAGAGAATCATTCAAAGGAGCAAAACTATTTACATCCCTACCGAGGAAAATGATGCTTGTAACTCTTAGGATATGTGGATTTAATTTAAACTTAAATACTAAAATTTAAATACACAATAAGAAAAGAAGAAAAAAACAAGCACTGCCATGTGCACAGCATAATGTAAGAGAAGATTCAAAATATACAGCAGTAAATTTCCATTTCAAAAAAGCATATATATTAAACACTACACATAGTGTTTTAAGCTGTCAATCTTTCTTTGCTTCTTTGTAAGTTTTCTTTTGTTCTCTACTGCTCACTGTGCACTTTTTATTTTGTTCTTTTTCCTCCTTCCTCTTCGCTCCTAAGAAGACTACAATTAAGCCTGGATATGTGTATGTGTCTACAAATACACATACACATACATATACATATACATGCGCACATACATATAAACACATTAATACATAGAAACACATATATACATATGCACATACATACCTAAACTCACATACAAAGCATATACATATATATCTATAATCATACTCATATATAGACGTATATATTCTTATGTACCTATGTAAGATTAAACCTGTTTCTCTTCTGGTTCTCTGAGGGTGGACAGACTCTCCCTTTTTAGGCCCAAGTCTTTCCATATTTTTTCTAAGCCCACCAACTCATTTCCTATACCACAACAATATTCTAACCTTATACTGTCTAGTTATTTTAAATGGTATATAACAACATTGGTAAATGTGACTGACATATAGTGTAGTTTCCCTATTTTTCTCTTTTGATTAAATCTATCTTAGCTTTAACTTTATCTGAGATCATGATTACTAATCCTGTTTTTTTCCATAATAAGTTTTACTCCTGATCATTATTTTATGTCTGTGTATCTCTAATGTCATATCCCTCCTGCCCCCTCTACTTTACTTCTACCCATTACCTTGTCCTTCTATTACTTAATACTGTCCTCGACAAAAATCCCTCCCTTATCCTCTACCCCTCTCCCTAAAATCCCTCCCTTTTCTTCTCCCCTTCCCTATCCCCTTAGCTTTTTCTTTCTTTCTTAATTCAGAAGACTTTTATGCCCTTCTAGATTTTATATGTCTCTCTCTCTATATATATCTACATCTCTTTCTGTATATATATATGTATATATTATACATATACGTATATATACATATATACATATATATATATATATATATATATATATATATATATATCTGCATTTTCCCTCTTTAACCCATTCTCAATGACAGTAGTGTTCCAGAGCTCTCAGCCCCCCTCTCCCATCTAATTTCTCTGTGTCGGTTCTTCCTCTAATACTTCATTAGTATAAGACAGTTGCTCTTTTTACCTTTTCCTAGATGGTTAACCTTTTAGTATCACATCATACTCAGATCTACCGCAATTTTCTTGGGAACTATGCAATTACTAATAATAATCTTAGACATAAGATTTATATTTTCTCATGTAAAAAGTAAACAATCTGTCCTTATTGAGTCTTTGACTTAGGTGTAGATCTAGGTCTTGTGTGATTCTAACTGTAATTCCCCTGTATTTTTTTCTCACTGTTTTTAATAGTTTCTCCTTGAGCTGTGATTTATAGCTTCTAACTATTATATTTTGTAGGTTTTCCTTGTAGGATCACGTTCAGGTGATGATCAGTGGATTTTTTTTCCTATTTCTACTTTGTCCTATTTCTACTTTTCTTTTAACTCTTCAAGACAATTTTCTTTAGTTATGTCTTGCATTATTACATCAAAATTCTTTTTTTAATCTTAGCTTTCAGATAGTATGGTTATTTTTATGTTTTCTCTTCTTGATATGAACTCCAGATCAATGGGATAAAATGGTAGGACAAAAAAAATAGTGCTTCCCTTCAAGATTTTTCATATACATACATACATATATATTTGTATGTGTATATATGCATGAATATATATACATATATATTTATACATGAACATATGCCTATTGTTATACCAACTAAAACAGTATTTCAAAGGCTAGTTTATCCTCAAAACACTTGAACATTTTAGGCTTTGAAATATATTTCCTCTTGGAACCTCCTACTTCCCTTTAAGCTTCTATTCCAGCATCACTATCTGCAAGAGATCTTTCTTAACTATACTTCTTGCTAGTGCTCCCTCAACAAATTGTTTTCTTTATATTTTGAATATATGTTGCATGTGTTTGCTCCTTTGTTTACATGTTGTTTTCACCAGTGGAATATAAACTTCTTGAGGTCAGACGCTATTTCATTTTTGTCTTTTTATCCTTTATACCTGTGTGCTTGGTTTGCAGTAGGTGCTTAATAATCAGTTCCATTGAATTGAAGTTAGTAACAAAGCATTGTGGAGATGAACCTTACTCTTTAAAGCTATTTTTCCTGACAAAAAAAAAAATCAGTGCATCACAGAAATTTTTAGGCCACATGCATTTTTTCCTTCTGTTGATTAATTCAGCATTTAAATTAAGTGACCTTACTAATATGTGTTAATATGACACATTCTAAAATTGGGAAGGGAAAAAAACCTGCTGTTTTCTCATACTGTGCCAAGATGCATGGGCCTAATTTAAAAGGGGAGGGAGGGAAACAGAAATGTGTTAGAAGCAGTTTTGTTGGTAACATAATTCTAAATAGATTTCTGCATAATAAAGGCTTGTTTTCCCCAAAGTATATTTTCTTGAGAAGATAATTCTACAAAAGCTATCGTAAAAAGAATTTTGAAATAAAACATCTTCTTCAGCTTTTGTTAATAAGCTTCATTCATTAATAGATTAAACTATCTTTTTCTGGCAGCCATTTTTGACAGAGTACTAGTAATGGAATGCTATAGTGGCATAGACATAGAGGACCTGGGTGATTGAATCTTCTTGGCATGTAATTGCAAGGAAAATTTTTTTTATCATTTAGCTTTTTGAGCCTGGTTATATCATCTATGAAATAAGATATGAAACTCTGGTGGGAAACAATGAAAATATATGAATAAAAGGTCTTTTGAATCAACATTACAAAAGTGGTTTCCAATCCAACAAGTAACAGACTAAGTACTGGAGAAATAAAGACAAAACAAATATGTTCTTCCCCCAAGACAATTACCCTTTAATGGAGCAAAGAAAGATGGTATACTGTGCAAGTAGATATGCTAATATATAACAATTTGAAAAGGAAAAGAACATTGACATCTAGCAAATCAGAAAAGATCATATGTGTGTACCAGCAACAGAGCTGAACCTTAAAGGAAAATATAATTTTTAAAAATTATGTAATTTTTATATTCATTTAAAATATTGAGTTACAAATTTTTTCCTTCCTTTCCTACTATCCCTCCCCTTCTTGAGACAGCAAGTAACTTGATATAGATGATACAAGTATAGTCATGCAACATATGTCACTAGTCATTTCCACATTGGCCAAGTTGCAAAAGAAAACACAAATACAGTAAAACAACAAAAATAAAATAAAAATAGTATGCTTGAATCTTCACTCAAAGGGCTATAAAATTTTTCATAACCTTTGACCGAGCAATACTGTTAGTCTGTAACTCAAAGAGATCAAATGAAAAGGAAAATTTTCTATATATAAAAAGATATTTATAGTAGTTTTTATGTCATCAAATAATTGAGATAATTGAGTCAATCAACTGGGGAATGACAAAGCAAGTTGTGGTACATGATTATTATGGAATACTATTGTACTGTAATTGTAGGATGACTTCAGAGGAATCTAGAAAAAAATTCCATCAGCTGATGCAAAGTGAAGTGAGGAGAATCAGAAAAAAAAGTTGCATTTGATGTCAGAAACATTGTACATTAATCAGCTGTGAATGACAGCTATTCTGAGCAATAAAATGATCTAAGACAATTTTAAAGGACTTACGATGAAAAAATGCAATCCACCTCTAGAGAAAGAATCAATGGAGTCTGAAAAAGATGGAAACATTCTATTTTTATTCCTATTATGTATTTTATGTTTTCCTTTGAAAGATGGCTAATATGGAAAAGTTTTGCATGGCTGCACATGTATAATCTGTATCAAATTCCATAGGAGGGAGATTATGGGAAAGGGACAGAGAGAACATGGAGCTCAAAACTTCAAAAAAGGTTTTAAAAATTGTTTATAAGTTGGTGAGAGAAACAAATTAAAATGAGTTAAGAAAAAAGTCTTTAAAAAAACCGTACACACACTTTTATAATCCTTTTGGCACAGTTCCAAATTTTCATTGATAAAGTTTGGACCATGCCACAACTTCACCGGCCGTGCATTAGTGTTCAATTTTTTCCACACCCTCACCAGCATTTCTCATTTTTGCTTTCTATTAAGTTAACCAACAACATAGGTGTGAGGTGGTATCCCACAATTGTTTTAATTAGCATATTAGTAGTGATCTTAAGCATTTTTATATGACTAAAGAAAATTTTGATTTCTTGTTCTTAAATTGCCCATACATATCCTTTGAGCAATTATCAACCTGGGGATAGCTCATTTCTTTTTTCAGTATATAATTTATTTATTTTTCAGTTTTCAACATTCACTTCCACAAGAATTTGAATTCAAGATTTTCTCCCCATCTCTTGCTACCCACACTCCAGGACAGCGGGCAATTCATCCACCCCTTCCTCAAATTTGTCCACTCTTCTATCATACCCTTTTTTTCCATCTCCCTCCCTTCTATTTTCCTATAGGGCAAAATAGATTTTTATACCCTATTGCCTGTACATCTTGTTTCCCAGTTGCATGCAAAAATAATTTTTACCATTCATTTTTAAAGCTTTGAGTTTCATATTCTCTTCCTTCCTCCTTCTCCACCCACACTCATTTAGAAAAGAAGTAGTGGAATATATTTCATACATGTGTAACTTTGCAAAACACTTCCACAATAGTTATGTTGCAAAAGACTAATCACATTACTCTCTGTCTTGTCCTGCCCTACATTTATTCCATTCTCTTCCCCAGAATAGTGTTAGCTTCTGATTATCACTTTCCCCAATTTACTGTCCTTTTCATTATCTTCCCTCTCCTATCCCTTTCCCTCCTGCATTACTGCAGGCTAAAATAGATTTCTGCAGGCTAAAATAGATTACTGCAGGCTAAAATAGATTTCCATACTCAACTGAATGTGTGTTATTCCCTCCTTAAGTCAAATCCTTTGAAAGTAGGGTCCACTTACTCACTTTCATTTCCCCCCTCTTCTCCATCCATTATAGAAACATTTTCTTGCCTCTTTTATGTGAGGTGATTTGCTACATTCTATATCTCCCTTATTCTTATTCCTAGCACATACCACTCAACAGTAAATTCCATTTATTTATTTTATTTTTAATACACATTTATTTTTCAGTTCTCAGCATTCACTGCCACAAGAATTCGAATTTAAAATTTTCTCCCCATCTCTCCTCACCCCCACGCTAGGACAGCATGCACCACATCTACCCCTTTCTCCAATCTGTCCTTCCTTCTATTACCTACACTTCTTCCATCCCCTTCCCCTTCATTTTCCTGTAGGGCAAAATAGATTTCTATACCCCATTGTCTATATATCTTATTGTCCAGTTGCGTGCCAAAACACTTTTTAGCTTTCATTATTGAATCTTTCAGTTCCTCATTCATTCTTTTCCTCCTTCCACATCCACCTTCATTGAGAAAACAAGCAACTCAATATAGGTCATACATGAGTAACAATGCAAAACACTTTCATAATAGTTATGTTGCAAAATACTAACCACATTTCCCTCTATCCTATCCTGCCCTCCATTTATTCCATTTTCTGTTGAACCTGTTCTTCCACAATAATGTTTGCTTCTAATTGTCCCTTTCAACAATTTGCTGCCCCTTCTATAATTTCTCCTCTCCTATCCCCTTTCCTCTTGCCTTCCAGAAGAGTCAAATAGATTTCCATATCCAATTGAGTGTAGGTTATTCCCTCCTTAAGTCAAATTCTTTTATCTCCCCACTCTTCCCCTCCATTGTAAAAGCTCTTTCTTGCCTCTTTTATGTGAAAACATTTGCTACATTCTATCTCTCCCTTTCTCTTATCTTAGTACATTCCACTCAATAGCAAATCTTATTGTTTTCAGGTATTCTTCCTTCAGCTCACACTGTACCCTCTGTCTATGTATATTTATATTCATACACACATATACCCATGTACACATACAAGCCTACATATATATGTATATATATGCATATGTATATACATATATAATATACACCCATACACACACATCCACACACACATCCACACACACACACACACACACACACACACATATATATATATATATGTATATATATGTATGTATATATGAAAAAGTTCTCCTGAGTTACAAATAACATCTTTCCATGTTGGAATGTAAACAGTTCTATCCACTGCACCACCTAGCTACCCCTAAAACTACATATCCTTTTTCCCAATGATTCCATGATTAGCTCCATATCCCAATGAGATCATAAAAAAGGAAAAGGGACCTACATATACAAAAATACTTTTGGCAGCTCTTTTTTTTTTTTTTGGTAGCAAAGGACCAGAAACAGAAGTGATGCCCATCAATTGGTGAATGACTAATGTAATTGGAATATGGTTGTTCTATGAGAAATGATGAGCAGGTAAATTTCAGATAAAACCTGGAAAGATTTGCATGAGCTGATGCTGAGTCAAGTGAACAGAACCAGGAGACTATTGGTTGTGATGAAATAGTATTGTGCTATAAGAAGTGAAAACAGGATGGTTTCAGAAAAGTTTGGGAAGACATCTGAACTCATGAAAAAGGAAATGAGCAGAAGGGAACATTGTACACAATAACAGCAATATTGTTTGCAAACGACTTTGCTACACTAATCAGTGTGATGATCTAAGATGATTGCAAAGAGTCTACCATAAACAACACTGTCTGTCTACAGTGAGAAAACTGATAAACTGAACAGAGATTGAAGCATACTTTAAAAAGTACTTTATTTTTATTGTTTTATTTTGTTTGCAAGCACAGTAAATATGGAAATAATTTTGCATAATTTCACGCATATAAAAGCCATCAAATTCCTTGTCTTCTCAAGGGGGAGAATTGGGAGTAATGATTGTTACTCAAATTCATAAAAATATATTTATTAATTTTTTTACATCTAGCTTAGAAATATTTAATGTAATAAATAAAAATAATAATTATGCAAAGAAAAATCCAGAAAGATTTATATCAAATGATACAAAATAAAGTGAGCAAGATAAGAATACTTGATTTGATAAAAGCAATATTATTGTAATAATCAATCATGAAAAGTTTACCTCCTCAAATCAATCAAATGAACCATGACATTTCCAAAGGACTCAAAAAATGCCACCTACTTTCAGAGATAGAACTGATGAACTCTGGGTGCAGAATGAGTATCTTTTTTTCCACTATTTTGTGTTTATTTATTTTTTCCACATGACTAAAATGCAAGTCTATTTCACATGATTTCACATGTACAACAATTATCATATTGTTTGTCTCCTCAGTGGATGGGATAGTGGCTGGAGGGAGAGAAATAATTTGGAACAATTTTTCTAAAATAATGCAATGACAAAAAAAATACAAGAATGTGAGCTTGTCTTGCTTTGCTATTTATGTCACTATTGCTGAGTACAATGATTTTCAATCAGTCCATATGCCAACACAATTTTATTAAGTGCCTGCTATGTACTAAGTACTGTACTAAGTGCTGGTGTTAGAAAAAAGAGGCAAAAGACACTCTCTATAATTGAAGTGTTTACAATTTAATACACATAGTAAACAGTTCATTCTTTTGCTTTTGTATGCATTAAAAAAAGTTGAAAGTATGAAACATAGAATTCAAGTCTACTTCCAATGTTTACTAGTTATGAGCATTACCATGAGCAATTATTCAATTCTTTGGAATCTTAGTTTCTGCACATATACAATGAGGCAATTGGACTACGTGACCTCAAAGATTCATTTTACCTTCAAATCTATTCTAATCAAATTAAAATAATTTGTTTTAGAAGTTGGAAGACTTGTTGAGCTAAAATAGTTGTCCAAAAATTAGACTTTCATTAACTCTGACATAAATCAGTGTCTTTTAAAGTAAAAACCATGAAAATGTATTGCCAACTGTCCTCAAGTTGAACTATATGAACACAAAAACTTTGGCCAGGTTTATTCTATGTTAAATGATAGTTTTCATAATCCGTTTGTTGTCTATTAAAATACATACCTCTTGCAAACCAAATCAGGTGCATTTTAATGTCATGCACTATAAATTAATAATGGTAATTGACTCATACTTTGTTCCTCTCTCAGGAATCTAGTGTTATATTGATGAGGGTGGTAGAGGGCATGGGGATAGTATGGTTGATGTATTTGCCATTAAAGCTAATGGGAGTCCTGGGCATGAATTTCTTATCCCTGCCTCATGCTTTTGGGATTCAAATAAGCCTCCCCTATGGCACTGCACACCATGATGTTCACTGAGTATCCCAGCAATCTTCTCACAGATTCGGCAACCATGATCAATGACATGAAAATATCATATTTTCTTGAAATAACTTTGCCCCAGTGTCTGTTTTGAGAGGAGAGTGGAAAACCATGCTGTGCTGTGTGTGTTTTTCTTAGTGCAAACGGAATTTATTAGCAGTTTGCTTGCTGGAGTAAAAGGCATTCACAAGATTTATAGCTAAAACAATCACAGTCGATGTTCAACCCTATTGTATTTATTGGAGGCTTTGTAGAGCTCATGGCATCCTTTGATTAACTGCCATCAGAGACATATTTTTGCAACAGGGACTGTGTCCCAGCTCGGTGTCACTGAGTTTCATGTAGTTACTGCTGAGCCTTCAGGGAGGGTGAGAGTAAAAATGCATTCACTTAACCATAGAAGTATGGGCAAGTTGGGCCAGTCCTGACTAATTGACTGCCATTCAGGATTTATTCGGAAATCTTCTGACTCCAGTTCTACCTCAAGTCATGATAAATGAAACCTTTTTCTCTAATAGAGAGAAATGGTCTTCTTGGGCACAGAGTGGGTTTCATAAGACACAACTGTAGGGGTCCAAGTATTTCAATCTGTTGCAATGAGGCAAATAGGGGAAGGTTAACTCTTTCTGTATTTGTGACAGAGAAGTCACAAACCAAGATATTTAATTTCTAATATTTCTAATGAACACCAGAATCAAAAGTGCAGAGAAGTTTGTAAATTACTCATTTGAGGGTATTTACAATTCTAATAAGGAAACAGTCAGTGTGTCACTGCAAGACATATTCTGTTCTTTCTATCAACTGGAAGAAAGCTAATGCATAGGAATAAACTAACCGCTACTTTCTTTTCTTTTTAATTCGAAATATAGTCAGAGTTTTGCCTAAAGTAACAGCTTCTCTATACATTATTCGTTAAGGTATCACAGAACATTCAATGCATTATCTCATTTTTTCCCTAATGATAACAAAACATTTTTCCCTAATGGTAACAAAAACGCTAATGAAAACATATAAGGAAACTGAAGCTCAGAAAAGTTTAGTGGTTTGTTGTCCTGAGTTACATATTTATTAAGTGTCTGAAACAGTATTTCAACTTGTCTTCCCAATCCCAAGTTCAGTATGTTATCCACATTTCAATGCATTTAAATAAAAATCAATTCAATTGAACTTAATTTAATGAACATTTATATGTATATGTGCCAAGTACTGATGTATATTCTAATGACATAATGAAGATGAAGCCCTGCTCACCCTTTAGGTGTTTATAAATTGCTAGGGAAAAACAACACATGGATGATAAATAAATACAAGCTATACATAAAATATACGTAAGGCAATCATGTTGTGAAGATGTTGTTAACACTATCTAATGGGATTTAGGTGAGGTCTCATAACAGCATTCAAGCGGACAGAAGACATCTTAAAGAGCCTAAGTAGAAGAGGTGAGGGCATTCCAGGCATGAGGAAAAATCAAGCAAAATAAAACTTTATCAAAGCACAAAGATAGGAGCTAAAATTTCATGTCTTTGAAACAAGTAGACCACCCTGACTGGAAAGGAGATTGCACGGGGCTGGGAGTTGTGTAATTAGTCTGGAAATATTGTCTGAAATTTCATTGTGAAGGATTTGAATTCAAACAGGAGAGTCCATGTAGCATCCTAAAGGCAACAGGTAGCTACTGAAATTTCTTCAGTATTGCAGGTGAGCTTTAGGAGTATTAATTTAGTAGCTTTGTTGAGTTGTATATCACATTGCTTCTTATTTGGGTTTAATGTCATTTTGCCCTTTGCTTCCTTCCTCAACTTCTCTTAAACAGGTGGAGAAAGAAGTAGTTCCATCAGTCATTCATACAATCATTGTATGATGAACTCTCAGTCTGTCCTCCTCCCATTCTCTATATTCTATATCCCTCTGCTTCAATTTCCCTTGCAGTCTCATACTATCTTTTTGTTTCTGTATATCTCTGTCTCTGGATCTACAAACATGCACACACACACACACACACACACACACACACACACATTAATTTTCTCCAAGGGACAATGCAATAAAGAACTCTCACCTCTTTCTGTCTGTACCAGTGAGGTTATACCGGTACCTCTCTTTTTCCCATTAAAGTCCCACTTCAAGTTAATTTCACCTTTATAAAACTATTTCAGCCAGGGAACACAACTTGTTTTTTATCCTGGACCTCTGTAGGTGTGACCCTGGCTAAAATATACAACATGAAATATGGAAACATATTTGATCTGGAAAATGACTGAAATATATGCCAATATAAATGTGTGAAAGCAGTAGCTTCATTGAAGACATTAGTTAACCTCAGGATCTAAGATATTCTTTGTTGGTCTGCTCGTACACATAAAAGAAAAAAGAGAAAAGAAGGTAATTATTAGTGCTTCACAACTGATTAGCTGTGTGACCTTAGAGAAACCACTGGGCTGAAGTTTCTGGCCTTCAATTTCCTCATCTGGAAAAAAAATAAGAAAAGAAAAAAAATAATTACTTTTGATCATGTTCAAAGTTCATTTTGTCTCTAAAATCATTTGCTGGAAAATTCAGTCCAGAATATGTTTCCAAATGAAGCAATCAAGTGATTGAAGCAAAAGTAGATTAAGAAATAGTAATAATTGAAGTAATTACTTCAGTTTTCAATTTAGACACACCTAATTTTTTTTTTTTAAATCTAACCCCAACTGGAAAGTGAAAATGACAGTTATATAGTGTTTTAAAGTATCCAAAATACCCAAATTATGTCATGATTCTCACAATTGCCTTGTGGATATTACTAATCCTGTTAAAAAATATCACATTAATAAGCATTTATTAAGCACCTACTCTGCACTAAACACTGTGCTAAATACACGGTATGTAAAGACAAATACTCAATTCTCCCTACAATTAATGGGCTTATAATCTATTAAATTTTATTGAATTCAGGAAAGGAAAGGAAGGCCCAGTTTAGACGAACAGCATGTATAGAGTAAGCTAGTAATTTTCAGAAACACGATTTGATCTTTAGTTCACACTGATGGTCTCTTAAATAATTAGCAGCTATTAACACATAATGTATAGCTAAGACTTGGGCATGTTTCATCAACACATTAAAAGCAAAATTATGTTATTAGTCTTGAGACTTCCTAGTTTTGTGGTTCCACAGTGTTGTAAAGTAAGGAGTGCAGTCAATCATAAAATACATTGGATTTGACTTTTAGAGATTTGGGTTTCCGGCATCAACCACAGACTAGTTGTGTGATCTTGACCAAGCTGTTTCCGTTCCCTGGCCCTCATTTTCCCCCTTTATAAAATGAGTGGTCTACTAAGTTCCCTTTGAGCTTTGATATTATAATTACCAGAGACGACTGACATCATGCAAAATAAATTGAGTCAAAACGGATATGTGCAATGGATGTCAGTTATAATAAATATAGTTCAAGGTGTCTTTTTCAGAATAAGCTGAAATTTTCTCCTTTAGTCTACCTCATCAATTCAATAAATAAAATAATAAATAAGTAAAATCAATAAATAAAAAGTTATTGATTGCTTAGAATCATGGCAAGTAAGATGACAAATACATAAGTATGAGATTCATCCTATCTTCAAAGAATTTACCACCTCATTGAAGGGAGAAGAGGCAGGTACATGAGAGAGATAATAATATTCAGTGGTCAAATTATTGCTCTTGGAGTTTGAAGAAAGAGAGTTCGTTGTAGTGAAGACTAACATTGTAGACAAATTGGTAGAAAGATAATATATGCATGGTATCTCAAGGAATAGACTTTGCTCCCATTCATTTAAATATTGAAGCATATGCCTTATTATCTATATATCCATCACATGTAAATGAATACAAGGCTGGCTTTTAAAGTAAAAGAAGACCTCAGTTCAAATGCTGCATTTAAGACGCTCTAGCTGTGTAACCATTGACAAGTCTTTCAGTATCCTGTGCAAATTCCTAAAACAATACAAGTTGCCATTTATGTTTAAAGTTTTAACACTTATGGGAATCACAGTGTTGGGAGCTGTGGCAGTTGAGGGAGAATTACAGGATCATGTTTATCCAAAAAAAAAGAAAAGAAAAGAAAAGAGAAGAGAAGAAAAGAGAAGAGAAGAGAAGAAAAGAGAAGAGAAGAAAAGAAAAGAAAAGAAAAGAAAAGAAAAGAAAAGAAAAGAAAAGAAAAGAAAAGAAAAGAAAAGAAAAGAAAAGAAAAGAAAAGAAAATGGGCAGCCAATCATCATTTATATCCCGGCTTCAAAACTTCTATCAGAAGAAAAGAGACGTAATTTTAGGGATTCCCTTTTAAAGGGATAAATGAGGATGCCAAGCAAGGCAAAAGAATGGCCCATTCTCCTGACAGCTGTCTTCAATGGAATGCTTCTGAGAGTTAGACTCTAATGGCTTCTTTTCCCCAAAGGCCAAAATGAGTAGTAGGATGGGCTTATAAACTATATGTTAGGGAAATGTGTCTAAAGGAAATAGCAGCTTTCAAGAGAAACTTAGTAGGTTTCTTTCTAACTTTTTAAGTACATCTCCAATGTAATTATCTGTGAAACCTTTAATTGTTAAAAGCCAAAATACCTAGTAAGATGCATTCTCTTTGAGGGCAAGGATTATTAATTTTTGTAATTGTGTCTCCAATTTCTAGTGCTGTGCAAAACATATTGTAGGAGCTTTATTTTTCATTTCATTTTCCCCAAAACTATTTTTGACATTCATTTTAAAAAAAAGTTTAAATTTCAAACTCTCCTCTTCCCACTCTAACTGTCCCCTCATTGAGAAGACAAACCATTCAATATAGGTTGTACATGTGTAGTCATGGAAAACACATTTCCATACTAGTCATTTTGTGTAAGAAAGCATAGACAAGAAAGAAACTCTCGAAAAATAAAGTAAAAAAAAAAGTATGCTTCAATCTGTATTGAGACACCATCAGTTCTTTCTCTGACAATGGATAGCATCTTTCATCATAAGACCTTCAGAGTTGCCTTGAGTTGTTGCAGAGCTAAGAATAGCTAAGTTATTCACAGTTGATCATCTTAAACTATTACTGTTACTTTGTACACAGTACATTTCACTTTGTATCAGCCCCTGCAATCTTTCCAGGTTTTTCTGAAAGCATCCTGCTCATCATTTCTTATAGCAAAATTGTATTCCACCACAATCACACACCACAACCTGTTCTGTCATTTCCCAGTTAACGGACATCAGCTGAATTTCTAATTTTTTTTGCCCACAGAAAACAGCTACTATGAATATTTTTTGTACAAATAGATCCCTATCCTTTTTTTTTTAACTCTCTTTTGGGACACCACGGATAGTGGTAAGCCCTTGGTGCATAGTTACAAATTACTCTACAGAACAGTTGAATCAATTCACAACTCCACCAGCAGTGCATTAATGTCTCATTTTCCCCACATCCCCTCCAACACTTGTCATTTACCTCTTCTCTCCTATTAGCCAATCTAATAGGCATGAGTCAGTACCTCAAAATTGCTTTAATTTGCATTTCTCCAGTCAAGAGTGCATTGGAGTATTTTTTAATATGGCTATAGATAGCTTTGATTACTTCATCTGAAAACTTATATCTTTTGACACTTTAGCAATTGGGAAATTGCTCTTACTTTCATAAATTCAGTTCTATATATGTTGGAGAAGTGAGGTTTCCATCAGAGAAAGCTGTTTCATTTTTTTTCACAGTTACTATTGCTAACTATATTTCCCTTCATCTTATGTCCCCTCCAGTTTATTCTTTTCTCTCTCTCCTGTTACCCTATCCCTCCTGAAAAGTGTCTTGCTTTTGATTAATCTCTCCCAAATCTTCTCTCTTCTATCACCATCTCCCCCTCTCTTACACCCTTCCTCTCATACTTTGCTGTAGGGTAAGATAGTTTTCTATACTCAACTGAGGCAATTCTGAAGAGAGTAAGTTTCACTCATTTCCCCCTTACTTCCTTTCTCTTTCCCTCCATTGTAAAAGAAACAATTTATACCATTTGGCCTCCCCCTTTCTTTTTCTCCTAGTACATTCCTATTTTATCCCTTAATTTCATTTTTTTTAGATCTGATCCCTTCATATTCAATTCACACCAGTGTCACCTAACTATATATGCTTCTTCTGTTACCCTAATAAAAAGAAAGGTCTTATGAGTTATAAATATCGTCTCCCCATGTAGGAATATAAACAGTTTAACAGTATCAGTTCCCTTATGATTTTTCTTTCCTGTTTTCCTTTTTATGCTTCTCTGAGTCTTGTATTTGAAAGTCAAAGTTTCTATTCAGCTCTGGTCTTTTCATAAAAAATGATTGGAAGCCCTCTATCTCATTGAATATCCATTATTTTTCCCTCTGAAGCATTATACTCAGTTTTTTTGGGTGGATGATTCTTCTTTTTAATCGTGTCTCCTTTGTCTTCTGTTCCATGTTCTAAGCCCCCTAATCCTTCAGTGTAGAAGCTGCTAAATCTTGTGTTATCCTGGTTGTGGCTCTATGATACTTAAATTGTTTCTTTCTGTCTGCTCACAATATTTTCTCCTTGACCTAGGAACTCTTGAAATTTAGCTATAGTTCTGACAGTTTTCATTTTGGGATTTCTTTCAGGATGTTATTAGAGGATTCTTTAAATTTCTGTTTTACACTCTGCTTCTAGCATATCAGCGCAGCTTTCTTTGACAATTTCTTGAAAGATGATATCTAGCTTTTTAAAATTTTTTTTATCGTGATGTTCAGGTAGTCCAACAACTTTTGAAATTATCTCTCCTGGATAAATTTTCCCGGTTAGTTGCTTCCAGGGAGATATTTCATATTTTTTTCTTTTTTTAATTCTTTTATTTCTTGATTTCTCATAAAGTCATTAGTTTCTATTTGTTCCATTTTAATTTTTAAGAAATTATTTTCTTCAGTGAGATTTGGACCTCCTTTTCAATTTCACAATCTTCTATTTAAGAAATTCTTCTCCTCATTGACTTTTTGCACCTCTTTTACTATTTGGTCTAGTCTGTTTTTTAAGGTGTTACTTTCTTCAATATTTTTTCTTGGTCTCCTTTACCAAACTATTGACTCATTTTTCTTTCTTTCTTTTTTCAAATATTTATTTATTTATTTAACTTTTTACATTCATTTTCACAAAATTTTGGGTTCCAAATTTTCTCCCCTTTTCTCCCCTCCCCCCACCCCAATACACCAAGCAATCTAATTTTCCCTATCTCTGATCTGCCCTCTCTTCTGTCATCCCTCCCTTCTCTTGTCTCTATCTTCTCTTTTCTCTTGTAGGGCCAGATGACTTTCTATTCCTCATTAACTCTATGTCTTCTTTCCTAGTAGGAAAAACAATACTAAACAGTTGTTCCTAAGACTTTGAGTTCCAAATTCTTCCCATCCCTCCCTCCCCACCCATTCCCTTTGGGAAGGCAGACAATTCAATATAGGCCATATCTGTGTAGTTTTGCAAATGACTTCGATAATAGTTGTGTTGTGTAAGACTAACTGAATTACCCTCCATCCTATCCTGCCCCCCATTGTTTCTATTCTGTCTTTTGATCCTGTCCCTCCCCAAGAGTGTTGACTTCAAATTGCTCCCTCCTTCCATTGCCCTCCCTTCCATCATCCCCCCACCCTGCTTATCTCCTTCTCCCCCATTTTCCTGTATTGTAACATAGGTTTCAATACCAAAATGAGTGTGCATTTTATTTCTTCCTTTAGTCTAATGTGATGAGAGTAAACTTCATGTTTTCTTCTCAGCTCTCCTCTTTTTCCCTCCACTAAAAAGTCTCCTGCTTGCCTCTTCAATGAGAGATAATTTACCCCATTCCATTTCACCCTCTTTCCTCCCATTACATTTTTCTCTCATCATTTACCTTAATTTCTCTTAAGATATGGTCCCATCATATTCAATTCACTCTGTGCTCTCTGTCTCTGTATGTGTGTGCATGTGTGTATGTGTGTGTGCATGCATGCATGTACATGTGTGTGTGTGGTCCCACCAACTACCCAGATACTGAAAAGTTTTAAGAGTTACAAATATTGTCTTTCCATGTAGGAATGTAAACAGTTCATTTATGGTAAGTCCCTTAAGACTTCTCTTTGTTGTTTACTTTTTCATGCTTCCTCTGATTCTTGTGTTTGAAAGTCAAATTTTCTTTTCAGCTCTGGTCTTTTCATCAAGAATGTTTGAAAGTCCTCTGTTTCACTGAAAGACCATATTTTCCCCTGAAGTATTATACTCATTTTTGCTGGGTAGGTGATTCTTGGTTTGAGTCCTAGTTCCTTTGACTTCTGGAATATCCTATTTCATGACCTTCGATCCCTTAATGTAGAAGCTGCTAGATCTTGAGTTATCCTGATTTTATTTCCACAATACTGGAATTGTTTCTTTCTAACTGCTTGCAAGATTTTCTCCTTGACCTGGGAATTCTGGAATTTGGCCACAATGTTCCTAGGACTTTCTCTTTCAGGTGGTGATCGATGGATTCTTTCAATACTTATTTTGCCCTCTGGTTGTAGAATGTCAGGGCAGTTTTCCTCGATAATTTCATGGAAGATGATATCTAGGCTCTTTTTTTGATCATGACTTTCAGGTAGTCCCATAATTTTTAAATTGTCTCTCCTGGATCTATTTTCTAGGTCAGTTGTTTTTCCCATGAGATATTTCACATTCTCTTCCATTTTTTCATTCTTTTGGTTTTGTTTGGTGATTTCTTGGTTTCTAGTAAAGTCATTCCATCTGTTCCATTCTAATTTTGAAAGAACTATTTTCTTCAGTGAGCTTTTGAACCTCTTTTTCCATTTGGCTCATTCTGCTTTTGAAAGCATTCTTCTCCTCATTGGCTTTTTGAACCTCCTTTGCCAATTGAGTTAGCCTATTTTTCAAGGTGTTATTTTCTTCAGCATTTTTTTGGGTCTCCTTTACCAAGTTATTGACCCATTTTTCATACTTTTCTTGCATCTCTCTCATTTCTCTTCCCAGTTTTTACTCCACCTATCTAACTTGCTTTTCAAAATCCTTTTTGAGATATTCCAAGGCCTGAGCCCACCCGACATCCCCCTGGGATGTCTGGGGTACCGAGGCCCCGCCCTCCACGTCTTTCCCTGATGGCAAGAATATGTCCTCGTCATCAGATCCGAAAGTCAGGATCATTTGCATCTGTTCAAAAAAACTCTCTATAGTCTTATTTTTCTTCCCTTTTCTAGACATTTTTCCAGCCAGTTACTTGACTTCTGAGATTCCTCTCCACCCCTGCCTAGATCTGCCCAGCTAGTTCTTGGGGTCTGAGATTCAAATGGGCTTTCCGCGGCAGGCATGGCTGCTATTCAATGTGAGCTTTAGTTCTGGTGCTGGGGTGGGGGCAGGGCCGCCTCCCAGGCTCAGTTCCCTCAGGGGCTTTATGCAGGGACCTTCAGTAATGGAGCGGGTGGGGCAGGGCCGTCTCCCAGGCTCAGCTCCTTCAGGTGGTTTATGCAGAGACTTTCAGTAATGAAGATCCTGCCTGCTGCTGGGGGAGTCCCGGGCCGCCACCTCTGCCGCTGCCTCCGCCGCCCCCGCCTCTGCCTCCGCCGCTTCCTCCCGAGGGGGCCCAAGTCACGGAGACACCCTGCTCTCCTCTAGGCCAGCCCAGCCGTCTCTCTCACTGACCTGTAGCTTCTGTGGGCGGAGGGACCTTCCCAGCCGCCGGAGCTTCTGTCCCTGAAGCCGGCTCGGATCAGCTTCTCTGGGGCCACGGCCAGGGCGGCGCTGGGGTGGCGTCTGCTTTCTGGGGCACGACGGACCCTAGGGCTGGCTCTCCAGGGCTCTCTGGAATGGAAATCTCTTCCACTGTGTTTCTGCACACCCTGCAGTGATCCAGAACTTATGGGGAGCTTTTCTTCCATTAAATCTATGGGCTGTGGGTTCGGTGCTTGCATATGTGCATCTTTCTACTCCGCCATCTTGACTCCGCCCCCTATTGACTCATTTTTCATGATTTTATTGTATCATTCTCATTTCTCTCTCAATTTTTTCTCTACCTCTCTTACTTCATTTTCAAAATCCTTTTGGAGTTCTTCCATTGCCTCAGACCAATTCATACTGTTCTTGTAGGTTTTGGATGTAGGAGCTTTGACTTTGTCTTCTTTTGAGTGTGTGTTTTGATCTTCCTTGTTACCAAATTAGCTTTCTCTAATTAGAGTTTTTTTCCTATTGTTTGTTCATTTTCCCAGCCTATTAGTATTTCCAAGCCTATTACTTTTAACTATTTTTAAAAGTAGGTCTCTGTTTCCAGGCTGGGACCAAACTTTAGTTGTTTTGTGCAGTTGTTTTGAGAGCTACTTTTAGGGACCTGTAAGTTTCCAGTTTTTCCAAGGTGAGGTGTTTACTATATTTCTGGTCCATGTTCTGATCAATGAGTTACCACAAGCACTCTTTTTCTGCCCTGGAACTGTGATGTGGGTGCCCCTCTCCTCCATTATGGCCGAAAGCTAGTGCTCCTCTTTGCTCTGGGACTGCTACCCAGGACCTGAACCTGAATATGGGCAAAGCAACAGAGTCCTGCATACATGTTAGCAAAAAGTAATCTGAGCAGCTGTCCCATCCCCTTACTGTTTATGGTCTGAGAACCACAGAAGAATCTGCTGCCACTGCTGATTCAGTGCTTCCAAAGAACTGTTCCTGGTTTGCTATGGCCAGGCCTGTACTGGTACAGCCTGTGCTGAAAGGGGTTCCACTCTCATCCAGGTGGGAGAGGCCTTTCTTCCTGATCTTCTGTGTTGTCTTTGGTGTCTGTGGGCTGAGAAGTCTAGATACCACCACTGCTGCCACTGATTCAGTCACCTCAGTGCCTGTGTCTAGGTTGCTTTGCACAGTCTGCTTTGGCATAGCCTGTGCTGTACTGTGCTCTTCTCTGATTTTAGTGAAGTTGTCTTGGACTGGAAATTTGTTTCATTCTGTCTTTTTGGATTGTGGGCTGCGCTAGAATTTCTTTAGAGTCATTACTTAAAGGTATTTGGAAGCATTTGGGATACAACTCATATGAGTCCCTGCTTTTACTCTGCCATCTTGGCTCTGCCTCCCAGTAGGAGTTTAACAAATGCTTACTGAATAGTCCTTTGTATGAAAAAAACATAATTTCTCTTCCATGTTTTTTTTTTTTTGAAATGATATAAACTTCCATATAAGGAATTAGGTGGGTAATAATGGATCTGTGATTTCACTGAATTTTTAGGTTGATTCTTTCTCTCATACTGAAATTCTGACAAAAGGAGAAACTAAACCATAACTTGAAAGTAATCTGTTGTCTTGGATAAGAAGATGGTATTTGAATTGAATTTTTTTAAAAAAAGTAATTTTAAGAGGAAGAGGTAAAGAAAAAGAGTTGCAGAAGAGCCAAATTAAAAGCATGGAGATGAGAGAGGCAGTCTCACGTTTCAGAAATATCAAGTGTCCAGAAAGGCTGAAGAATTGAGTGTGTGGAAGAAGACTGGAAAAAGAGAAAATGACCAAATAGTGAAGAAATCTAATGCCAGAAAAAAGAAAATTAATGTTGAGCCTAGAGGAAATTGGGAGTATCAGGAGTCTGTTTAGGTCATACTTACTGTATGATTAGAAAAAAATTATTTTGAGAGGATGGATTGAAGTAAAGAGTGACTAAGTCAGAATGACTAATTGGAAACCTATGGTAATAGTCCATGGTAAAGATGATGAGCCTTTGAACTGAGGAACGACTGTATAAATGGATACAATGCACCTTATGCCATCTACAGAGTCTAAGGGCGGCTCAGCTGCACAGTGTTTATTATCCATGCGAGCTACCTTGACTATCACAGACTCTAATACTTGTAGTGAGATGCATCAAGTGATTGTAGAAATATTAGATACCTGTATTCAATAATTTTGACTTGAGAATTACTTCTGAGATCTGTACAGAATAGAACTATAGTTCTTTATTCAAAAAAGGAAACTTCACAAGAGATCCTCAAATTCCTAATGCTCTTTGATTGTTTTATTTTCATGATCCTTTCCCCTTTGTGTTGCATAGTAGGCACTTGATAAGTAGTTAATGAAAGAATGATCTCCTACTAGTCAAGTACTAGATGTCACCCTCTACTTTTCACATGGGTATTGATTCCAAAGGGAAACACACAAACGACTGAGCAAACACTCTTGTGCCTTAATTATCTTTGACAAAGAAAAATGTGTTTTCTTTTTATAGCTACCGCTGTTTTCATGTTTTCATCTACCTGGCATTTACTGATACTATTTAAGGAGACTGAATCAGCCTGAACTGTAATCAATTCAGGTATAATGCTGAACTCTATGTTGAGGAAAGGACAGTTGTGATCGCAATGAAATATAAAGACATTTGAAATTGATTATACCTTGAGAGTTACTGAACCCAGTCCCTAAATATGCTGTAGACTTATGTAGATATCATGACTGCTTTTAGTATCCTTCACTTTTGGAGGCAGATAGGAGACATAGTAGATGGAATGTTGGGCCTGAATTCAAGAAGACAAAATTTTAAATCAGCTTCGGGAATTGTGTGACCCTTAGAGAATCACTGAAACTGTTTGCTTTAGTTTCCCCATGCATAAAATGGTGATGAATAATAACTTCTATCTAATAGTCTCTTTCATAAGGTCATTTATGAATCCTTTATTGGAACTAGTCAGTCATATGGAATTCTAGCACTGAAAGGTGCTAGAGATAACTTAGTGGTATCTCTCATTTTTCTTGTGAAGACTTTGCAGCTGAGAAATTCAATCACTTAAGCCAGAAGGAACCCCAGAGGTCATTCACTGTAATCCAGCTATTTGACAGATGTGGAAAAGAGGTTCAGAAAGGTAAGGAGATTTTCTCAAGGTGACACAGAAAGAACATATCAACTACAGTATTTGAACCCAGGCCTTTTGACTCTGGGGTCATTAGCACTATGCTAAGTTTCCTAACATTATATTTATTTATTCAACTAACATTTGTTAAACGCCTACTATGTTCAAGATACTGTGTTAGGTGCAGAAAAGACAAAACACTAATGGTTCTTGTCCTCCAAAACAACAACAATTCTCATTTTCTCATTTCATATTCTGAGAAGGTTAACAGTTACATGAACAAATAGGGAGAGGGTTTGCACTTATGATTCCCTTAGAAAAAAAGATATTATGACTTGAGTAAACTAGTTCTACCAATGCAGATTATCAGGATCTCTGCAGCGAGTAGTCTTAGAGAATTGCCTGAGGCAATGAGAGATGAAGCGACTTATAGACCTCATACAGCCCATGTGGTAGTGTTGGGTCTCCCTGGCCTCAAGGCTTGCTTTCCATCCAGCATATCATGCTGTGTCTCCACATAAGCAAGTAAAAGAAAATGTAAACCAGAGATTTAAAAAAAAAACCAAAAAACTCAAGGCAACTAATCAGGTCATTGAAGTTATACATTCAAATATTAAACCCCAAATGAATTGTTCAGCAAAATATTTTGCAATGTCTTACATTATTTTTAGCTTTGAAGAAGGAATAAAGAAAGATTTTCCACCAAAATCTAATATTTTATGATGGCATAAAGAAAAACCTGGATTTTTAAAGGCTATGCCAGCATTTTTTTTTAGTGTCATAAATGTTGTAAATATATGATTATGAGTATGACTATTATAATGAAGTATGCAACAATGATTAGGATGACTGCAAGTTCTTTATTTCTGTTGTCCCAGGACAAGTAGATATATACTGACAGCTCTCATCACCAATAGGTTAAAAATTAGTGAGGGATAAGAATCCCCCATTTTGGAAGCTGACCCGAGCAGACTTCAGAGAGGAAAGCTCCGGGGAAGCTCCGGCAGCCGGGAAAGTCCCTCCGCTCACAGAAACTACAGGTCAGTGAAAAAGAAAGCCGGGCTGAAGGAGAGGGGAAGCGGGGCGTCTCCGTGACTTGGGACCCCTCGGGAGGAAGCGGCTGCGGCAGAGACGGGGGCAGGAAGCGGCGGAGGCAGAGGCGTGGGCGGGCGGCTGAAGCGGCAACGGCCCGGGACTCAGGAATCCCCCAGCAGCAGGTAGGATCTTCAATACTGAAGGTCTTTCCAACCTGAGGGAGCCGAGCAGAGGAGACGGCCCTGCCCCCACCCTGCTCTTCTGCTGAACACCTCTGAATAAAACCCCCAAGGGAGCTGAGCACAGCAGGCGGGGGGGCCCCCCACCCCCACCCGCTCCTGAAAGTCTCTGCAGGAAGCCCCTGAGGGCCCAGCTTAGGAGGCGGCCCTGCCCCCACCCCAGCGCCAGAACTAAAGCTTGCCGCGGGAAAGCGCATTTGAATATCAGAGGCCAAGCACTAGCTGGGCGGATCCAGGCGGAGGTGGAGAGGAATCTCAGAAGTCAAGTAACTGGCTGGGAAAATGCCTAGAAAGGGGAAGAAAAATAAGACTTTGGAGAGTTTTTTCCAACAAATGCAAATGATCCCAACCTTCGGATCTGATGGGGAGGACGAGGACGTATTTTTCCCATCAGGGAAAGATGTGGAGGGCGGGGCCTCAGCACCCCAGACACCTCAGGGGGCTGTTGGGTGGGCTCAGGCCTTGGAAGAGCTTAAAAAGGATTTTGAAAAGCAAGTTAGACAGGTGGAGGAAAGACTGGGAAGAGAAATGACAAAGATGCAAGAAGAGTATGAAAAAAAGGTCAATATCTTGGTAAAGGAGACCCAAAAAAATGCTGAGGAAATTAACACCTTGAAAAATAGGCTCACTCAATTGGCAAAAGAGGCTCAAAAAGCCAATGAGGAGAAGAATGCATTCAAAAGCAGAATGAGCCAAATGGAAAAAGAGGCTCAAAAGCTCACTGAATTTAATAGTTCTCTCAAAATTAGAATGGAACAGATGGAGTCTAATGACTTTATGAGAAACCAAGAAATCACCAAACAAAACCAAAAGAATGATAAAATGGAAGAGAATGTGAAATATCTCATGGGAAAAACAACTGACCTGGAAAATAGATCAAGGAGAGACAACTTAAAAATTATGGGACTACCTGAAAGCCATGATCAAAAAAAGAGCCTAGACATCGTCTTGCATGAAATTATCAAGGAAAACTGCCCTGACATTCTAGAACAAGAGGGCAAAATAAGCATTGAAAGAATCCATCGATCACCACCTGAAAGAGATCCAAAAAGAGAAACTCCTAGGAACATTGTGGCCAAATTCCAGAACTCCCAGGTCAAGGAAAAAATCTTGCAAGCAGCTAGAAAGAAACAATTCCAGTACTGTGGAAATACAATCAGGATAACCCAAGATCTAGCAGCTTCTACATTAAGGGATCGAAGGGCGTGGAATAGGATATTCCAGAAGGCAAAGGAACTAGGACTGAAACCAAGAATCACCTACCCAGCTAAACTGAGTATACTATTTCAAGGGAAAATATGGTCTTTCAATGAAACAGAGGACTTTCAATCATTCTTAATGAAAAAACCAGAGCTGAAAAGAAAATTTGACTTTCAAACACAAGAATGAGAGGAAGCATGCAAAAGTAAACAGCAAGGAGAAGTATTAAGGGACTTACCAGAAATGAACTGTTTGCATTCATACAGGGAAGGACAATATTTCTAACTCTTAAAACTTTTCAGTATCTGGGTGGTTGGTGGGACCACACATACACATGTACACGCATGCACACACATACACACATGCATTCACATGCAGAGACAGAGAGCACAGATTGAACTGAATAGGATGGGACCATACCTTAAAAGAAATTAAGGTAAATGGTGAGAGAGAAATGTAGTGAGAGGAAAGAGGGGGAAATGGAAGGGGGTAACTATATGTCATTTAAGAGGCAAGTGGGAGATGTTTTTTAGTGGAGGGAAAAAGAGAAGAGCTGAGGGAAAAAAAAACAAACAAACAAATAAACAAAAGTTTACCCTCATCACATTTGACTAAACGAAGGAGTGAAATGCACACTCATTTTGGTATGAAAACCTATTTTACAGTATAAGAAAGCGGGGGAGAAGGAGATATTGGGGGGGGGATGATGGAAGGGAGGGCAAAGGGAGGAGGGAGTAATTGAAAGTCAATACTTGGGGAGGGACAGGATCAAAGGACAGAAGAGAAACAATGAGGGGCAGGTTAGGAGGAATGGCAATTCAGTTAGTCTTACACAACACGACTATCAGGGAGGTCATTTGCAAAACTACACAGATAGGGCCTATATTGAATTGCCTGCCTTCCCAAAAGGAATGGGTGGGGAGGGAGGGATGGGGAGAATTTGGAACTCAAAGTTTTAGGAACAATTGTTTAGTAATGTTGTTGCAACTAGGAAAGAAGACATACAGTTAATGAGGAATAGAAAGTCATCTGGCCCTACAGGAGAAAAGAGAAGATAGAGACAAGGGAAGGGAGGGATGACAGAAGAGAGGGCAGATTGGAGATAGGGAAAATTAGATTGCTTGGGGTATTGGGGTGGGGGGAGGGAAGAAAAGGGGAGAAAATTTGGAACCCAAAAATTTGTGAAAATGAATGTAAAAAGCTAAATAAATAAATTAATTAATTAAAAAAAAAAAAAAAAAAGAATTAGCTCTTGAAATTTTCTAATCCAAACCAGGAAAGATACTAAGACAGAGAAATATTAAAAAGATATGATCTCATACAAATGTCAGGATAAATAGGAAAGAAAAAGAAAAATTTGACATTAACAGCATTTTTGCAAAAAAGTCCAGTGTGCATCATGGACTGTGGCTTCAGGGACTTGGTTTTGGTTTTTTTTGTTTAATTTAATAAATGAATGAAGAAGTATTTGTTAAAAGTTTACTGTGTGACTAGCACAAACACTAGGGAAATGGGAACACAAAAAAAGAAATGACTGGCCTGAGATTTCACAGATTTAGGGAACTGTCCAGCAGGAAACCCCATCTAGCAATGCAAGTCAAGGAAGCAGGCAAAAAGCATTAATTAAGCACTTAACTATGTTCAAAGCATTGTGCTAAGCCTATAGCTACAAAGAACCTCCCGGAGGTCACATTCTAATGGGAAAGACAGGGAGATAGAAGGCATGGTGGCAGAGTGTATAGAGCGTGGAGGGTGTGGAGTCAGGAAGACTCATCTTCCTGAGATCAAATCTAGTCTCAGGCACTTACTAGCTGTGTGACCCTTGGAAAGTCACTTAATCCTGTTTGCCTCAGTTTCTTCATATATAAAATGATATGGAGGAAAAAAATGGCAAACCACTCCAGTATCAAATGAGATAGAGAAGAAAACGGCAAACCACTCCGGTATCGAACAAGATGGAGAAAGAAATGGCAGACCACTCCAGTATCAAATGAGATAGAGAAGAAAACGGCAAACCACTCCAGTATCGAACAAGATGGAGAAAGAAATGGCAAACCGCTCCAGTATCGAACAAGATGGAGAAAGAAATGGCAGACCACTCCAGCAACTTTGCCAACCCAGATGGGGTCACAAAAAGAATCAGACAGGCCTAAACAGAACAACAATCTCAGAGAAGAAAGCAACAGTAGCTGATGGAATCAGGTCTGTTCTACAATCCATAGTGCTAAAGGAAGAACTCTTAGAGGTCACTGAGATGGAAAGTGATTTGCTTAGGGTCATGCTATCATTAAGTGTCAAAATTCCCATGTTTTCTTAACTATGAGAATGGCTTTCTATCTACTGTACCACAGCTGCCTCTCTAGTGATCTTTAGGCTAGCACATTAAAAAAACAGACATGACACCTACATTCTATATGATTTTTACTATGGGATTATGGATGTAGAGCTTTAATGGTGGCTGAGTCTACGTTTGTTTTACAGATGAGGAAACAGAGGCTCAGATTAGTCAAATGACTTGTTGAAAGTCTAAGAAATATTTCAGGTGGAATTTGAACTCAGGTCTTCCTCACTATTCTCAATGCTCTATTCACTACTCCACTCTGCCTCTTAGAGCTTTATTTATTAAAATGTTAGGTTAATGAGTTAAAAAAGTCTATTATTTTAAAGTTATAAAATCTATAAAATATATATATTTTTAAACTTTGGTCAAAATATTTTCAGACTTTGATCTTAGAGATCAGACTAATCTGCAGAAATAGATTTATTTCCTACATATAAGTGAATTAAAGTTGCTACTTATACCAGACCAAGTTTTGATGTTGAAAGAGAAACTATCAATTAAATGTTTGATACATTTTGGAAAAAAAAAAAAAAAAAAAAGAATCCCCCATTTTAAATTATCTAGAAATATTAACTTAAATGTGTGTGTGCCATTGATGTGAAATAATTTCTAAGAATATGTGACTGGAGAAACTTAATCACATAAATGTTTATGAAAAATGAAAACAGAAGAGATAAGGACATTACTACTAATTGAAGTACGACCCACAGGTTTTCCTTGATGAGGCAAATAAAGAAGTTGGCAAAGTTGGATTCATAATATGCACAAAAGCAAAAAAAATACATTTCAAGAAATTCTTGATCATGTAATCTTGAAGTACTTCTGATTATGATAAATTAAAAAGACCACCATGGAGATAATTACAGTTTATATGCCCATCTTGGCTGCAGAAGATGATATATAAAATTTTTATGAAAGTACTAAGACAAGTTTCTTCAAGCTAATCAACCAATATTTTGGTAACTGATGACCTCATTAGAAAGGTGGGAACATAAATGACTGAAAAAATGTTGGAAATTATGATTTGGCAGTAAGAAAGAGCTAGAAATACATGCATTACTCAGAAGTCTCACATCTCATCTAAGATGACTTTAAAAAGAGAGTGAAAAGGTACCAGACAAGGCAAGAAATGAGGAAAATGGCAAAAGGAAAACAGCTGTATCACAAAAGACAGGAAAACAATGGTTGCTGGCTGTTCAAGTAATTTATTTATCAGCCCAGAAACTTTCTTAGTTAGATATTATTTTGTGATCATTTTGCCAAGAGGAGAGATAAAACATTTGGGGACAATATCTACTTAGAAAACGAATTAATTTGGTAGAACATGAATAGTATTATCTCCTAAGACAATGAAGAGAAATGAAGGGGAAGATGAGTCCGTAGAAAGCGAGATCAAATTCAACAAGTAGCCCATCATTTATGAATGAATGAATGAATGTATTTATTAAGGGCTTACTATGTATAAAGCACAGTATGGGTGCTGGGGATATAAACAGAAAACTAAGATAGTTGCTGCTTTCATGGAGTTCATATTCTAATGGGGGAGACAACATGTAAAGATGGTTTGAGTTACAAGTCATATGGAAAGGTCTCATGATTCTTAAAGCATAGCAGTCAAGTTAATGTTAATGCCTCTTCCATAATATCATTTCCACATATAAAATCGTATCAGTTTCTGATTCTACACCATTTGATATTGGCAAAAACTTTGTGGAAATAACTTTCTTTTTATCAAAAAATCAATTGTAAATTATAGTTAGGCATTAAGAAAACAGGTCAGGAAAGGTGTGTATTACTCAGAAGCCTCATACTTTATGTATGCTGTCTTGAAGAATAGAGTGTGAATATACCAGCCAAGGAAAGCAATGAAGAAAAAGACAAGATAATGTAATTTCTTTCTTTTCATTTCTCTTCTTTAGTAGCTATATCTACAGGACCCAGAGCAGCATTCACTAGACTGTATACCCACAGGAGTCCCTTCCTAAAATGATGGTTGTTGGCACTAATCAGGAAGCACTGCATTCCAACTGTATTCTCTGGGTCCAGAGTCCAGGGCTGTCTCCTTTAGTTTGAGGGAAAATGGTGGTCAAGATGGTGGGGGTGGTTTTGATTTGACATACTACTTCCTATCTCTCCCTCAGGGTACTTGGTTGTTGTATCTAGGAAGGGTTATTTACTTTGTCTGGCAGTTGGTGGAATATTTGATTGCTTTTCCACTAGACTTACATTTTGGGATGATGGCTATTAGGGATGAATTGCAAGTAAAAGGAGTGATCTAGGAGTTGCCTCAACTCCTAGGACCGACATGCCTGTTGTTGGTAGTTGTGGCAATGGAAAAGCCGAGTCCTCTCTCCACAATGATTTTCCCGAACCTCAATAATAGATATGGGGGCCTGAGTCTGAGCCAACTCTGGTGGTTTGAGCACTGCTGTAACTCCCAAGGTTCTTAGGCTCAGGATCATGGGCTATCTGTATCAAAATCTAAAGGGAAATGATGACTAAGGTGGTCCTAGATTGACATGCTTGGTACATGCTGTCTACTCTCTCTTCAGCAGGTCTTGCAGTTTTAGGTAGAATATTGGTGAATAAATACACAAAAAATGAAACATATATACTGGTATGCCTAAAATGCTTTATTTTCATTATTGTTGAAAACAGCAGAATCACAATAGAAGTATAACTTCTCAATCCTATATGTGTGATATAAGTGGAATTAGCATTCCAGAAAATTGAATTAGTAAGAAGAGTTGGAATAAGAATTATAGTAAAAAAATAATTTGTTATAGGCATCTAAATTTAGAAAGTAATGCGCACATTTTAAGATATTTGAAAGTGATGAAAATACTAAGACAAGTGGAAAAAAATGGATGTCAGTACTCCTCAAAATGCCAAAAATTAAAATGACTACAGGTATATACATATATACTAATTTTATAATTTCTGTAAATTATTTATAAAAATAATACATAGCTATGATGACTTCCCTAATGAAAATATGAGAAGGGATTTGCAGGTTTTCACAAATTTTATTCTACAGTAAACTAAATCACATTAGACCAAAAGATGGAGAGATGATGGAATTTTGCTGTGTTTATTGATTATGAAATTATGCAAATATGTTTGATCCTATGGAACAGAATATGTACTGATAGACTTTGCTCCCATATGTTAGAATCATTTAAGATAGTTTGGTGATTCTCAGAATAGTAACTTCAAGCAAATCATTCAACAAGGAGACATATGCTAGCCAGTTTTTCAACAATGCCTTAGAAAGTACCCTTCACAGGGGATTCCTAATGGAAGAGGGAATCCTTATAAATAGTGAGGTCCTCCAGATTCACTTTTCACAGGTGATATTGTGTTGCTTGAAGTGGAGGCTGAATTGCTCTAGTACTTTTCTGAGAACAAAATGGAATGAGGGGACCTTTAATTTTCAGGTGAAAGCACTTAGGTCCTCAGGATCTGCTTTTTATCCTATTAGAAAGGAAACAGAGCAAGGAACCGGACAAGACAGTAGGACACAATCACATATATTCCAAGTCTTTACTTTCAAACAAATGGCATGGATGACTTCACCAGTGGAGCTCCAGGGATTTCTTTTTTTCCTTTCTAAAGTTCCACTTAGATATTATAACATTCTTAAATTTATAGGCAGTATTGTTCTGGTGACAGGTGTCTTCCTGAACAACACGTTAATAAGTAGAAAAATTGCAAACTCTTCAAAAATGCAAAAGTCTCTATTATCAATCTTGGTTATTTTGATCTGTGTCCACAAGAGGAAAATGAATATAAGCCGTGTGAAGACAAGCTGGAAATTCCCTCTTCTTTCTAACATGCATTGTTTCTATTCAGTCATTTTTTCATTTATATCTGATTCTTTGTGACCCTTTCACAAAGTTTCTTTTCTTTCTTTTTATTGTTTGGGAAGGAATATTGGAGCCATTTGACATTTCCTTCTCCAGATCATTTCTCAGATGATAAAATTGAAGCAAGCAGGGGTGATTGTTTTACCTAGCATCACAGAGCTGGTAAGTGTATGAAGCTCGATCTGAACTCATGAAGATGAGTCTTCCTGTCTCAAGGTCTGGCACTCTATTTACTGCATACCTAGTTGCCTCAATATGGATTGTATATTCTCTTAATTGATGAATAAAGGGATTTTTTTATCTTTAGATCAGTTTCATTTCCTTGATAAAACATTCAAGAACATGTAAGGCAAAATATCTTTTAACTTTTCATCATTAAGTCCTTTGAATTATGAGACAATTTATATTAAGCATGATTTTAAAAAAATTGGATAAAATATTTAGAAATATCTTTGACTTCTTTCTAGTGTTTCTTTTCCTTCCTGGTGTCAGCTGAGTGATAATAAGTACCACTTATATAGTATTTTAAGGTCTGCAATATACTTTATAAATATTTATTTCATCCTAACAATAACCTTCATAGGTAGTCACTATTAATATTATACCTATTTTACAGATAAGGATATTGAGGAAAAGATTAAGTGGTTTTTTCCAGGGTCACACAGCTAGTAAATATGTTGAAGGCACATTTAAATTCACATCTTTGGGAAGCCAGCTCCAGTATTCAATCCCCTATACCATAAAGTTTCTGTTGATTTTTATTATTACCTTGTAAGTTTTGTACCTGCAAAAACTTTTGTACCCCTAAAAAGGCCTTGTGGGCTCCAGAACACTGTACATTCTACATGTCTTTATTTACTATTTTCATCTATAAAATAACATTAACATTTTCCAAACAGCAGGGAGGAAATCCCCTTCAATGTTAAACCTGTAACCAATGATGAAGAAAATTATTTTTTCCTATTTGCACAACACTCTTAATCCCTGGATGAGACTTTCTTACCAACAGGCATATAGACCATCGGCAAAGACTCAGTCTCTTCCTTTTTTTACTATACTTGAAAGTAAATGGTTTTTTCAACTTCAAACCTGAACTTCAAAAATTATCTTTCTTATTTATTTTTCTTTTGATACTTCAGTCTCTTCATTATACCCATTGATTTTAGGGAGTACAGAGAACACTGGTTTAGCTGAACTCTGTGTACTTTTTTTTTATCAGCTATTTAGAGATTTTTGCTCCAACTAAATTGTTTGACCTTAAGCCAATTTTGTAATCTCTGTTTTCTCAATCCATAAAATGATAATCACAGCATTTACATTACTTAGCTCATAAAGTTGTGTTTTTTTCGATCTCAGCAATTGCTGTCCCTATTAACACTATTATTATCTGCATAAAGATTAGTTCATTTGGGGAGAAAAAATGAAGCAAAGATGGAAGACAAGACTTTTTTAAGTAAATTAATGCAAGAAAAAGAGTGGGAGGTGAAGAGGGAGAGGAGAGACAGAGATAGAGAGATCAACAAGGAGAGACAGAGAGACAGAAAGTGAGAGAAGAGGAGAGGCAGAAAACAGGCGGAAAGAGAAAAGGAAAGAGACAGAGAGAGATAAGGGCAGAGACAGAGAAACAGAGGAGATAGAGAAAGAGATAAAGACAGAGAGATATAGAGGAGGCATGGTGTTGGGAATGGAGGGTTGGCCTTTGTAATTAGGAATATCTGAGTTCAAGTGATGCTTCTGATAGATACTACATATTTGGCTACAGTCAAATAAGTCATTTAATCACTCAATGCGCTTCAGAAGCTTTCTAATATTGTTATTAATAAATTGTTAATATAAATCAATGTAGGAAGTTTCTGCATGAAGGACTCCACAAACCAACTAAATCATAGATCAAGATACCCATACTACTTCCCTCAAGGGAAAACAAAATAAAAAAGATAAGATATTCCTAAGTTAGTTATGAATCAACTGTAAAGTTCTAAGCTTGAAAAAAATACATATTAGAGAAATTGTTGTCCTTTCTTGAAAAGGGCCTTGACATCAGAAGGATGATGCCTTGACTTGCAAGTGAATTGGATTTAAGTGAGGCAGGACTGCGCAAAGAATTAGCCTCGCTCTCTATTCCAGAGTCATCTGAGTTCAGTGACAAGCTATAAGTCAGGATGATGGGGTTGACCCCAGATGCAGTGCGAGACCCTAGTGTTTCTAAGCTTCGGTCTTCCCCAGGTCTCAGTTTTCTTGAGGCAACACCCTTTCAGTGTTTAAAGGAAAAAAAGGAGAAAAAAAAATGTGGCATTCAATCAAACATTTATTTAGTTGAATGTATTGATACCTTGCTCATTACAAAATTGTATGTTGACTATATTCAGGCTATTAAGAAGATGTAGTCTTTGCCTTCAAGAAACTTGCCATCAAGTAGGTGACATAAAGTGCATGTGCGCATGTGTGTGTACATTGTAGCAATGGAATGTTGTAAAAGGAGAGGGGTGGTACAAAATCTTGCAAGTGATACTAGAGAAGAGAAGAATTATTTACAACTGGAGGAATCAGAGAGAAGGATATAGCATCTACACATTGTGGACTTGGAATCAACTAAAATTTCAACTAATATTGAATAGATGTGGTAGAAAGACATTTCATCATAGGTATATGGAGTACACAAATAAAAGCACTGAGACAACTAGAGCATGACATCCTAGGGGAATGATTTATAGTTAACCACATTTGCCTGGAATTAACATATAGAGAGGAGCGATGTGAAGCAGTACAGAAATTAAATCGGAGTCAATACTGTACTTGAACCATGTAGGTTGACCTAAAGACTTCACTCACTTCACCCAACCCCTTTTTGGATAATTGTGGGTATTTATTAGTATTTTGGGATATGATCACAAGATACTCAAAGTTCAATTTGATTTAATGAGCCTTTATTAGATATCTACTATGTGTTAGGTATAGTGTGAAGTGTTAAGAATGCAAAGACAAAAATTGAAAGAGTATCTGTCTTAAGAAATTTGGATAAAGGATTCACTATCAATGGTGAGATTTTTATAACGTTCCCAAGAACAGATGGTAATTTTATAAATTTCAATGAGATCCAGAATATTACAACGCTTCCACAATTAAATCCAAAGTCTTTCAAAGGAAATTGACCAAACCATTCACCCTGGAAAAATAAAGTAGATGAAAAAATGCTTACTGCACAGGACATGACATAAAATTGAGTTAGTCTATCAATGTATCTATCTTGGCCATGTGCTGAGGACATAAAAACGTACTGGGCTCGTAATGGAATAGCAGAGGGAGGGCAAGCTGGATCACAGTTAGGAAATTGTTCAGTGCTTTAAATAATCCCAAGCTGTTGCTTCCACAGAATTTTGTAATTTTTAACAATATTTTTTCTGGTGATGCTATACAGCTGTGACTTGAACTTAGAAGCATGATCTTAGAAGAATTAAAGTTTCATATGACCAAAAGGAAATAGAGAAGGAAATAATGCAGGTACTGAAGCTGTGCATGCTATCACTGCTCCCTATGTGTGACCAACAGTGTGGGCTAACTAAAATTGATTATATAGTATTATGGGAGGCAGTTTAGTTAAGCGTAATGAACATTGGATTTAGAATCAGAGGACACACATTTGAATCTCAGATTTGCCATTAACTAGCCATGACCTTTGGGAAGCGACTTAATATTTCTGGGCCTCAACTTTTCACCTATAAAATGACAGACTTGGACTAGATGGAATGTAAGGTCACTTCCAAATGTAAATATATAATCCTATGAACCAATGTATAGTGACCCCCAGTTGGGCCTGTTTCCTTCTCTGGTCTAGCAATGCCCAGAAGCAGAATTAGAAGAAATCAAACTTTGGGAGCATTCCAGGCTTGGGTGTGGACAATGTGGTTATAAGGGAAAGTCAAGGTAGGGTGGGAAATCGAGAATGAAAAGAGGTGCTAAGAATATGATTGAAAGTGGGTATACTTAACCCATGTAGTTAATTAAAATCAAATTTAATGAGGTAAATTAAATCCAAATTTCTTCCATTTATTTTAATTAATCTTTTTCAGTTGTCAAAGAGTATATCCCTCTTATCTTTCCCTCCCCTAGAAAAGGAAAAAAATAGCAGCTCTTGAAAGACTATAATAAAAATAATTCGCACATTGACCATATCCCAAAATGTCCCATTAGGTTTATTTACTGAGGTTTTCTTATCAGTGGTTGGTAGCACTTTTCAACATTAGCTTGTTGGAATTATGATTGATTAGTTATCAAAATATCAATTATTCCAAAGGCATTTTCCATCAGGGAGTGAATACATTTACTTTTGAAGTGTTTGGCAGGGTTAAGAAAAAAATTAACGCATAGATTTTTCTCAGTTTCCCCAAACCACACATGGAGACAAATGACTCCTGAAGTAACCATAGAGTTGCAGTCCAAGATGGTTTACTGTACCATTGAAGGAGAATCATCATTGAGGGTAGAAATGTGGGAGATGTCTGTCATTTTGTACAAATCTAAGCAGGTCTATTTAATTCAATGAACATTCAAATATCTACTATGTCAAGATATTAATTAAGCAAAGTGCTAGGCCCTGGAGTTAGAAAGGAAAAAATTAAAAAAAAAACACTCCTTGCCCTCAAATAGCCTGCATTTAACTGAAGTAACATGGCATGTACACAAATAAATAAAGGGAAATTACATAAAGAATAACACAAAGTAATTTAGAAATTCAATAAGCAGGGGTTATATTGGAAAGCATTTAATACATCAGGAGTCACCCATACAGATAACTTTCTTGGTCTTCTTTGAATTATAGTCCTTTGACCCAAGCTCAGAGAATTATGAGGATTCTTTGAGATAGTTGTAACCCATGTAGGTAAATCAAGTCTAAAAGTGGTGCCTCAAGGTTTTGTTTATCACATACTACTCCCTCATTTTGTCCCAAGTTTCCTTGAAATTATTCTTATGTACTATATAATAGACATTTCAAAAGTTCATATTAAAGATAGTGCCTATATGGTACACTGACAGTTTGAGTCATTTCTTGGCTGGTCTGGTATATGTATATGTGTATGCTTACACACACATACACATACACACATATTCATATACATGTATGAAACAATCCATTGAATAACATATTCCAAGCCACTTCTTTACTCTCTTCCCAAATACACCACTTGCTATAATGGTGTGTTTGTCCATTGTCAAAGAAGACCATGCCATCAGAAAGATGATGACATGACTTGCACTTGACTTTGTTTTGAGTGAGGGAAGGCTGTGCACGTCACCAGCCTCACTTCTCCTCCAGAGCCATCTGAATCCAGAGACCTGATATTCCTCAGAATGACTTGCAATGATTGATGCAAGAAAAGGAAATAATGGTAGTTTTATTGTAAATGATGGTGGGGGTAGAGTGTGATCATAAATAGTATTTTTATGAAAGTCATTAATTTAAATAAAATAGCTTTTGTTATCATGAAAGGTCAAAGCAAATGTTAAGCTTTAAGGAAAATGATTTTCACTACATTTGGATATTTGTTTAATGAACTATATGGGTGAGATATTCCTTTAATTATTAAGAGTCTTGCTTTCAAATATCAAGGTTACTTGTTAAAAACACAGAGGTTCATATATACAAATAAGGTCACAGTTTATACTAAAATAAGTGTTAAAATGTGTGTCTACATGTATTTGTTTGTATTTGTGTATATATATTTAAAATTCTTCTTAATTATTCACTTTGCATCTGAAGTGTAACAGTAAAGTTATTGTAGAAGTATATAGCTAATTTGAAGCAGCTGTGACATACTTGGTCATTGAGTTAAATAAAGGATATTTTTCATCAAAAATAAAGAAAACTTTTTTTCAATTTATTTATTCTTAAATTTTCTTCTAACTAATTAATTTAAATCTTGAAAATTATTATTCCTATAATGCTTATTTATGCAAAATATACTGTGACTTCCTATTAGATGGAGGAAAAAATGACTTAAAAGTCCTATGTAACATAGACCCTATCTTTCTAGTTATAAAGTTATTACCTTTCTATTTATATTTCACATTATTCCATTTATTGCACTTCTGTTATAGTCTAATTGACCTGCTAACTATTCTCTACACAGAGGGGTGGGGGGATTACCAGAGGGAAGGTAACGGAATAGAGGAATTGAAGAAGTCTTCCTGTAGAAGGTGTGATTTTAATTGGAACTTAGAGGAAGCCAGGGAAGTTAGAAGGAAGGAGAGCTTTCTAAGCATGGGGGACATCCATAGAGAATTCCGGAGCCCAGAAATGGAGTGTATTGTTCATGAAATAGCCAGATGGTACCACTGAATGGAAAAGGATGTGTTAGGGAGTAAAAGATAAGAAGATTGGAAAGGTAGGAGGATGAAAAGTTATGGGGGGCTTTGAATGCCAAATGGAATACCATGTATTTGCTTTTAGAAGCAAAAGGAAGACACGAGTTTATTGAGCAGAGGAGGTAAGATGCAACATGATTGGACCTACACTTTAGGAAATCCACTTTACTGGCTAAATAAAAGATCTCTTAGAGTGGGCAGAAACTTGATTCATGCAGACCTACCAACAGACTATTACCATAATCCACATGTGAAGTAATGAGAGCTTGAATTAAAGTGGTGTCAGTGTCAGAAGAGAAAAAGTTGCCATATTTAAAGATGTTGGAAAGGTGAAATCAAGACACCTTGGCAATAGCTTGAATATGAGTAGGTGGTGGTGAGAGATAATATATAATCCAGGATGCTGACTAGTTTGTGAGCCAAAGGACACCTTCTACATTAGTAGGGATAGTGCATGGGAATAGGGTTTGGGGGAAAGATAAAATATTCCACTTTGGACATATTGAGTTTGAGATGTCTCCTGGAAATCCATTTCAAGATATATGAAGGATAATTGGACATGAGTTTGGAAGTCAGCAAAGAGAACAGGGCAAGCTAGATAGATCTGAGAATGATTAGGACAGAGATGATAATTAAATACATGGGAGCTGAGGAGATCAACAAAGGAAATAATGTAGCAGAAGAAGAAAAGAGGGCCCAAGACACAATCCTGAAGGACCTCTATGTTTAGAAGGCTTGATCTGGAATATGATCTGGCAAAGGAGACAGAAAATGAGTGGTCAGATAAATAGGAAGGGAACCAGAAGATAATGGTGTCCAGAAATCCTAGAGAGAAGAAAGTATCAAGTAGGAGAGAGTACTCAGCATTGGCAATCTACATTTTCTACAAATTACATTTTCTAAATAGACAAAAGTAAGAATGATCATAAAATGGCATTTGCTATTTAGAAGGTAAAAAAATGAGAAAAAATAAAAATATATGGTTCAATTTGCTCATAGACATAACTATCAGGAAGATGAGTACGGACATTTATGTGCTTGGGGGAATAATCCATAAGTATGGTTTCCGGTCTGTGGTCTGATAAACACACCACCTTCCTTTATAACTGGGGCAGCTAGGTGGTGTGGTGGACAGAGGACTGGATTTAAAATAAAAAAAAAAAAGACTCATCTTCCTCATGATCTGTGAAATGAGCTGGAGAAGGAAATGGCAAACCACTGCCACATCTTTACCAAGAAAACCCCAACTGAGGTCACAAAGAGTCTGAAACGAATGAACAACAGTCTTTTCAATCTGTGATTCGTCATCTTCTGAGCCTCTCTGTTCTCCTGCTGGACAAGGCTGCCTAACCTCCACTAAATGGCTAAGCCCTCCTGGCTTAGAGTAAATATCACTAGTAACAATTTCTCTAGGAGACAACAAACCTGCTGCCCTCCCAGAGTGATTTGTCTATTTATTTTCTCTTTTCTACTAAAGGGGCCATCCCCAACTACCTTTAAAAGAGATCTATTCACTGAATGGGCATTGAAACACTTTAACTGAGTACCTGAAAATGCCTTAGCCTAAAAGGCCAAGTTCTCTCATTGCATTCTGGGCCTTCTCCAGTCATTCTGATGAGTATTTGGTCACTGGATTCAGATGGCTCCAGAGGAGAAAATGAGACTGGTGACTTTGTACAGCCCTCTCTCACTCAAAAAAAAAAGTCAAGTGCAAGTCATGTCATCATTTCTCTGATGTTTTGGATCTTCCAAGACTCAAGGCTACTATTGGTTGAAAGTGATGTTGTGTTTGTCTTTTGTTTTAGAAGAGAACCATGACGAGAGAAATGATGACATGACTTTACATGTAGTAAAGTAGTAGGTGCTAAGTAACTGTTTAATTCAAATAAATTAAAACTTTTCTCTGTAATTTTTATACCAACTGTAGTCCAACTAAATGAAGTAGATTATACTTTAGGATGAATTTATACCATTACTAAAATCAATTGGAAATAATAAGAGAAAGTTTTTGTTACTGACAACTTACATCACATATTATTAACCTTGTGCCTATGAACTTGTGTATCTGTGTGTGTATATATATACGTATGCTTATTCATATATATACGTATGCTTATTCATATATATATGAATAAATATACCACTATGTGATTAAATTAATTTATAATTTTACATTTTATTTTATGCATTAAAACATTATTCTCTCTGTTTGATTAAAATGGAACTTCCTATCACCTACAAGATCAACTAGAAAATAATGTTCAAAGTCCTTCAAAACCTCCCTCCCTCCAGTCTTCTTATACTTTACATCCTTCTGTTTACTCTGCCTCTGGTCACTTTCCTGTCTTGAAGAAGGCATTTTTCTCCAGCTTCCCTGATGTCTGGAGAGCTTCCTCAACTCTCTCTTGACTTTCTTCCAGTTCCATCTAAAATCCCATCTTCTACAAGAAGCCTTAGCTGATCCCTTCATTCTCTTTCCCTCTGTTGATTATTCGCGATTTATGCTGTATATATTTTGGTCATATAGTCTCCCCCGTTACACTATATGCTTCTTGAGAACAGTGAATATTTTTTACCTTTGTCCCTAGTGTTTAGCATGGTGTCTATCACATAGTAGGTGCTTAGTAAATGTTTATTGACTGACTGACATCATTCTGAGAAGGAACTCATAGGCTTCCCCAGATAGCCCTCTGATACATTTAAACACTCACGTACACACACACACACACACACACACAAACACAAATTGTTAACAGCTCACCATTTAAGTTGTTCCACTTCTGCACTTTACGTCATAGATTCTCCTCCATTCCCTTTTTTTTACACTTTTCTTTCCCTAAAGTAAATGAAAAAAGCAAATTGTGAGAAGGCTGTGGGATACTCTCTCAATAAAAAGGCTCCAGAAACCTAGCTGTAAACTCTAGCATGAGGCAAGGGTAAAGAGTCAGAGGACCCAGGTGAATATTCAGCTGAAATCTAAAACTGAATTAAATGACAGAATAAATAAGAGGAAAGAAAAGCAGAGTTGCATGTGCACTCCAGAGAAAAATGAGAAAATAATGAAAGTTGACCATGCTGGCTCTGGGTGTTGTTTACAGTAATGTATCTGCAAGTCTTTTTCATGCCCTTATGCATTTAATTTCATTTTATGCTACATTGCTGAAGCATGGGAGATATCAGTATTGATTAACTATTAGTGCATTCCTCTGCTCCTTTTGAATTATTTTGTCTTCCCATTTCTTACTGAAAAGGAGATGAGATGACTGTGCTTTATATTGCAAGAGAACCTTCAAAAGTGCATACATACTCAACTGGTGTTGGACCTTCTCTGCTTAATAAAATGCAAGATGTGGCAGAATTCCATTTGGTGAACAGTGATTAGATAAAGAAGGTATGTGACATGAGAAAGAATATTAAAAGCAAATTACTATTGATTATTACTATTAATAACCAGTAATGGGGGAGGAGGAATTCAGGTTTGTTTGTTTTCCCTTTCTATTTCCTCATTTAGTTAGGTCAAGGCTGCCTCAGAAGGACAGGGCTGATAATGAGGTCGAGTTTAATTTTGGGTGAAATCCTAACTAAATGCTAAAAATTTAATTCTGTTTAAAGGGTAAAGAATATCTAATCTACTTAAATTCTGGCCTGTTGCTCAACCACACAACTGGCCGGGATGGAGGTAAATGTCTTTATCCAGATTGTTGAGGTAAGCATAGTCTGGGTGTGAAGATGAATTTCTTTGTCCAAGAATGACATGATAAGAGTCACATTCCCAACCTCTCATTAGAAGAAGCCCACCTCTCATAATATTCCTTCTCTCATTAATTGTTAGCCAGAGTTCATTTCTGCTGGTCAGGAAAATCCACTTTTCCAAGGGATTTTAGATGTCCAATGCTACCCCCACAAGGTTCTTCTTTGGTTTCCAAGAGTGCCAATGGCCTCATCTTATTAATTATTTGCTCATCATAATTAATAAGTTGATAATTAATTACCTAGAAATTATCTCTTGGACTTTTCATTTATCACAGTTTATTATCATAGAAAGAGTCAAAAGGTCTGGTTTTGAGTTTGAGGTCATTGATCTATGACCTTGAGGAGCAAGGTCATCTAAGACTTGGTTTCCCTATATGTAAAATGAGGATAATACCAACATATGTTCTACTCAGTTTACAAATTTGTCAGGAGTAACAAATAAGATGTTGTAAATACAAGCAGTTTATAATGATAAAATATTTTAAAAACATTTTAGTGCTTCAAGGGCCCATCTATTAGGGTGATTCCTCTACTAATTTGGCTTTCAACATCTCTACACTTCCATGACTTTTTTTCTCCTCAACAAATTGCTCATCATGATAATGATGTCTCTGCATTTGGCTAGCTGGTCATTAGAACAGATCCATCATCCTATGCTGGTCCTATCCTGGAAGCATTCACAGATTGGCACAACATATATTCTGCTGAAATTAGCTTTGAATCCCCTTGTTTTACATCAAAGTAGTTTTCATAGGGGTGAAACAAGTGTATTTTAGTGGCATCATATAAAAATTGTAAAAAGTCTTTTTGTTGTGTTTGGAGAAGTCTAGCTAAAAGCTCCTTAAATTTCCCAATAGTAGGCTGTGCTCATTGATTAATAATAGATAATTAGTGTAACAACTTTACTTTTAAATAAGAGTTTTTATCAAAATGTAGAAATTTATATTTTTGTTCAAACAATATCTGTGCCCATGTAATGCTAATAAAAAGTAGAATTTAATGTAAGTCAAAGTCAGTATAGAAAAATGTATAACTAATTTATATAATCTGTCCATTGTTTTTTTCATCCAATGCAATAACAGTTTACATTCATATGCTGCTTTAAGATGTGCGAAAAACTTTTCATACATTATCTCATTTCCTTGTGACATCACCCCTGCGGAGGAGTCATTACTGTATCTCCATTTTAGAGATAAGAAAACAAAAGACCCAGGTTAGTTAAGTGACTTTCTCACAGTTAGGAAGTATCAGAGGTAGAAACCAAGTCCAGATCATTTGAAACCAAGACTTTGATCCAAGGTGTTCTGCATTACTTCCAACTGGGCTAAATGACAGTGAATGATAGCAATAACCATAATAGTGACCTATACTTTTACAACACTGTATGGCTTACAAACTTCTTTCATGTATTATTGAATTTGATCTTCAAAACAACAATGACAGTGTGACATCTATTATGACAGTTATCTCTAGGATCAATTAGCCTGGCTATAAAGGTGTCATTATTCCATCCCAAACCCACATATATCCCTACCAAAGCTAATATCTGAATGGAAGAGGACTCCTTCCCCTAGTAAATGATAATATTCTTTCATTGATGACTATGAGAAAGTCTATACTTTATTTAGAACAGAATGTTCACTATGCCACTAGGATTTATACTATAATAATATACCTCAATATGGTTCTATTTTGAGGATGGGGTTGGGGTTAGGAACTGTCATCATATATGTACAAATATGAATATTACAGTTGAGAACAGCATTATATATCTTTAGTATGCAACCCTATCGAAGGAATTTGGTGAATAGTCAGTCCTTTTCCCATTGGTTTTTTAATTTTTTTTTTTTTATCTCCTGTGCAAAGTCTTTTCCTACGTTGAACAAAAGAAGATAATCAAGGGACAGGGCATAGAATAAAAGACTGAACAGAACCTCAAGAGGTCATCTGGTTCAGCTAGAATTCTCCTGACAAACAGCAAAGCGTAATGGTTTAGGGATCTAATCCAATTCCCGTGAACTATAGAAAAGCTCTTAAAAGCTAGTGTGATGTTTGAAACTTGGTCCTACATTTTGCCAGCAGGGGTTCTGATCCAATTTGCAGAGCTGACATTTTAGAATGGTATATGTGTCTGTCATTCATTATTGTTTTTCATGTTTTGTTTCTGCTTTTATCTCTTTCTTTTCCCATCATTCTTGGCTGTGTTTCTTGCTCACTGAGGGTGACAGCCCAGCAAATAATTATCTACCTGCACTGCATAACCTGTATTTAGGACCAGCAGGTAAGAGAGGGAAAATGTCTATGACATAGCTGGCTATTGTAAGGAGTGAATCAGGCAGTGTGCAAAAACATAATTAATAATTTTTCTCCTGTAATATGGCCAAATATGTTCAGGCAATAAGAATAATAGACATCAAGGAATTTAGGGCATTTTGCTGATTTTTATTCACTGCAGTATTTTTTTCCTGTACTACACAATGTTCATCAACGTAATAAAAAAGTGAATTCTTATTTTGGTGGTATAATTGAAAGAAAACTGAACTTGGAGTTTGAATTTTCATTCTACTACTTGTTTAACCTAGGCACAGGGAAAACATAAACTCTCTGTGATTAATTTTCCTCATCTATAAAAAGACAATGATTTTGTGTCCTGGTAAGATCATTTCTGAAGTATTAAGCTGCATAGCATAGGGAGTGTGCAGGGTGGGGCAGTGATAGAATTGGGATATTTTGCCTGGAGAAGACTTAGGAGAAGGAAACACAATAGCTTCCTTCAAGTATTCAAAAGGTTGTTGCCTGGAAAGAGATTAGATTTGATCAGTTCAGTCTCAAGAAGCAGAGCTAGAAACAATGGAGGGAAATCTCAAAAAGTCAAAGTGGTCATGGAATCCCTTACTCATCAGTCTCACCTGCTTGGCTTTGAAGTGGGAGAATTGCTTAGAGTTGCTTCCTGAAGATCAAGGAGGGAAAAGGGAAGTTACCTATTATCTACCCAGACATAACTACACTTAGTATATGTCCTCTTTTTATCTGTATATGTGCTTTCCTGATTGTAGGTGAGCAAGTATTGGGAGAAGGAAGTAAACAGACAACCTTTGCAATTCAGGATATCCGAAAGTCCCATCAGAGGTCACATTGTCAAGTACAGCTGATGGGGACAATTACAGGAGGTCCCTGAATAGTTTTGAGAGTAGGATTCATTTCAAATCACTCTTTTTGGGGGAAAATCTTCAGTATGTGCCTGGAACTGTAAGTGCTCAATAATGGCTTTTTGAATAAATGAATACATTGATAGATGAACAGAAAAGACCAATGAGATGAAAGGTATCTGATATAAATGAGGCGATATTATTTTTATAGTGTATGTTTACCAAAACAAGACCCCAAGCGTTACAAAGGTAAAAAGAATTATCAGTTAGGTTCCATAGTTCAATTTTAAAAGAAGAGGAAAAGAAGAAAAACCAACAAATGTTTCCCTTATTAGGTCATTATAAAATATTACCTTTTGGAGGGGAAACACTATTTAAAATAAGTGAAGACTTGCATAAAAAGCTTTCATAGAGATGAATTTAAAAGATGCCATTTCCCTTCAGCCAACCATATCGGTGTCAAAAGATGCAGCATCTGATAAGAATTAAATTGCTTGGAAAGAGCATTTCTTGACATCCCAAAGTAATTTCTAGTTGTTTACATTTCCTTTGGCCAAGGAATTGTAAATTTAACTATTTTGTGGCTTTTTTCTGTGCTTTTTTTTCTCTCCTGAGTTCAGTATTTGATACCTAATTTATATCAAATTGGATTCTTTATATTGATTGTTCACATATTTATTATGGAACCATTCATCGTTCAACAACTTTAGAAAATGCAACAGAATTTATGTAACATTCTGTTGAACTCTCTAGTTTACTGTTGTAACATTTACAAATCCTCTCTTTTTGACCTTCTCCACTAACTCAGATTTCTGTCTAGGGGCCTATAGAATAAATGTTAAGCACAGCTTTATGCTAATATACACATTACTCTGCAAGTTAAATGTTAAGGTAATCCTTCAAAAGCAGAAGGCAGAATCCAAGGAAATATGACAATAGAACTGATCAAACATATAGCATTGGACACATTTACTTGACTTTTGTCATCATTATATTCCATGGTTTATTATAGGATGAGTGTAGCTGAGGAACAGAAGTTTTATGAACAAAGGTTATTTATAATAATAGTTGAAGCCCTGAGGTTATTAAATCTGAGATCAGATTTTAAATGAATGAACTGCATTCTTTGATGCTTAGTGTAGTCTCAGTTTTGGTCTCTGCAGAGATGCTGACCAAGAGCAGTGAGTGGAGATCATGGAAAGGTAAGTTAAACATGATGTCAAGGACAAAAGAAAATCAATGCAATAACTTTTGAGTCAATATGAATAGTTTAAAAGTAGAATGGGCTACCATAAGAGGTGGCGGGTTCCCAGACTTCATTGGAGTTTTTTAATCAAAGACTGGACGACTACTTTCTGGTATGTTATAATAGCGATTCCCTCTAGCATGGTTGAGTTGGATAGATATTGAGACTCATCTGAATTCTCTGATTCACTTATCCACCGTCTCACTCTGGTTTCCAGGATATATCCAACACTTGATATTCTCTCTGATAATTTCCAGCCAAGTAATTCTGTGTCTCTTGAAGGGAAAGGAGAGAAATTTCTCTCTGATAGTTTCTGTAACCTGGGCTCTCTCAGGTCAGACAAGTATAAAAAAAGTAAATTTGCTATCTCAGTTATTTGAAGAAAATAGAATTATCAGACTTTAAAAAGTTTTAGATATATTTTTTGGAGGAATTAGTGTGTGGGAGTGACTTTTCTTACCAGGAGTATATGTGATTGGTAATATTTGGTTGAAAGAAGATTTTTGAACATTGTGAATCCTTCTAAGTCATTTTTGTCTGTCTTATATTTTCTTACTTTTCCCCACTAAATGTCAATAGATTTTAAAGTATTAGACTCTAGCAGGGCCTTCAAAAATTGCTGGATAAAAGGCTATAAAAATGAAAAAAAAATGGTGGTGGCATGCTATAATTGTAGAAGGATTTCAGATCAACAAAAGTATCCTGTCCATCTTCAAAAATGTAATTTTTCACTACACTGTGGATAAAAACCTTTGTTTTATGAAAAATAATTTTTTAAGTGACTACAAGCTTATTAAGTTTATGGGATCACTACTAGTATGAGCTGCTTGAGAAATTAACCAATGCACTATATTTTGGAAAGTAAAACTCTTTTTCATCAAGAGAGTTGCCTGTTTCTCAGCTAGAATAGGGTTCCCATCTGGAACACAAGGAAAACTGTCAAGATAGAAAAGGACAATGATTTATCTGCATGAAATAGAGAGGAAAAGTCCCTTTCCCTATCTGAATATGACTTGAAAGTCATGACATAAAATGAACTAAATCCAGCTATGGAATGCAAAGTGGCATTCATTTTGGTATTTGATAAAATTTATTATCTTAATTTATGTATTTTCCATATACTAAAATAATAAACATCTTTCACTTTCAGCATGCTAATATTTAATTTCATCTACAGTTAAATTTGCCAACAGATTCTTTTGACTTAGAACAACTATAATTATTTTATTCCTGGTTAAATACTTTTAACAGACTGACATGAAATTGGTTTATAGAAATATGTTGGATCTTTGCTCCTGGGAGCTTGAGGTTTTATAGTGAAAACTACTTTTTTAAAATGGCAGGTAAAATTGTTTCAGGAAAATTATATTCTGAAATTCTGCATCCTGTTAAAGAAAGAGTCGTGATTCTTTAACATCTCTCTACTGGGTCCGACCAGTTGACATTCTAGTTTGGGCCATGATGAATACTCACCTCTGAATAGGTAATTAATGTGCCATGGTGTGGACTTTGGTGTGCTTGGAATCTTGCCTTCTGTGTGACATACTCCAGTAAGGACATGTTCACCTTCTTGAAAGATTGATTACGACGCTGGGAAGGAAAAGAGGGGAATTCAGTTTCATTTTATGGCCAAATATCCTAATACAACTTTCACCCAATCATATACATACACTCATAGAGATGGGGTTTATTTAGAACTGATATTAGGCTGGAAAGACATTTCAGACTCGTGACCTAAAACAGTCACTTTGGCAGCATGTACAATATTTCATGTAGAGGAGTCATCTGTAAAATTGTGGGACCCTGGAAAAAAATCATAAACTTATCAAGATTATTCTTTTCTGATATATGCTAGGCAATTAAGCTTAACAGTGACCTCTCTTCTGCTCCTTTTCCAAAATAAATCAAATATGAAGTTTGAGAGAGAACTGTTGATGGGTAGCCTGGTACAAATTTGGTCATTCTCATCATGAAGAGTCATTTGGTAGTGGTAATAAATAATTATAATAATAATGCATAACACATTTTCATCATTTTACAGTGTGAACATTCTTTATTTTTACTATTAAATTTTATACTTAATATGAATAAGACACCCAATTTGCCTTCCATATATTTTGAACACTAACTTTTGAAACAGGTCAACTTGAAAAGTAGAAGTATAATTTTTAATAGTCATGATAGAAAGTCTATTGTTAAGAGCACATTAATAAGTGGAGAAACTGAGAAAGCCCTTACAATGAAACTAGTTCACTCTTTCTGGAATCCTAATATATTCTTTCATTTTTTATGAGGATTGAAATTGGCAAGATGAAAAATACAGCTGTGCATGGGGCTAGTGGAATTTGGGACAGGGGGCAATGAGATTGGACTACATCAAGTGAGGATGTTCACAGATTTTTGTCAGCTCCTAATAATGACTAAGTCTGTGTTAGCTCTCAAAAAGAAGTGTTGGCATAGGAAAATATTTATGTTTTAATGTGCTGTAAATGATGTGGGTAATTATTTATACTATGTTTCACCCTTAAATTTTATTAATTTGTTTATATTTCTATCTATCCATTTATCTATCTATTTATTTATTTATTTATTTTTGTAGGAGATTCTGAAGTCAGAAGTAGCTGTTTCCATCTCATGGTAATTTTACAGAGTCTTACAGAGATTTGATAGGATTTTAAATAGTGCCACTTCACTGGAATTCTTGCTGCCTAAAGTTTTCCTTCCTTTCCCTTCCCTTCTCCCTTCCCTTTCCTTCCCTTCCCTTTTCCCTTCCCTTCCCTTCCCTTCCCTTTCCTTCCCTTTCCTTCCCTTCCATTCCTTCTTCTTTTCTTTTGCTTTTTCTTAAGCCATTTTAAGGTCAGAAGTAAATGACTTAATTTTGTGAATATACATAGAATCCATTTTACTAGATCACAAAGAAAATACTTGCAAAATTCTCAATTCACTGAAGTGACTGTCACCATTCTCCACTACAGCCCATCAACATGAAACTTAACAAAAAGACAAAGCCTAAAAATCAGATAACTCAGTTGGTTGCACTTTGGTTCAAGTTAATTATAGTTTGGTGAGCCAATATGTGACCAATAACAGGGAAATGCTAAGTTAATCCTGATAAAATGTAATACAGAAGCATCTGAGTTTTGGTCTATTTAGATACAGGATTATAAGAGAGTAAGCTACAATGAGTAACCATCAAGGGTGAATTTTTATCCTTGTGGAAGGTTTAACTTTTATCTACCTTCTCAGGTCATATTAAATTGGAAATCTTAATATTTCGATGCCAAAGCTAGGCACCCTATTGAAAATGGTCCTTTTATAAAGCTGTGATTAACTTTTTTTTTTTTTTTACCAGAATGACACATTCATTATTCTTTTATGCCTCATTGTCTGGCATTTCAAGCAGTATTTTTAATATTTTAGTACTTATAATTCATAAAATCTAGGGATATATAAATTTTCCTTGGAGCTATCTTGAATGAAAGGGTTGGCATGTTGCACAATTACAACATAAAATGTGAATATCTGGATTCTTTATTTTTTAATTTCTGAATAACTAAGTGACTAACTTAGAGACCCTCACACCAAGATGACAAAAAAGTGAAAATCATTAACTAAGGGATGCTTAAAAATAATGCTTCAACAGAAAGTCGTGTGCAATTGCTTAACAATCTATAACCAAATAATGTGCATATATTGTTTTGGTGCTTAAAATATGTGTGTTTAAAATACGAAGCACTTATTAAAGTGTGAAATGTCCTTCCAATAATTAATTATGATAATATTGTTACCATACAGAAATCTCATGGGCGCTTTGACGAAGGTATTGAAATTCACACAAATCTATGTTAATTTTTTATTACAAATCCAGAATATTCTGAGAAACTGACTAGAGAGGACAGCTCATTGGTACACAGCTGTTTCATTATACATATCACATCTCTTATATTTATAAAGCCTCAGTCTTCCACTTGTTTCACACATTGCACTACTGAGAATCCTTGAATGCTCATTTTATGTTTGTGATTATAATTTCCAAATGATTCAATGGAAATCTAAGTACTAATGGAACATTAGTACTGTGAGTACTGATTTTTTTTACTTTTTTCCCCCAGAAAACAAGAATGAACTCCAATGAGCCCATCTCAAGTAGTACTGAAACTATATTTTCATACCCTTACAACTGACTGTCATCAGTAATGGTCCCCAGGCCTCTATATGGTCTGGGCATCAAATTATAAATGATACACAGAAACTTTGGCATCACACAAAGAATCTCCATGGCACCAGCATATTAAAACTCCAACAAAAAAAGAATTGACCATTAACCCCCACATTTGTGGATCACCCACTGTGTACTGAGTACTAAACCTAGTTCTATGGGGAGTAATAAAGGAAGTAAGTTCCTGCCCTCAAGGAGATTTAATTTCTGGAAACTACATGCTCTAATTTCTTTTCTTACATGTTAATTAGTAAGTGATATAAAAATCACAATACCTTCTTCCCCTCTCATATGTGCAAAGGTTGCATCTAGAGGCTGTCAAAGAAATGAGTCTGAAGATCATAAAATGTAATATGCTTATTGGTCACAGGATGTACTAATATCATAAAATCTATCCCACTGTTCAAAATTGGTATTTCCTGGTCTTTCCTGTAGCCCCACTTCGGAAGTAACCTTTTCTTTTTTTTTTTGGTCTGCCTACCTCTAGTCCTCCTTCCTTTTAAGTCATATCGCAAATAATTGCCAATATCATAATCCAAAAATACAACTCTTTTCACTTCACCTCTCTACTCTTCCATCTAAATATCAATACTATTTATATTTAATTATATTTATAGATATAGTTATAATTATAAGTCATATCTAATAATAAATATTAATAAACATCACACACATATATGCTGTCATTCAAGACTTACCTCTGTCTGACTCTAACTTTGCAAACTTATTTCTCTCTATTTTCTTTAGTTCCTTTATGATCCATCCACATGAATGGCTATCAGCCAATATAATCTGCAGTTTTCTACAGAGCGTTTCTGGGTTACCATCTCCCTACTCCACCTACAATACTCCCACTCTTCTGTAGTAGACTACTAGACAGAGTCAATTTTGTTTTCGTTGTTTTCAATTCCCAGCTCTGCTATTTTTACTAGTTTTATGAAAAAAAAATCAGTTGTATTCTCTAATAAATCATATCTTTACAGTGAGACAATGGATTGAATGGTTCAAAGTTTATAATGTACTGTATTGTTTGACTATTGGAAAACATTTGATTCTATAAAAGAAAGAAAAAAAAATTAAAGTTTCTCCTCCAACCATCTCCTATTTATGTGACAAAATTATGTTTCTTTGAGTGGTGCATTCTTCTATGATCCTTCAATTATTAATGATAAACAAAACAGAAAATCAAAGGATGAAATGCTGGCTAAAGTATTTGACAATGTCTCTAAAGATGTCTTATGTAGAGTCCAAATGGAAAAGAGATTAGAGATGCCGAAACCCACTTAAAGCTACTGCCTTTTGGTAGATGGATGTTCTGACCTTAAGATTCAGAGTACTAGAGATATCACTCAGAAATGGGATTCTGAACCACTCAAAACTATTTATGCAATCATCTCACACACAAGAAAAAAATGCATAAAGAATGTCCTTTATTGAGATTGTCATGAGAAGTTGGAAGGATTGGTCATTGTTTTAGTTTATACAGAAAGAAAAGAAGTGGACGAACAAATAGCTATGTTCAAGCAACCTAGTACAATGAAGTGAGTATTAACTTTGCACATAGAGAGCTCACGTTAAAATCCTCCCCATAACAATTTGTGACTTAGCCAAGCCGTGCGTTCTCCCTCGATCTTAACTTCTTCATGTGTAAGATGAGAAGGAAGACTTAGACGGACTTCAATGTCTTTTCAGCTCCAAGTCTATGATTTCATTATCCTACGAGTAGTAAGAAGAGCTGAATGTTGCTTAAGGAAATAACACATTAATTTCAACTACTATAACATTCTTCTTGAAAAAGTAAGTACTATTTGAATTTTTTAATCACTAGTACACTTCCATGGTATCCTATGCCGATACCTTATTGTGGATAAGCATGACCTTGAACTCCTGAAAGTCGTAATAATGGTAGCATACATTATCTAACATGCTTGACTTTGTTTGTAACATTTTTAGCAAAGTTCCAATGATGTGCTGACAATGCTATTCAAAAATAAACACAGAGAAAGTCAGTATTGGTAGACTGGATGTGTATATACTTTGTGATGAGTACTTTGACCATGTCAGCCCATGGTAGGAAGAAAAATTGATCACCATTTTCACTGCCATGAGAGTGGAGGAATGGAGGGAAGGTGGGCAAAAGATTCAAAAGTCATAGTTATAGATAACCTGGACATGTGAGAGTCTTGCACAATGATCAGAAAATTGATATGTTGCTCGAAGAACTAAGCTACATCAATAATGGTATTCTTAAAAAGAAGCCAGGATACAAAGGGAAATCACAGATCAAGGGGAAAATGACTCACAGGTTCTCTATAAACACTCAAAAAAATTAAGTGAAGTTGTCTTCATCATGTGCCCAAACAGAAAACAGAAATTATTTTTATGGAAAATTTTATCTTCCCTTCCTATAAGATCTCACAATCATAATCAAAAAGATGACTATTAAGAAAATTATAATTCATGTGTCAATATTGATTACAAAAGGTGAATAAAGAGAAAAATTCTGTGAAGGACCTGTTAAGAACCCCATAATCAAGTCAATAGCAATACATTTTCAAAGAGCATAAGTTTATTAAACACCTACTATTTTCCAGGCTAGGATCTGGGGATATGGAAAAACATATATGTTGATACAAGGAGGAAACAGGAAGATGGTAAAAAGAAGAAAAAACAATGGAATTTATGTTCAGGTTTGAGCAATGAAAGAGTCTAAAGATTTGAAAATTATGTAGAAGATCCATATATATTATACCTACCAACACAAATACACCCATACACACATACATACACACACGTACACATATATTTACATACATATATATACAAACACAAAATATACACACATATTCATATATATCATATAAACTTATGTAAATATGTATAAACCAATTTATAAACAATAAGATGCTTTAAGACTGTAAAGTCCTTCCCCCATCTTTATATTTGATGGAGTTCAGTTGGAACCAGTCCTGGGATGCATTATCATTCTACTATAATTCCTTTATATTTAATTTTCAGTAAATTACTGAAAAAAAGTTTTTTTTATTATGGTATTGACTGAGTGTTGGATAATGTCTTCAGTAGACTCACAGAAATCACTCTTAGTACAATTTCAATTGTAGACATGATATTAATGACCCTTGCTACATTTCCAATTTTTGCAAGGCTTTTTTTCCATGTAGCTAGATAAGTATGAGATAATGACCATTTGATGTAGCAATATTGGTCACTATTATTCCAAAATAATTGAGGGAAATGTTTTTCTTTTCTGTTTCAGTTCCAATTAAATTTATTATTTAATTCTCATGAATACCTGAATGTTTGTGTTTGTAATATTGGGATATATTATTTTGGCTTGTGAAAAATTAGTGAGCTTCTGGTATATAATTCTGACAACTTCATCCAAGTACATTTTTGCAAACTTCGGTGTTAAGTAACACAGTTTCTAGCATTTCCTAGAAGAACTTGCATTGAATCCCAAGTTGACACCTTAAGCTAAACATTTTAGTTGCTTCTATTATCAATGTCCTGCTCCAGAATAGTTATTATAAAGGCCCTTATAGCTATAAACAAATCCACATAATTCAAGTAATTGTTTTCCACTTATTTGTCAATAGAGTTTTGAAGGAATTCTGTTAATTCTGTCCTTGAATTTTAGACATTTCATCCATGTGTATATCAGCAGCTTTCAATTATATTTGACAGTTCTAATATCGTATAGGGTGCAGTGTACTGGTAAATGTATAACTACAGGTACTCTGAAAATAAATGGACATATGAAACACTTTCAATTTTAGTCTGAATTATAATTTTTCACCAGTTTTGTAAAATCAAGACATTAACAATAAATTAGACCTTTATTTGTAGAGTATTTGATGATTTCTGAGGTCTAAATGTTCACAAGACAGTATAAAATGATGCCAACATATTGCTATATAGGCCTGTTTTCAAGCTTTACTCTTACTCAGTAATGTTACATTTGTTTGTCACAGAAGCATTTCTGGAGGTTTTTAAACTGTTTATCAAGTACCTTAATAACATTTATCAATCATTTTCATATCAAATAATTTTTAATGAGGAAGTATTTTTTTTAATAGCTGTTTCATGATGTGAAACCTCATGTTCTATTAGTACTATTTTTTTTTCTGTTCTGTTATATACCGAATCTCATTTCATAATTTTTAATATATATTTGTGTATTCATGTATCTCTCTCTGCATATACATGTATATACATATGCATATGCATACATACACATACAGATGCACAGTCACAGACAGACAGACAGACAGACAGACACACACACATATATATATATATATATAACAGCTCTTGATTACTTTGCATATATTTCCATGTAGTTTAGATTTTTTATTTTTTCAGATTATCATGTAAATTCTCAATAAACCTACCTCTTTTTTGATAGCTTTATGTTTGATTTGACTTGCTTAGGTAAGGCTAAGGTATTTGCACATATAACCTTCATCCACTGGTTCAATTTAACTTCTGGATTCATGCTAGAAGAATTTCGTTGTTATCTCTGCTTGTTGTATATTAAGAACTTTAGTATTAGCAAATTCAGATGATATTTTGATATTGTAGGAAAAAACATCTTCAAAATGAAAGGACAACTTAATTTACTTTTCGATGAATGCATATAGCTTGATGCTCTCCCTGTGTATCAAGGATAATGATGATGATGTTGATGATGATGATGACACCAATGATATATGCTATATTGTTAAATATCCCAGAGTCTCATTTTTCCTATCTATATAATGATGAGGTTCGACTAAGTAGTAGCTAATGTCCCTCCAAATTGAAATCTTTACTGTGTCTTACACTAGTAACTAGGGAAAATTTAAAAATTCAGAGATATTTCTCTAATATCCTACATGAATAATTTTTAAGGACAGACAAAATAACAGAGGATGAGAAGACATGGATGGATCTTGATCTGCAGCAGTGAAGGGGGTACATAACATTGGTGAGATGAATGACACATCAAGTTTTCCAAGAAAACCATTGAACACTTATAATTGTCTTTGAAACACTCTGCTCTAGACACTGTCATATTAAAAAAAATCATAGAAGACTAAGATAGTACAACTGACTTGCACTTGAAACCTCCCTTATGGATGAGAATATTAGTGCTCTGAAAGCAAAGACAGCTTTACCTTCCAAATGTGGCCACAGAGTTTATTAGCACAGTGCTTTACAACTGCAAAATGTTTAGTAAATGCTTTTTCATTCATTCATTCACTTTAATTTGTAAAACTGTTTTCCTTGAAGATTATATTTGGGAAAGGGTGAATAAACAATTAATAGATTCATGATTATTAGGATGGGTACTCTGATGTAGTGCCCCCTCAATTTAATAGATAGCTGCTATGGCTGAAAATAATTCTGCATCTATCTATATTGTTTGTGTGCAATGTGTATATGTATGTACATATATATGTAAATGTATACATATATAAATGTATGTATGTATATATATATACATATATGTTTGTGTGTATGTATATAGCACTTGCAAGCAAAAATAATGTTGATCCTGAGATGAAAGATACACAGTCCATACATCACTGGACCCATAATTCATATGGTTTCAGCTTTAGTAGGGCCAGTCTGATCATTCATTGTGTTGATTTATCTATTAAGAATTCAGGGTAAGCTCCAGCTACTATGGGAAATCAATCAGAATATGAATTTAGCGAACAGTAAATATGAGTTAAAGAACATTTGGAAAAGATATGAGGAGAGTTTTCAGGTTTCGGAAGAAACATGTGACAATCAGGGCAGCTAGATGATATAATGGATAGAGCACCAGGCATGAAGACGGGAAGACCTGAGTTCAAAACCAGCCCCAGACACTTCCTAGTTGTGTGATCCTGGGCAAGTCACTCAACTCATATTTGCCTTAGTTCCTCATCTGCAAAATGGATACACAACAGAGAAGGAAATTGCAAGGTATTCCTGTATCTTTGCCAAGAAAGCCTCTTAGACAAAAGTCTGTGGGGTCACGTAGAGTTGGATATGACTGAATGAATGAACGATAACGACAGCTACTTGGGAAAATCAAACTGATAAGTACTCAAAACAGAGGCAGTGGGAATAAAACTGCATTCTGACTAAAAGTAAATGACATATTCTGATTGAAAATATTTAAACTCTTTATGTACATTAATAATCGTTAATCTTCACCATAAGCATGTGCATTAGGAATTTTAGAAAGGCATAGTAGGTAGGTTATTGGATTTGGAGCCAAGAATATCTGATATCAACTTCTTTATTTATTGTTTATTAGCTGTGAAATCCTGGACAAGTCACTTAACCTCTGCCATCTTAAGTTTCCTTCTTTGTAAAGTTACAATAGTAATACACAATGGTATCAAATATGGCAGATTCTTCTGGGGATCAAATGAGAAAATTTATGCTAAGTAATTTAGGAAAACTTTATATTTACATTTAGGTTCATATAATAAGATTTATGTCTTGTAAAACGTATAAAGAGTGATATTAATGGTAATTATTAATATGCCCATTTTATAAATAAGTTGAAATTCATAGAACTTAGGTAACTCAGAGTTATTTGTAGAGTCAAACTTGTTCACATTCATCTTGCTAATAAGTATCAGAAATGGAGTTTAACTTGGAAAGTCTTACATGAACTGATGCTGTGAAGTGAGCAGAACTAGAAGAACATTTTACACAGTTAACAGCAATGTTGTGTGATGACTACCTTTGACAAACTTAGCTGTGGTTACAAATGCAAGGAATTAGGACAACCCCAAATGACTCTTGATGAAAAATGTTGTCCACATTCAGAAAAAGAACTATGGAGTTTAAATGCAAATTGAAACATACTATTTGCTCTCTTTCTTTGCTGTTTCTCTTTTCTCATGGTTTCTCTCATTGCTTCTAATTCTTTTTTTACAACATGACTGATATGAAAATATGTAAATGTGTATGTAGAACCTGTATCAGATTGTATGCAGTGTTGGGGAGGATTACGGAGAGCATTTGGAACTGAAAATCTTTTGAAAATGAATGATGAAAACTAAAAATAAATTAATTAAAAAAGAAGTGGAATTTAAACCCACATCTTCCTAACTCTAAGTTTAGCCCAAACATTAGACCTTTTTCTCTACTGCTTAGAAGAAAAATGGAAAATGAACATTAAATCACCACAAAACATAAGGAAACCCAGGTCAAAACATCATTGTTCAGATTCTTTGTATATCTTTTCCTAAGCAAAGAGAATATCAGTAAAAAAAAGAATTCTTTGAGAGCAATTACTTTCCAGATATTTTATATTCATGACAAAAGTTCCAAAGATATACTTCTCCTTTCATGTACTGCTTTCAAACAAAATTAGTCTTATTATTTACTGCCTTACACACACACACACACACACACACACACACACACACACTCACACATACACATTTCTAAAGACAAGAAGCACATCTCAGCATGAACAAACCTGGAAATCCATGTGGCATTTCCTTTTGACACACAGATTTTGCTTTGGGCAAAAAAGAGTTGGATTGCCAACAGAGGCATGTGCTTTACAGCTTTTCAGTGCTATGTGAGAAAAACCAGGGAAATCAGTCTCAGGTTACACAAAATGAAATATATTAAAAAATGGCTGAATGGCAGGAAAGCATGGTTTTTCCAGTTTCTTTTCCCATTTTTATATATTTTGGAATTTGTGTGACAATAATTGCTATATGTAGTTAGATCATAAGATGTCATAGGGCAAAAAAAACCTTTAGTGTGCAATGATTTTCTTTGAGAACTTGATTAATAATCATTAGCACTGATTATTGATTTCACCAGTATAGATACTCCCTCTACCAGTGTAGGTCATGAACTTCTCATCCTTCCACGCTTTCCTGTTTCCTTCCAGAAATTTTTCATATAAGATCTAGCCAATTTACTAAAGACCTTTCTCTGTCTTTTAGTAGTCACTGAATGCCAGGGTAAGGGACATAGCATGATGTCTCAGATATATTGCAAAGTTTATACTCAAGATGATCTGACTTCAGATACTTGCTCCACCACATAACCCTGGATTGCACATAAGATTTCATTAGTATGAATAACTCCGAGGATCAAAACTTCTTTCAGCAGTGAAGATTGTTAACTCACATGTAATTTACAAAAATTACTTGTCCCTATTTCATATAGCTGGTATATAGATAGCTATGTCCATATAGAACCTGAATTCAGGCACTGCTTTTTGACTCTAAGTAAGGCCCTTCATTCACTATGCCATGATGGTATGTGAGGTTGGGAGATGCCTGATATTACTACATGTTTCAATTTTTAAAAATTATCTTTCTTGTGATATTCAGCAGAAAGAGGTCAAGACAATGTTAAAGCACATTATATTGCGATGTGGGGAATATATTCTAATCTTTCATTGTTACATCACTTCTCAAGGGCAACAGAACAGAAATTCTTAGTTGTTTGGCACATAAATAATGATATGAGATTAGCATTTCTAAAATGAAATGAATTGTAGAAATTATGTTAACTATATAGTTTAAAGGCTTTGCTCTGACAAGATTAACATTGCAACTCATTAATCAATTTTTAATAGACTTAACTGCATTATTTTTAAGGAGCAAACAGGGCCATAAACATCCCACAATCAATTCACATAATTAAACCTGTTACACGGTATAGTCATTAGTTTGACTGTCTCACAATCTGGAGATGGCTGAAATTTCTTTGGAAACAATGGAATTGGCATTTACTTTGCCTGTTTGTAACAACGGAACACCCTAATAATAAAGTGCAAGGCTATGTAACAGAAACGAATGAAGTGTAAAATGAAATAATAGAAGAACACGACAGGCTAAATGCTTTTTGCAGTGCAATGTACTTGGAATCAAGTACATCATAAACAGAGTTCTCATCATGTTTGCTAATTTTACAAAAGGGAGAGAGAGAACTGCCTTGTCACTTATTCATACTGTGGAGGACCAGTAGCTCATGTCAGGTTTCAGATTTATTCAATAGTCTTCTGGAAAATGATGGAAACCTCCCAGCTACCTATGTTAAATGGAATGCTTTCTTCTCCTTTGTGTCACCTCTATTCATTTAACTGCGCTAGGTACCTTCAACAGTTTCCTTGAGAGGTAGGCATGGTAACATAAGCCTAGATTCTCTGCTCCCAGAATTTCTAGGGCTAATGGATTGATTGTGCGCTGAGCTTCAATAAGGCTAAAGTCTATTGCATGTCTGGCACCAATATAGTGAGCTTCTGAAGTAGAAAGTCATCAGAATGTCCAAGAAGACGTAAACCAGCCTAGTTTAGAACAAAAAATGGAGTATTTTGAAGCTTCCATGAGACAGCTAGGAGGCACAGTGGATAGAACCTGGGCAAGTCATTTAATCCTGTTTGCCTCAGTTTCCTCATCTGTAAAGGAGCTGGAGAAGGAAATGACAAACCATTCCAGTAGCTTTGCCAAGAAAATCCCAAATAGGGTCACAAAAAGTTGGACATCATTGAAGCAAGAAAAACAACAAAGCTTCCATGTTGGTTAGAATTGACATCAACCTATGAGTGGCTGCTAAACTTGTAGCCTGGGGCTACAGAAAGACCTAACCTCAAAAATTTAAAAACATCTCATTGAGGGTGATGTAAGTCTTCTTGAAATCGTACCTCCTTGGGGTCTGCATGATTGTTTAAGGCAGATAGCAGCTCCTGATGTGTCAGTACTTGAACAAATGATTTGATTTGAGAAAGCATTGGCACAGTGGAAAGAAATCTGCAGTTGGAAGCTGAGGACCTGAATTCTAATTATGACTTTGAAGTTTCCCATCTGAATGACCTTGGAAAAATCACATAAAATCCCTGGGCCTCAGTTTTCACATATGTAAGATAGTAGCTTTATAATAAATGACCTATAAAGTCAATCCAGTTCAAAATTCTAATTATCCTTTCTTTTGTCACCCCGTCACTTTTACAAATCAGTAACAATATATACCCAGTTTGAAAAATATTTTTTTCTTTCTTTCTATTTCTTTCTTTCTTTCTTTCTTTCTTTCTTTCTTTCTTTCTTTCTTTCTTTCTTTCTTTCTTTCTTTCTTTCTTTCTTTCTTTCTTTCTTTTCTTCCTTCCTTCCTTCCTTCCTTCCTTCCTTCCTTCCTTCCTTCCCTTCATCCCTCCCTCCTTCCTTCCTTCCTTCCTTCCTTCCTTCCTTCCTTCCTTCCTTCCTTCCTTTCTTTCTTTCTTTCTTTCTTTCTTTCTTTCTTTCTTTCTTTTCTTTCTTTCTTTCTTTCTTTCTTTCTTTCTTTCTTTCTTTCTTTCTTTCTTTCTTTCTTTCCACATCCTCCTGGATCTGTCTGCTGTATTTAGCACTTTCCACCACCTCCTTTGTCTTAATATGAGAGACTCCCTTGTGATTATGGTCTTTTTTATGTGCTATTATTACTTATTTTTCTTTCTACTCTCTTAACTTTATGCACACTCTTGCAGGGCTAGGATTAAGGAAATGCTAGTTATCATTGATCCAAAATGGCCTTTCTTCATCTTTTACTTTTGTTTTCTAGTTCCACCTTTTAGGACCAAACAGAACACAGAAGAGTCCTCCTCTACATGACAGTACTTCACATACTTGAAGATAGCTATTTTGGTCCCTTTAAATCCTGTCTTATCCTCTCTTTTCCAGGCCAAAAATCCCCAGCTCTTTTAGACCATCTTTGTAAAATACAGTCTCCAGCCCCTTCTTTATCCATGTGGGTAATCCTTTGAACTCACTCCAGGTTGTCAGTGTCCTTTCTAAAATGTAATGTTCAGAAATATAATATATGGCCTGACCAGCAAAGAATACAGTGGATCTAACAACTCCTTGGACCAGAGTGGTATTTCTCACTGATAGCAACCTATGATTTGCTTATCTTTTGAGAAAAAAAAAAGAGCAATATGATCAGATCTAAAAATGTATAATCAACTATTTAATTAAGTATTTAATATGTACCTAGTAGGTGACAGTAACTGTGCAAATTAGTAGGAAAAAAAGGTTAGAAGGATGAAAGATAGGTTGGAGTGGATGTTAAAGAATCTTAGAATTAAAGATTAGAAAGAGATTTCATAAATCATCCACTCTCTACCCAACCACTGCTGTCCAGTCTCTTTCATTTCTGGGCCAATTTAGTTAGGTAAGAAAAAATGCTGACTCCATCAAATGAGTTCAGTTCAGCTGAATAATAAATTATTAAATTTATTATGTACCAGGAACTGTGCATAAAGGTAAAAATGAAGCATTCCCAAGAAATCAATATGTATAATAGCTACCATAATGTAAGTGAAAAGAAAAAAAAAACATGAAGCTGTCTCCTATGTAATTAAAATGACATATTCTGGCTGTGGAAATGAGGAGAAACGTACCTCTATATTTTTGTTTGAGAAGTGGGGGAGTATGGCTATGAAATGTTACATTTATTATGAGATTTGTGAGTTGGTATTTCTTAACTACTTTTTCTTTCTTAGAAGAGAAAGTTTACTGGGATAGGTTAAAGTAGGGTGAAATGAATCTGAAAAAAAGACTACGAATATGAGGGGGAAAAAGATTAAGGGATTTAACTAAGTAATCCTTAAGGTATTAAGGATCCCAGTCCAAAATTCTCTGATTTTATAGAGAAGCAACTGATTTGACAATTATCTTCTATCCCATAACATTCTGTTGGGAAAAAGATCAGGTAATTTCTTAGTTCTTCATATGAATCACTCTTTCTACTGCTGAAAGAGTTTTTAAATGCCATTCAACATTGCTCATTTAACTCTGGTAAGATTACCCAAATAGGTTTCACAATTTTATGGCATTTTCCAAAGGACAATCATTATCTCAAATGAATAGATATTCCTATTATGAACTACACCATTCAAATATTTATGAAGAAATGAAATGAGTTATTTTTCATCGTGGAAATCAACAAACATCCTTGCTCTGTTTCCTAGGCACTCATAAGGTTTCCCTTCTGAATCATTAGAAAAAGAATAGACTATACAATAAAATAAAATATACTTGGGAAAATAGTCTGAAATTGAGAAAGAAAATGATGGAAGATGACTGAAAATCCCCAGAAAGTGTTATGAAGTCATCTGATTAAATTTGATAATACTACACATCAAACTATCTTAAATAAGAATAAAAGAATGATGAATATGTTTAGTAGAGAGGAACTGTTTGAAAATGAAATTTTAGGATGTAAATCTGACTATATCCTATGCAACTATTTTCAGGTTCTGGAGGTTGCAAAAGTAATAGGGAACTGAGAAATCAACTAAAAAGTCACAGTAGAAAAAATGAAATAATGACTCTATAGTACCTCAAAGATAAAATAATTCAATAAATGATATTGACATCATTCCAAGGTTTTCTTGCAGGCCATCCCTTATTACATGTAGGTCTTCTACTCACCTTTTTGAGACTGGCCACCATGAGTAAAAATAAGGATAGAAGCTGGAAAAAAAGAGACCAGAAATCAAAGAATTGCAACTTAACATCCTTTCCTTCTCTCTGCTTATTTAAAAAACAAAAATAATTGTGAATTGACTAGAACTGGGAATGTTTACTTTGAAATTATTAAGGAGAAGAGAGTATTTTGTAAATTATAGTGTTTTAGGAATAGGAAGTCTGACCTGTAACAAATTTCATTATGTGGAAGGAATCCTGGTGTAAAAACATAGAAGTTCTTTCTATTGATGTGGATTAGCAACTGTGATATAATTTTTGACCTTAGTAAAGTATATGGAGTCACTGGGAGGTTGGGAATTGCTCATGATCACATTGCAAGTATAGGATTTGAACCCAGGCAGTGGAGTGCTAGTAAATATCTAATACTAGGGTCTCCATAAAGTGGGGTGAGGAGTGTGCAAAATAGAATTTTATATCATCAAGGCAATATTCACAGCACCAGTGGTGACTATGAATATACTGGTGCAGTTCTGAACTGCAAAGTGTAACAGACTCTCCATATTGAAAGCAGAAGAAAAACATTCAGATACCAGAAAGCCAAATCCCAGCACCAGAAAGCCAAATACTTAATAACAACCAAGAAGTCAATACACACATTAGAGTGGACAAAGCCATTTCCAAGTGTTCTTCCTCCTCCCCCAACACCTTCTGACAAACACTCACAAGTTCAGCTGTCTGTTTGCTGCATTCTCTCCTCCCTCAGCTCTAACGGCTCTCACCAAATTCCTCGCGGTTCTGCTCCACCTTTTCTGTTACACCTGTTCAACAAGCTCCTTCCACTACATGTGACTTAGGCTTTCATGTAACTTAAGCAGGTCACATTGGCCTATTGATGAATGGGAAAGATCTTCCCAATTAAATAGCCATTACAAATTTAAATTAGTTTCATCAGCATTATTAATATTTTTATCATTACTTTCTTAAATTTAAAACTTCAACAAAATAATAGACCAAGTCCTGTTTTTAGCAGTTGCTAATTTCTAAGATGTACATGTTCACACTGAAAATTTAGCAATTTCACATACTGGTTTGAACTGACCCCAACTCATACCTGAATCCAGATCTTTTTGACTTCTAGATGACAAGTACTGTGTTTATGCAGTCTATCAAAATTTTATTTGTAGGACATTAAATTGTAGCAAAGCCAGGGCTCAGTTTTGAGTAAGTGTGATTATAGAAACATTTTAAAATTAATTTGATTGTAATGTTCAACCTTCCAGGACAATTTTATGGTCCCATCATCTATCAATTCTATAACTTTAAATGCATTTTGTTGAAACATCCAGAGTTATACAACTTTGTCCCTTAGGTTGTTATGAAGCAGATGAAACAATATGGTTGAACGAAATGGAAATGGTAGCAAAATGAAAATAGAATGAAATGTAGGATTAACCAGCAGTTAGTATTTTTATATGAACATTTTTCCCCATTTCCCTCCAGCCAATTTAAGGCATTTCTAATGTTAAAACAAGCAGTGAATCTTTCTACTTCATGGAACATTTTGTCTTGAATTAATAAAAATTTATGATTCTAGTCTAAAGTAATATCACCCATTTAAATGAACAAGGAAGCACACTAGATATAGTACAAAATTCTAATAAATAACATTAACTTTAAATATAACTATTTAAGAATATGATAGAAACCAATATTTCTTAGGTGACCAGGCATGCACAATATCTAATTTTCTATGTTTTCTCTCCTGAAGATGTGCCTTCAGAATGTTAAAAGCAATTACATATCATTAAGACTTTGCTGAGTTCTATTAAAGGGTGAGGAAAGGTGTACGTGAGCGTGTGTGTGTGTGTGTGTGTGTGTGTGTGTGTGTTTAAGTTTATTGGAGCCAAGAGGATAAGAAGAAATAAGGTAACTCAATGGGCTAGGAGTATTGTTCCTATACATGAAGTCAAATTCTTGAAAAATTGGGTCTATTGCTTGAGTAATTCAAGGCGATTTCAAGAGGTAGTGAGTACTAACATGTAGAAGGGGATCAGGAAAAGCTTTGTTACGGAGCTAGCATCTGAGTTATACTTTAGAAGAAAATAGATATTCTAAGATATAAAGGTGACATGGGAGACAGCCTGAGCAAAGGCATAGAGGTGGGAAATGGAATGCTGTGTATGAGGGACAAAGTATAAGACAGGTTGTCTGGAAAAGAGAGCGAAATAAGATTAGAAAAGTAGATGAGAGTCAGATTTTGGAGCTCTTTAAATACTAAGAAGAAGAATTTGCATTTTAATTTAGAGGGAATATAGAACCACAGAAAATTTTTAAATAAGGTAGTGGCATAGTAAGATTAGTGTTTCTCAATTTGGCACTGATGCAGAGAATGCGTGGGAGAAGGGAGATAATTTTTTTCATATAGAGATCAATTAGGAGGGTACCATAATAAAATGATGATGGCCTGAACAGATTCATTGTAAAAATTAAATGAGACAATATATATTTAAACCTCGTTGAATAATTGAAAGTCTGTGATAAAATACATTATATGATAACAATTTTTTTGTAACTAATGATTAAAAAAGTTTAAAAAATTCATTTTTTGTAGCAATGGCTATTTTAACAAGTGACCTTATAACATGCTTGAAATAGTGGCCTTAAGATCAGGGAGGTTTGAGTTTTTCTCTGACACATAAAGCTCTGTAAAGAAGGACCAGTCAGTTAACATCTTAGTACTCTAAGCAACTCTAAGAAGGTAAGTTATAGACATTTTCTCATCTGCATTACCAGTTTTTGGAGTTGCTTCTTAACAGAAGATATTTTTCAGTTTTATTTTTGAGTGCCAAATGCCATGCATATGATAGATGTTTAATCAATATTTGTTGTACACTGAATTGAATTAAATTGAATTGAACTCCCAGAAGAAACCCCTCCATTGATGGACATGATAAGTAATCAGTAAAATAATTTTGAAGGATTACCCAGGATACAGAAAGTAACCTAAATTGCTTCTGCAAACACATTTAGCATGTTTCAGAGGCAGGACTTGAACCCAGATCATTCTAAAACCAAGGCCGTTCATTAGTCCACTACAGATTATGCTGATTCTCAGCTGATTTCAGTCAAGAATTCTAAACACTTTTCTCTTTTTCGTTGAAAAGGTAATCAGGTGAAGTGACTTGCCCAAGGTCACACAGTTAGTGTCTGAGGCTGAATTTAAACTCAGATCCTCCTGACTCCAGGGCCAGCGTATCACCTCGCTTCTTCTGACAAATACTTATTAAGCACTTATTAAGAGCAAACCTTGACATACATACACACATGCATATACATGTGTATATGCACATACCCATATGTGTATATAAGTATATATACACATATATATACACATACATGTATACCCATATGACTATATGCACATATATATATATATATATACATATCACTTTAAAGTTTGCAAAATGTTTTACATCTCTTATTTTGTTTGAGCCTCATAGCAACACTATGAGGTCAGCACCAGAGGCATCTTCCTATTTTACAGATTAAAGAACAGGAACTAAGCTGGGAAGTGACTTATCCATGGTCATACATGAGTAAATGTCATAGGCACCATTTAAACTTAAGTCTTCCTAACTCCAAGCCCAGCATTCTACCAATCAATTCACAAGCTTGTATTAAGTATTTACCATTTGTCAGGCTTGCACACCATCATGGTGTCCCTCTACCTCCTATAACCAAAAAAAAAAATTAAACTTTTTCCATATTCACAGAAAGGATAATGTCATTTTGCTTGTTCGTCTTACAGCTCTGACAATTTCTAGTGAGCATGGCTAGTGGAATAATAGTGAAAACTTGGGCAAAAAATGCCACTCTCTCTCCAAAATGCTATACATTGTTTGGCTTATAGAGAAATAACCAAAAATTCTTTGTATCATCTGATCCTTCCTGGACCTTATTTTATGGGCAAGCTCTCAAGTTCTGTGTAAACTCACAAGCTCTTCAGTACCTTTGGCTCACTGTCAAGGACTGTGCTGTGAGCAGCAAGCCAGCGATTGAGTATTACCTTTGTTATTTTATGACAATCTGGCAGCACTCAGGAGGACTGGATTGGCAATTCATATCATTCTACCCCATAATGCAAATTTTCTTGAAATACAAGGTAGCATTAGTCTTGGTAGTAACAGGAGGGTGAACATGGCATGCTGTTGAAAAGCGAATGATTGATGATCCATGGGAAATGATTCTGCCCCACTGGCTGGTTAAGTGTGGGGCTTTACCAGTCATAAAGCATAAATCTGCTGGCTACGAGCCTGCTCCATTTTATTGCTATTTTTCTAACTTGAGAATCTTCCTGTTGGGGATAGCACCACCTCGTAGTCTCACTTTTTTCTGATGCTTAAGGCTTTGCCTTCCAGTCTTTGCATAGATTATGCTAGCTGTTCCTACGTTGTATATCGGATCACTTGGGACTGGTATTTGTTTGTTCCTCTTAAATAACATGGCTACCATTACATAAATAGGTATCTAGAAGTGAAATATGTTAGTAGTAACTGATGATTACATGCTTTTATCTATTTCTCTATAATATAAATTTGTAGTGGGGATGTGGTCCTAGAAACACCAGGAAAGATCTTAGACAGTGACAGAACCTGAACTATATCCTTACTCTCAGATTCTTGTGGAGAATATGACCTCAGTGCATCAAGAAATTGGAGACCCTTATATGCTACTGTTTCAAATTCTCTGCGGATTATGTTCACTTATGATACTATCTTATATCTGCCCCAGTTCAATATTTTATAGATATGTTCTACATGTATGCTTGGTATGGTTATACATATATGTTCAGTATTCTTACCATATATGTTTTGCATATTCACATATGCATTCATGTATGGTACCTATATACTCATTCTCCAACCTTTTTAGTTGGCTAGACTGACAAAATTATACACAAACTCACACACACTAATTAAGAATAATTATTCTCTATTATTGTTCTCAACGTTAACGGTTTGGTGTCACCTAATAGGAGAAACTGTCGTTTAACAAGATTTTGTAGGAACTTTGATAATTTACTTTAGTGTCAAGGTCAGGTTATATGAAGATCAGTTTTTTTAATGGATACTTCTAGTCAAAAAAAGTGGATTCAAAGTGGATGTGGTATTTGTCTTCAGGAAACAGAAGGACTCTTAACTGGAAAAAGATTAGACCTGTTCTGCTCAGTCCAGAAGGTAGAACAGAGGACAATGGAAGCATGTGGGATAGAAGAAATTGAGGCTTTCAACAAGAAACTTCCTAATAATTAAAGCTATTCCAAAGTGGATTGGTCTATCCCAAGAGGTAGTGGCCTTCCCTTTACAGAAGTCTTTTAAGCAAACACTAGTTGAATATATTGCTAAGGAGATTCTTTATCACATATGCATATGGGCTTAACTAGATGGATGCTGTGGTCCTGCTGTATGAAAAAAATTCTTTAATTCTGTGAGTCACGTTTCTACTGGGAAGGCCTTACCTTGAAACTAATTTGTAGCTTTTTAGTATATAGTTGTATGTATACATGTTGTCTCTTCCATTAGTATGTAAGTTCTTTAAGACTGGGACTATTTTGATTTAGTCTTTGCATCCCTAATGTCTTGCATAGCGTCTAGCACATAGTAGGTCTTAAATATACTTGAGGATTACCTGATTTCATTTTACACTCTAGTATTACAATAAGGTATATCAAAGGTTAGTTGATTCTAATGGTGACTAGTGAGTGGTGAATGGTTCTTGCCCAAAATAATATGATTATGGAAAACAGTTTTTGATTTAAACCTTCTAGTCAATGATAATTTCTAGAATTTAAAACAATCAAAGATTTAAACTGAACTAAGACTTTTGGAATACATGGCATAGTACTTGATGGCTTGCAAAGTATTTTACCAATGTTATCTAATTGAATCTTATAACAATTCTATGAGGTAGGTGTCTTAATATCTCCATTTTTCAGAGGAGAAAACTGAAACAGACAAGAGTTTTAAAATGCCTTACCTAGGATCACGCAACTGGCTAGTATTTCCAAGCCCAGCAATCTCTTCTTTTGTGTATCTACACACACACACACACACACACACACACACATATCCATATAAACATATCCATAATACGTGCATGCATTTATGTATATATCCATATACACATCTATACACACATAAATGAATATATCCGCACATTATATACACATATGTATATGCAAGTATATATACATATGCATGTATGAATACATGTATGCATGCATGTGTGTGTGTATTCCATAGAGAATAACTGAGGAACTCCACATTCACTTTCATATTCCCAATCCAAGTTTCAAACATGATAGTAGGAGAACAGAATTGAATCATGATTATATGGGATGTTATAAGCTATTGAAACTAAAACCACACTAAGACTTTTTGGGATTTTTAATCCAGTTCATGTTTCACAGATATTTTAAATAAAATTGTTCATTGTCCTGTTCAGCAAAAGCACAGACAATGTTCCAAGAAGTTTGCTGACCAGGAGGTTATAGCTGATCCTCAGTAAGTCAAGGGGTAGTTCCTTGCTCTCCATTTTGTTTTGAGGTCATCATGAAGTTTTGCTCAATGTGGGAACTGTCCAGTAAGAAGTTGCTAAAATGTAAAAAGAGTATTTTTGAGTCATCCAGCTATACTCTATGGCAGTTTATATAAATGGACTTATATTAAATTAGATGGCAACATTTGGCTGGCCCAATTCACTACAGCTCATCTACTGTAACACCTCATTAAATCAGACCTCCCTAATTCAGAATTAGTCATTATTCAATCATGCCTGAGCTGGTTTACCTTTATACAGTCTATAAAGAAAGGCTTTGGTGAGCAAATTAATAGTGTAAACAAGAGTGCTGGAGGGAATTTTTAACCTACTTAAGAGAACAAACTTTCTGAGAACTTTACCAGGAGCTCTAATTAAAAATGATTCCCAATTATTAGCATAAAGCAAACACAGTAGGGTCTCTTCTTACCAATATTTATTTGTCACTTATTACAGTACTTGAAAATAGTAAAATGATATTACTATAAAAGTATGCCATGATGATTTTTTAAAAGAAGTGCAAGAAATGTAAGTTATTAATATGAATAACTTTGTATGCATGTATGTATATAAACTCACACAAAGTTTGGTAGACAAATTTCTGCCAAATAAAACTACTTGATTTTATTATAGAGCTTTGCATATGTATATATTTATATATCGGAATAAACATATTACTTGTAAAGATAGATACATAAATATGTATATAAAATATATTTGTGAACATACACATATTTAGAAGTGCTTATTTATAGGTGTGTGTGATATAAACTGTGATTTGATCCTTAAAACAATGCTGTTTGGCAAATACTATTGATATTATTATCTACATTTTATTGATGAGAAAAATAAGGTCCAAGGAAATTAAGTGACTTGCCCATGGTCACACAAGAGCCAAATGTTAGATTAGAAGTCAGTTCTTTCTGACATCAGCACCGGCAGGTCTCCATTGAGATAGGATACTTGGTTGAGTTTGCTAGCATACCCTTGTAGTAAAGTTCAAATTATTTTCTAAAGCTGTTCTAATATGAAGTACTGTTTGATTAATATAATTAAGCACAGAACACTTTCTAAGGAAAATATGCATGTCCAGATAAGAAAGATTTTGTAGCACTGCATATCAAGTGTTAGGCTAATAACTTTTACCATTTATATAGTACTTTAAAGTTTACAAAGTGTTTTAAAAGCATTATTTCATTTTATCCTCACAACAATCTTGGGGAGTAGATGTTATTATTGACTCCATTTTAGAGACAAGGAAACTAAGGCTGTGATTTGCACAGAGTTATGTACCTATGGATTTGAACTAAGGTCTTCCTGACCTCAGGTTCGGTATCCTGCCTTTTGCACCATAAAGTTGCCTCCTAAAAGTGAAAGGTTTAAGACTTAATAGTTAACCAAAAATTCAAACTGAAAAGATTGAAAAGGGGGAAAAATATTTCTGGATGCTTTATATGCAGAATCTTCCTTTTGAGAGAAAATAAAATGACGACCAAACAATGATTGCACTAATTACATTCCCAGTACACAACTACTTCTTTTCCATTATTAAAAATGTCCCCAAAGCAGCAAATACGTAAGACATCTTTATGTTTTGTAGACTATTCAAGAAACACTATGACCATACACTATACATGAGGCAAGTATCATTTAGATCAGTATGAGTCTACCTCTGATTAAATTAAACTTGGTTTCATGAAAACTGTCCTCATATTTCAGCAGTGTTCTCTATTTCATTGATCAGCTGATGGTCTAGAAAAGGTTGCTGCTTTTTGAAAATGAATCATGCTGAGCCTTGGAAAGCAGGATGATTAGATACAAGTCTATGTATCCAACATGCATCTAGGGAATCCAACATCACACACAGCCTCCACTGGAGACTGAAAAGGTCATCTGCTTTGTTATGTGCCTTAGTGCTGCACTAAAATTTAAAGTTCATAATCTGACATTGGGGGAAAGCATTTATTTTTTATTTTCTCTGCAAAACAATGAAAACTTCCCATACCTGGATCTTGACTGAAAGAGTTAGAGACTGGCAATTATTTTTGCTAGCTCAAGGGAATACTGTGATTTATACACTCATCCATTCATTGGTTTCCAACTGTTATTTTTCTTTTTTTTTCTTTTCTCTTGTTTCATTATGACAACACAACATTTATTACATGTCTGCACATGCTGGACAAAAATGACAGACAACACTTGATCTCACAAAGCTGACATTTTGCTCAATGAGGTCATAAAATTACATGCATGATAATTTGAGAAAAGCAACAACTCTGGCAAGGAGGGAGATTAGGAAAGTTTCCCCATAGAAAATGGCACATGAGCAGAGATATAAGGAAGAGTAAATACATTCTGGAAAAGAGTCAGGAGGTAGGATGTTGAGCCTGAGGAATAGTAAGTAGTCCAGTTTGCTTATAGAGTGCATGAAGGGGAGTAATGTGAAGTAAGTCTGGAGTCAGATTGTAAATATTGTCTCTATTTTCTATTCTGTTTCTTCCATGCAGAAGTATAAGCATCTATTTAAAATTACCTAAGCAGCCCAGAGATATATGGATGTATCATAACATAACTTTAGAGCAGGAAGGGGCCTTGGAGGGTCACCTTGTTCAGCCTACTCATTTTACTGTGACTTAGAGATGGAAAGACTAATTCATTGTCATAACAGTGGTGAGTTGTTAAGCAAGGTTTTGAATCTAAATGCTTTGATTTCAAATCGAATGCTTTTTGCGTTGTGCCATGTTTCTTCCATCAAATTTAGTGATGATTTTTCCATTTCGTCATCACCCCCAGTCAGTCATGTAGCGAAAAGAATTCCTTTTGTTTCAGGGGACTGGACAACTTTCACTCCCTTCCTTAATATCTTAGCACCGTTTCCTACCCTGCATTTCCACAGACAACTGCCAAGAAACCAATGAAATGGTTGCTGTAAAATAATATTCTAGTCCACTGGAGAAGGTTTAAAGAGAAAGTGCGATTTGAGCCACTTTGGAGAGAGATGGAAAATATATTTCAAATAGGGTTCTAGCATGTTTGATGGCACAGGCAAGGAATATAAGTGGTTTATCATGCATCTGACAGGAAAAGGTAGTGAGGAAGATGCATTTTCTCAATCTTCTCATTTACAGTGACTGAATGCTTCCAGATGATACATAAGTTGAGCAATCTAAAATAACATAGCACAATAAAGCATGAGAATGTAGGATGTGGAGGGGGTGATAAAATGGACTAGTTAGGAGTTTAAAATTCAGCATGTGGAGGAGGAACTTTTTATTTATGAAGATAGATGTAATTGGATGCTGCTCTGATTTTAGAGGAAATCATTATGAATTTACAGTTTATGGGTGTTTTTTGGACTTACTAAAAGCTATGACCCCTGACCTGGAGAGAGGCACTCGGGAAGCTTTAACATGCAATTCTGCAACAATTGAAACAGGGGAAAGAAGTGACAATCTTGTACGAGAGTAGTTAAAGCACTGTACAAACTTAATTCCTCCTCCTTCTCTTCTCTTTTTATTCATTCTCCTCTTTCCACTCACACAACTACCATACTAGTTCAAATTGTTATTACCTGTCCTCTGAAACTAACATCAGAGCCCCTTAACTAATACTTCTGCTTCTGATCTTTTCTTGTTCCAATCTATCTTCCACACAGCTGCCAAAATAATCTTCATAAAGTATGAAATTGACCGTGTGAGAACTCTGATTAAGGATCTTCTATGATTGTCAATTGCCTCTAGGATTCCATGTAAATGCTTTCGTTTGACATTCAAAACTTTGCATAATTTGGGTTCAGGTTAACTTTGCATTACTAACATTAAACATTCTATTTTCAAGTGAAACTGCCCCACTCTCTATTTCCTAAACTCAGCATTTTGTTGCCTCTTCCATGCCATTGAAAAGTCTGTCCATTAAGCATGAAATGCTCTCACTGCTCTTGTAGATCTTTTATATCCTTAGCCCCTACCACAGTTTTTGTAAAGGTAGTCAAATTGGAGTACACCCTCACGGAACACACATGGAATGGGCCTATAACAGGGATACGTAATCTTTTGTGCGTCATGGCAGGCTGATGAATCTTTTCTCAGAGTACTGTTTTAAATGCACAGTAAAATAATCAGGACTACAAAGAAAATACATTTTTTTAAAATGCATTTATCAAAACTAAATAATGCCACTTATACATAATATCTCAAATAGTTTCTCCATAAATAGGATGCTAGGGGAAATATGGAGCCTTTCCATGTAAAGAAAGAAATGAGCTACTCCTGGGAGAATTATGGTGATATGTAAGGGAAGTGTGTTGGAAAAAAAAAGATGGCGGAGCATATGTAGACATTGTATAACTAGTTCCAGCAGCTGATCACATGAAAAAGAGGAGATTCTTTGTCCATAGTGGGGGACAATGGACTGTTTGTGTCATGGTACTTAGGAGAGGTCAACCACTGGCAAAGTGAATGAAGGCTAAGGCAGAATGAGTTTGAAAGTCTCAGAGGCTTTCTCTGCATCCAGTAATAACAGAATTTGGATTTTAGCCCAGCATAGCATAGGTGTTCTGAGTTATGAAATGATTATAACTTACCTTGGCATCCTCATTTCTGGAATTCAGTTTCTGTAATCAGCACAGGATCAGTGATTCCCCGAGAAAGAAAGAATGACCTTCAGGAGTGATGACTGAGACCCTAGCTCTGCAACCGACACTCATCATGTAATCATGGCACTCTGGTGAACTTGGTTAGACCAATGCTATGAAGGTACTGGACTGAGTTTTGAGTCTAATCCCACTCTCACCCTCTCCAGAGAACAATGTGTTGTGTGTGTCTGGTGGGTAGGGATAAGAAATATTTTTCTGTGAACATTATCAGATTCTGTCTCCCATATTTTTAGTACTTCCACTCAGACACCAGCTATCCATATATTTTAAGCAGTGTCAGAGTGAAATTTACCAGCTTTATTAACAGCACTAATAGACTTGTAGTTAAATTGTCAATATCATCGATGGCGCAGCTCATGATTGTTTTAGAAATGAGAGCCATGAAAGCATTTTTCCCCTCCAAGACATTTACATTTTTCTTTACTTATTGCAGATTTAAAGTACTTTACCCCTTGACAATTGAGTTCACTTTTGCCGATAACTTTAACTACATCAATTCCTGGGTCTTAAAATGTCCTGCTATCTTTGTGGATGTCTCTTAGACTGGAGTTCAATGAAGTGATTTGTAATTTCTGAGATTTTTCACCATATTGAGTTTAAGGCCACTAGAAACAGAGGTTGTATTTGTCCTTTGACTTCTGCTGTATACCTTACATCCTTTGTCTTTCACATCTGATATGCTTTTCCCAGAATCTGTGTTTTTATTGAATGGATAAGTCAATTCTGTTTCTATGCAGAAAGCAATGCTCAGCTCATCTTTGAAAGAGAGTTCGGATAAAAGAAAGCAGATAATCTTTAATATTAAAAGGAAGACTAAAATCATAATTAAAACACTAATATAGATCCAGAGTACTGAAAAGGATTCATTAGAAAAATTATTGCATCAAAATTTATTTTCTGTGTCTCTTTCTATTTAAAATTTTACAATCAAAAATTCATTATAGAGTGCTAGAATTTAATTTAGGAAATTTCTGATTTGATCAAATGGTTGAAAGCACTTCATTTCTCCTAAATTGGTCACAGCTTTGTTCACACTTTATTTATGCTTTTGTATGTATGATAGAAATATTTAGATCTCATAATCCCCTACGTGATACTTTTACTTTATTCTGTCACTCAATCCCAGATTCTTTCTCATCTCATAAAGTTATCAGGTCAGAGAAAATCTTGACATTTGTATTAATTAGGGCTGGAGTGTGGGCATGACATTTCTCTTCCAGTTGCTATACTCTCCATTGAGAGAGAAGGAATCAGTGTGGCTAGAGTTTTCCAGAACCAATGGAGTTTTGGCCTGGAGAAAAACATTAATTATATCCTCAATCTTGGTTTTTTTTGTTTGTTTTTTTGTAGTTTTGTTTATTTATTTTTAGATATTGACATTCATTTCAACAATGTTTTGAGTTCCAATTTTTCTCCCCATCTCTCTCCTCTCCCCACCCCATAGCACCTTACATTCTGATTACCCTTTCTCTCAATGTGCCGTCCCTTCTACCACACCCTACCCTTCCCTTATCCCCATCTTCTCTCTTTTCTTGAAGGGAAAGATAGATTTATTTACCCCATTACGTGAATTTCTTATTTCCCAGTTATATGCAATAACAATTCTCAATATTTGTTTTTTATAATTTGAATTCCAGTTTCTCTCCCTTCCTCCTTCCCCACCCATCCCTACTGAGAAAACAAGCAATTCAGTACAGGCTACATATGTGTCATTTTGCAAAAGACTTCCATAATAGTCATGTTGTGTAAGACTAACTATATTCCCTCCATTCTATCCTGCCCCCCATTTATTCTATTCTCTCATTTGATCTTTTTCCTTCCCCAAAGTGTCTACTTCTAATTACTCCCTCCTCTCTTTTGCCCTCCTTTTTATCATCCCCCTTCATCCTATTTGTCCCCTTCTCCCCTGCTTTCCTGTAGTGTAAACTAGATTTTCAAACCAAATTGAGTGTGCATGTTATTCCCTCCTTAAACCATATGTGACAAGAGTAAGCTTCACTTTTTCCCTCTCACCTCCTCCCTTTTCTCCTCCATTGAAAAAGATTTTTCTTATCTGCTTTATGAGTGATAGTTGGCCCCATTCCATTTCTCCCTTTCTCCTCCCAATATATGCCTCTCTCACCCCTTAATTTTGTTTTTTATGGGTATCATTTCTTCTGATTCAACTCAACCTGTGCTCTCTGTCTATATGTGTGTGTTTGTGTGTGTATGTGTGTGTGTATAAAATCACTCCACCTACCCAAATATTGAGAAAAGTCTCAAGAGTTACACATATTATCTTTCCATGTAGGAATGAAACAATTCAGCTTTAGAAATTCCTTTATGATTTCTCTTTCTTGTTTACCTTTTCATGCTTCACTTGATTCTTGTGTTTGAAAATCAAATTTTCTCTTCAGTTCTAGTCTTTTCATCAAGAATGCTTGGAAGTCCTCTATGTCATTGGATGATCATTTTTCCCCTGAAGTATAATACTCAGTTTTGCTGGGCAGGTGATTCTTGGTTTTAATCCCAACTCCTTTGACTTCTGGAATATCCTATTCCAAGTCCTTCAATCCCTTAATATAGAAGCTTCTAGATTCTGTGTTATCCTTATTGTATTTCCACAATACTCAAATTGTTTCTAGATGCCTACAATATTTTCTCCTTGACCTGGGAACTCTGAAATTTGGCCACAAAATTTCTAGGAGTTTCTCATTTTGTTCTGTTTTAGGAGGTGATCGGTGGATTCTTTTAATATTTATTTTGCATGTATAGCTTTCAGGTAGTCCCATAATTTTTAAATTGTCTGTCCTGGATCTATTTTCTATGTCAGTTGCTTTTCCAATGAGATTTCACATTATCTTCTCCTTTTTTTTTCATTCTTTTGGGTTTTTTTTTTTTTTTGCAAATTCTTGGTTTATCATATACTCATTAGCTTTCCTGAACTCTACTCTCATTTTTAAAAAAAGATTTTTTCTTCAGTGAGCTTTTGAATCTCCTTTTCCATTAGGTTAATTCCACTTTTTAAAGCCTTGTTCTCCTCATTGGCTTTTTGGACCTCTTTTGTCAATTGAGTTAGCCTATTTTTGAAGGTGTTATTTTCCTCAGCATTTTTTTGGGTCTCCTGTAGGAAGCTGCTGACTCTCTTTTCAAGCTTTTCCATGACCTAGGCCAATTGTATATGCGTTTTGGAGGTACTAGATGTAGATGACTTCCTCTGACAGTATGCTTTGTTCTTCCTCATCTGAAAGGTTGGAAGGAAATATCTGTTCACCAAGAAAGCAACCTTCTATGGTCTTATTTTTTTTTCCTTTTGGGGGGCATTTTCCCAGCCAGTTACCTGACTTCTGAATCCTTTGTCAAGAAGAGGGTGCTAGTGCTCCTGCTAAGTGCTCCAGCTGCCTTGGGCTGGGGCCAAGAGTGGACTCTGCTCCCTTCTAGCTGAGGTTGAAAAAGCCCTTTCACTGACCTTTGGCATCTGTGGGTTAAAAGAATCTGCTAACTGCTTCTGCTTCTGGGGATTTTGTTCCTGAAACCTGCTCTGGTCCTGCTCCTCCCAGAGTCATGTGGCCAAGGTTGGGCTGGGCTCCATTCTGCATCTAGTGTGACAGACCTTTCCTGTTGGCCTTCCAGGTCAACCTGGGCTGGGAATTTCTTCCACTCCATCTTTCTGTGGCTTCTGCTGCTCTAAAATTTGTTTAGATTTTTTCTTTACAAGTATTTTTTGGGCTGTGAGAGAAGAGGTAAAGTATGTACATCTTTATACTCTGTCATCTTGGCTATGCCCCTATATCCTCAATCTTGATCAAATGAATCTCCAAAATTCATATTCCCAGTACTCACTGATCTGCTATACACTGGTTTCTGCCTTTCTTTCTGTCATAGCCAACATATACCTGTGGTTCTCCTTGGTGTACTGTGTACAAAATATTGATGATGAAATTAGCCTCAAGAAGAAATGTTGTTTTTGTGCCTTCCTGAAGGAAAAGAGACAATAACTCTATCACATCTATCCTCTTATGAACTTTCACCTACTCTACAACTTCAGACAAAAGAGCCAATGCCCAGATTATCCACTTTTAGGTATGGAGCCTGCCAGAGAAGTCTACTTACTGTTCCAACGTGGGATTAGCATAATTTTTCACTTCTGTCAACATTTTAATTCATTTGAACATTATTTTGTTAAGTGACTACTGGGTTACACAGCATTCACTGTGCTATTAAGATCACAGAACCATTTAGGTTTGGGCCTGAAAGGGACTTTATGCATTACATTTCTGAGTGTCTTAATTTTAATATCGGAAAACTGAGACAAAGTGTATTTAAATGACTTGTCCAAAATAATCTAGTTAGTAAGTGGCAAAGCTGGCATTTGAACCAATGTATTCTGATTTTCAGTACATCATTTGGCATTATGCCAAACTCTCTTTAAGTGTTTGATCTGCAATGCTTTACTTCTCTGGGCTCAGAAACACAAGCCCTTTCCAAAATGTTCCTAGGTGTGGGTGTTCTCCCTTCTTGTCTCCACCCATAAAATTACTTTAGCACCTAATTGCTTGTATTTTGTACTGCTCAATCTTTAAATGCTCTCCTCCACTCCACATCCCGCATCAACAGAATATAAACTCCTAAGGGCAGGGACTATTTTGCTGCTTTTTTTGAAATGTTAGCCTCAGTGCCTAACACAGTATCTGGCATGTAGAAGACATTTAATAAAGGTGTATTGAATCAATGGACAAATGAATGTCTATGATCACTGACAGAGCAGAATAGAATTGCAAATACCTGTGGAGATACAAGATCTTTTCCTTTTGGTTACCCTACAAGTTTTGTCCATTAGCTAGGAGATTTCTTCCCTGGGGCCTATCTATAGAAACCCATTCTCAGAGTTAACTTATTTGTATTCTTTTCTGGGATAGCTATATTGGAAAGCTGTGAAGTTTGAGAATGGCATGAAATCAACACTGGTTAATTAAAAGAACTTTCTATTCTTTATCCTCTCAAGGTGCAATTTATCCGCCAGACTGAATTCATGAAAGGTGAAAATCACATGTAGTGCTTTTTATTATTCCATTTCCAATAGCAGCTGATGTATATGGATATTTTATAGGATCTTTATCGATTCTACTCAAGACACCAATTCACTAGTGCTGTTGAAGGTCTATTCTCTCATTGCTTCTAATGGAAGAATCCTCAAGCATTTATTATTTCCTCTCATTTTATTTTATTAGCATTTACATTTTAAAGCATGAACCAAAAGAAATAAATTAAATCTCCATGAATGTAATTGGAAAATACATTTGGCTGTATAGAATTATTTTCCTTAGTGTATCTATCACTTTCAAAATAGGATAATATTTCTTCAAATTCATAATCTATACTTTTTAATATGACATATTTTATAATTTAGAAAAGCATTAGTTCAGAGTATAATTAACACTTATTCACAGGTTCTTGAATTTACTTTTCATCTCTTCTTTTCTTTTGACATATCCAATATATGACCCTTAACATTTAGTAAAGGAACAATTAAATAACTTTTACAACATAGATTCTTTTTTTGCTGAAATATGGAAAATGAAATTTTGTTCTCAAGAATACACAGACCCTTTAAAATAGGTTACCAGCTCTAAATCTCACTTATAGGAAAGGACTTGCTCTTTGTAAGAGTGCTTGAGGCTAGAAGAGGAATTCATTTGTCCTAATTCTTTTAAATTCTATGAAAAGCCATATAGTGTGTGAAGACAGAGTTGATCCTGAAGTCATAAAGACCTGAGTTCAGGTCCTGCTTTGAATATATACAGACAGGCAACTACAAACAAATCATGGAAACTCTCAGTGGTCACTCTCTAAAAGTAAGTATTAGGGAAGGGAGTTTCTGTATTTGAGAATTTCCTCTTCTAATGATATTATATTCCCAGTTCTCTTTCTCTATTCTATTTCTGCTACTCAAATTTTGTCTATTTGTTTTTATTACTCGAATATACTTGTTAAATGTGTTTCAACTTCCATTAAAATATTAAGTAATACTATTTTGTAATCAATAAGATTTAGGTTCATGTCTTATTTTTGCTAAGGGCAAGTCCAAGTACTCAAGATATCTCTTTAAGAAAATAAATTGCAGATAAGTGGTCAGTCTATATCAGATGTATCTACAATTGATTTCCCTACATGGATAAAATCATATATTTGAACCAAAAAATGTGTAGAGAGGAGGCTTTCATATTATTTCTTGCATTGAAATGCATCTATAATCTCTGCTGATGGAGTTAGCCACTAGTCTCTGTCTTTCCATCACACAGCACTATTGCCCACATCCTTAAAAAAATGACATGTTGGTCTACTGTACTAGAGGATGGTCTATACTAGAGGATTTCTCTGCTTTCCCTTGCTTCATAAGAATGCCACTGCTGCATTTTGCAACACATGAAGCACAAAGAGAAGTAGGCAATTAATCAAGCTATCCCATGCGTGATCTTTCACTCTTTCCATGTGACAGTTATCTTCTTTCCTATCATATATTGCTTTGATGACATCCTTTATTTCTCTTCATCATACTTTGACTTTCTACTTCATTATCTGTTATATCATGCTCACATCCACCATAGACCTTTCCAATGTCCTCTGAATTCAAGCCACATAGTAGGTACTTAATGAAGTTTTTTTATTAATATTTTCTTACTTTTATTTCTTTGGAGACTATAATATTCAGTATTACTACGAAAACATTGGGTCTTTGCTTCAGGGGAGAAGTAGGAAGAGTTATATACTTTGCAAAAAGCAACAGAAACCACTTTTCCCCTATTTAATTCTGGGTCCCTTGGCAGTATCTGTCTATGTTTCTTATAGGTATACCTCATTTTATTGTTTCACTTTATAACAGTTTGGACATTTTGTTTTTTTAGAAAATGAAGATTTGTGGCAATCCAACATTCAACAAATCTACACCATTTTCACTATTGTGTTTCTTGCATCACATTTTGGCAATTTTCACAATATTTCAAACTTTTTCACTATTATTATATCTGTTATGGTGATCTGTGATCCGTGATCTTTTAAGTTACAATTGTGATTATTTTGGGATGCCATAAGCCATGCCCATATAAAATGTGGAAGTTAATTGACAAATGTTGTTTATATTCTGACTGCTCCACTGACTTGCTGTCCTTCTGTTTCTTTCTCCTCAGGCCATTCTATTTCCTGAGACACAACCATATTGAAGAATATTACACAAACTTAGTTGATAAAATGGTGCCAGGGTTTAAGAAAATTGATTCCAATTTTGAAAAAAAAAAAGTTAAACTGTGGATAAAAAGCTAACAAATGCATCACATGTATAGTGCCAACACAATATTCACACCACCTACAACAGCCATGAATATGTCAGCACAATTCTGAATCACAAAATATAATAGAACGTCCACATGGAAGACAGAACCAAAACACTTATTCAAATGCCAGAAGGCTGAATCCCAACACCAGAAAACCAAATCCATCGTAGCAACAAAGAAATCTATGCACAATAACAATGCAGGGGGCACTACCATCCCCAAGCCTTCCTCTGTTAGGCTTTCCACAAATCAGCTCTTTTAAGCAAAATCACAAACAAGCTCTAACACTCACACCAGGTGCTGCCCCAGCTGCCTCCTTTGTGTGTACTTCTCAGCTCTGACTAGTCTGACCAGTTTCCTCCCAGCTCTGCTTCAACTCCTCCCCTTCCTGCTCCACCTATTCAGCAAACTCCTTCCAGGAGGAGTCTTCACATGACTCAGACTTCCATGTGACTCAGGCAGGTCACATGGGTCTATTAATATATGGGAAAGGTCTTCCCATTTAAATTACCATTACAGCATACTATAGAAAATCTTTCATTAAGAGAAGAGTCAATCAATGCGGTGAACTTCATTGTTGTATTTTAAGAAATTGCCACAGCCACCCTAACCTTCAGCCTGATCAATCATCAGCCATCAACATCGAGAACAGTCCCTTCACCAGTAAGAAAAAATAAATTATAATTCACAGAAGTCTCAGAAAATAGCATTTTTTAGCAAAAAAGTATTTTTAAGCTAAGGTATGCACATATTTCAGATATAGTATTGCACACTTAATGGGCTATTGAATAATGTAAACACAACTTTTATATGAACTGAGAAACCAAAAAGTTCATGTGTCTTGCTTTATTTTAGTGTCCTGGAACTGAACCCTTAATATCTCTGAGGTATGCCTGTATATACTGATGAATAAAATCCATTGGTTAGCTAAAACTGCACCTCATCTGGGCTATAGACATTCTTCAAACATTTCTGATAACAGATAAAGAGCTCCAAGGACCTTAGAGGATTTATCAGTGTAACACTCATTTACTGATAAGGAAACGAAGACCCAGAGAACTTAAGTAACTTGGTCAATGTCACAAGGGAATAATAATAAAAATAACAGCCAGAATTTATATAATTCTTTAAGATTTACAATGCCCATTGCATGTGTTACCTCTTTTCATCTTCACAACACGGCAAGGTAGGTGCTATTCTTATCCTCATTTCACAGATGAGGAAACTGAGGTTGAAGGTGGTTGAATGATTAGCCCAGGGTCACACAACAAATATCTGAAGTAGTGTTTGAACTCCTTTTCCTTAATTAGAATTTGTGGACTGCCTAGGTTACAGTGAGGATTTAAACATGCATAAATTCAATTCATTGTCCTTTTACCTGAGTTAATATGTTTTTCCTATATATCAATGGTTAGATCACACTCTTTTTTTCATCACAGAAATTGTCCAATACACCCCGTGATATTTTAGACCTTGACTTAACCAATGCAGTGTCATTAACAAAAAGAGATATCTAAATAACTTCACCATAGAGAGGCAATATTTCTTTGAATTGAATTTTTCATTCCAGCTTTTCCATGACAGTGACAAATGCAAATATATGCATGCCTATTTTATATTTCACCTAACAGTATTAAGAATAAGGACTGTGAATAAAGGCAAATAAACCAGGAAGGAAATTTGTAGGACAACAACTTTTTGGGTAGAAACCTCTAGGTGAAATATTACGTGGATAATATCAAAAGAAGATTGTTAATAAAAGCCCATTGGAAATTGTGACTTTGTGTAATTTTGCCTACAGTGGATAGTGTGCTGGACTTGGACTCAGAACATCTGAATATGAATACTGACTCTGACCCTTAATGAGATCCTGGGCGAAACACAACTTCTCTCAGATTGAGTTTTCCTTTCTGTAAAATGGGGAAAATAATGGTATTCTCTTCGTAAGGTTGATGATCAAATCTCACACATACATACACACACATTCACATGCATGTACACATAGATATGTCTGGGCAAAAACAGAATAGCAAAGTACTATATATATATTATATATATATATATATATATATATATATATATATATATATATATATATATATATATATAAGTTACCTGTGTATTTCTTTATATGCATGGTGTACCCTTTTGCCAAAGAAGACAATTTAACTGATCTCATTTTGGTAACAAGGATTTTAAACTCAAAGAAGGAGAACAAAGTTAGGTTAATAAAAAGAAAAAAAAAGACCAATTAAGAGAGCTGAGAGCTAGGTGGGAAGAAGAAAGGGTCTTTGACTACTTAATTTCTCAACTGAATGACTGAAATTCTGCAAAGTGCCTACTATATGCCACTTATCCGTGTTTACTGCAGCTCCTCATCTGTAAAATTAGCTGAGTAAGGAAAGCGCAAACTGTTCCAATACTTTTGCCAAGAAAATCCCAAATAGGGTGATAAAGAGTTGGGCACAACTGAAATGACTGACCAACAGCAAAAACGTTCCAGGCACTGTGTGAAACTGCGTTGTCACATTTTAGCTTCTAGATTGTTCCATCCTATCACATTCAAGAGATACTAATCTTCTTACAAAGGCATGTTCTTTCCCCGTCAAACTATGCAAAGACATTCAAGTCTGGATATGGTAAAATTATTTATCTAAAAGAATGCATGTGTTTCTTTTCCTTCTTTTGGATAAAACCTGCTAATAGATTACATTTTCATAAGTGGATTTGTCAAACTTTTTAAAAAAATTGTTCTTTGTTTGCTTGTCTATATTTCCCTGGAAACAGTTCAGGTAGTGCGTAGACTGTTGTATTTGGAGTAAAGAAGAACCGTATTTAAGTCCCTTCTCTCACAATTAATAGCTAGATGACTCTGAACAAATCATTTAACATCTATGAACATTTACTTTCCTCTAGGAGCTTCTTATGATTGATCTAAGTCATAAATGTGTTGTGCCATTTGTTGTAGGGCAAGTTTTGACAATAGGGAAATTACAGTTTCTTCATGTTTTTGTTTATACTATATCTGATAGGATATAATTAAAAGTAGGACAGACATATTTTCAAAGCAGAAATTATTTACCATGCTAGAATATATGTTTTCCATAACAGGTATTAGCAAGATTTTACTAAATATTGGCATATTTCTTATCGATATGAAGATTTATTTGTGCATGATGTAAATATTGATCTTCAACTTAGCCTTAGTCACTATTTTCACCTGAGTCAATAAATCATGATATTGTCCTTAATAGTAATCAGTTCCTTATTCACATTTTCAAAGTAATAAATCACAGTTTTATATCATTCTTTTGCCACTGTTTTCTAATTTGCCAACATCTCCTCATATCAATAGTTCCTTATTCACCAAGTGGGGAACACTATTTAGTTAATGCATTTGTATCACTCCACATTTCAAATTACTCTAAGATTTCCAAGTTGATCTTTTAACATTTTTTCATGCCTTATAGGGGATGTAAAATGAAAAGTGACCAAATCCCTTGACTCATAAAGACAATTAATTGATACACATTTCGATTTGCAAGTGTTAAATTTACATAAATAAATGGTTTCATTATTCTATTCAGAGAGAGGCAACTTCAAACTATGAATTTTGAAATATTCAAAAGTTAAATTAAGAAATTTGAACTCAGGCATAAAAGGTAATTCTTGCTATGCCACGCTCAAGGAAAATGCCTTTATTTCAGCATTGATGTGTACAGGACTCTGAAACTTTGAAAGTAATATGACAGTGGTTATTTTATTTTATTTTATTTTACTTTGTAAAGCCACACCTAGATGAAATTGACTCATCAAAAGAAACATGCTGCAAAGAGACTAGAAAATGGGCCTGGAAAATTAACAAGAGTTGGCACTCTCCTCCTCATTCATTGTTATGTACTAATTAGTGCTAGGTACTGATTTGAGGCTTTAAATTCTTTCCTTTGAAGATTTTTTCAAAATTCTATTCAAAGGAAAGACATTTCTTTAATAAAAACTGTTTAATTCTCTGTTCACTTGGGAAACACAGATCCCCTGCTTAAAGCTGTTGAAATCCAACAGCAGATTGCTAATAAAGGTGCTAATTATTAGCGGCCTAGCATTGACAGAACATTGCATCCTTCCCCAGGAAGAAATGAAATATGACTTCACAAAACACTTCAACATTTGCAGCAAGGATTTAGCAAAAATTCAATAAAGTTCATTATGTCTATAAATGCAAATATTGAAACTAAGGATTTTCCCTCTTGTGATATACTAGGTATTATCTGGAAAGGAATATTGAAGGAAGGGCTTAAACATTATTCTCACATTGTTTTTTGTATCATAAAATCATAGACAAATAAAGGGAAAAGAAAAAGAAAGTTACTATTCAGAAACACCAACCATACCTTAGTGACTAGGCCTAGAAATATTAACTTGAAATGATACATAAATTACAACAGACAAGGACTGGAAATAGACAATCTATGCCATTAAAATAATATTCCAACTTAAAAGAAAATTCTATGAAATGAATTGTAACTGAATGCTTAGAAAGAAGTGGGTAGATATGATCAAATTTTCCCTTTAGTGAATGTAGATACACTCACACATACTTTTATATATGATAAAAACAACTTTACATGCACACACCTATTAAAGAGGGGGTGAAATATTTTATTAAACTACTTTTTTTGGACTCAATTTCTAGATTTTTAACAAAGGTTTAAACTGTATTCACACTGATCTAGTCAATACTTAATAGAGGGAAAATAGAGCTTTAAATTAAGAGAGTCTAAATAAAAAGAGAGTATCAAAATATAGCAACAGAGACTTCTGGGGATGACTTACTTTTGGTACCTCCTGAAAACGGTCCTCTCCTACCCTCTGTCTGTATATAGTCAATCTGCAGAGAGAAAATAGCACTCATACTAAGGAGACGGGGGATGATGCTCTAGCAAAGGAGACTGAGAAAAACAGTCAGGAGGAAAAACACTTTGGATTGGAAATATCAATAGAAATGACTAATTCATCAAAGAATCAGTTTGTGACAAGACAGTAATATTATCCATCCAACAAAAAGGAAAAAAAAAAGTATTGGATACATTGAGATTAGGTGGATTTTGTTTTGGTTGTTGTTTAGATATTTTCAGTCTTGTCAGACTCTCCGTGATTTCATTTGGATAGACAAGGAGTGGTTTACCATTTCTTTCCCTAGGTCATTTAATGGATGAGAAAATTGAAGTAAACAGGATTTCGGTGATTTTCCCAAGGTCACACAGCTGGTAAGTGTCTGAGGCTAGACTTGAACTCAGAGAGATGAATCTTCTTAATTTCAAGCCCTGCTCTCTATCCACTAACAACCTTATAGAAACAATATGGATTATCCAAATAGTGTGGTAGCTGAACGCCTCCAACAATGGGAAATTCCTGTTGATATGAAGTTTTGAATGTGACCAGTCCTCCAATACTGAAATCAAAACATGACTCCATTGAGATGTGATGAAGTACAGAGCAAGAATAGCACAAGCTTCCCAAAAGATAATTGTTAGATATGGAGATAAAGCATCTAAATCACAAATATAAAGGATGTAGGAGAAGAAGGATTCCCTGGAGAAAAAGCCCCCTAACATAGGCCATTGCTAACTTTGGTAAAAGTGTACTTTACAGGAGTAAGACATCATATTGCATAGTACTTGCTTAATAGATATCTATTCAATTGTTGAAGGGTTAAGACTATTATTCAAATACAGACTCTTCCACTTCCAGCCATGGATCTTTGGACAAATCCATGAATTTATCTGGAACTCAATTTCTTTTTCTTTTCTTTTTTAACATAAATTTATTTGTTTAACTTTTTACATTCATTTTCACAAAATTTTGGCTTCCAAATTTTCTCCTCATTTATCCTCTCTCCCCACCCCAATACACTGAGCATTCTAATTTCCCCTATCCCCAATCTGCCCTCTCTTCTATCATCCCTCCCTTCTCTTGTCCCCATCTTCTCTTTTGTCCTGTAGGGCCAGATGACTTTCAATTCCCCATTAACTGTATTTCTTATTTCCTAGTAGCAACAACAATACTAAACAGTTGTTCCTAAAACTTTGAGTTCCAAATTCTTCCCATCCCTCCCTCCCCACCCATTCCCTTTGGGAAGGCAGGCAATTCAATATAGGCCCTATCTATGTAGTTTTGCAAATGACTTCGATAATAGTTGTGTTGTGTAAGACTAACTGTATTTCCCTCCATCCTATCCTGCCCCCCCCATTGTTTCTATTCTGTCTTTTGATCCTGTCCCTCCCCAAGAGTGTTGACTTCAAATTGCTCCCTCCTCCCATTGCTCTCCCTTCCATCATCCCCCCCACCCTGCTTATCTCCTTCTCCTTCACTTTCCTGTATTGTAAGATAGGTTTTCATACCAAAATGAGTGTGCATTTTATTCCTTCCTTTAGTCGAATGTGATGAGGGTAAATTTCTTGTTTTTTTCTCAGTTCTCATCTTTTTCTCTCCATTAAAAAGTCTCCTGCTTGCCTCATCAACAAGATATAATTTACCCCATTCCATTTCACCCTCTCTCCTCCCAATACATTTCTTTCTCACCATTTACCTTAATTTCTTTGAAGATATGGTCCCATCCTATTCAATTCACTCTGTGCTCTCTGTCTCTGTATATGCATGCATGTGTGTATGTGTGTGCATGCGCACATGTGTACATGTGCGTGCATGTGTGTGCGCGCGTGTGTGTATGTGTATGTGTAGTCCCACCAACTACCCAGATACTGAAAAGTTTTAAGAGTTACAAATATTGTCTTTCCATGTAGGAGTGTAAACAGTTCATCTTTGTTAAGTCCCTTATGACTTCTCCTTGCTGTTTACTTTTTCATGCTTCTTTTCATTCTTGTGTTTGAAAGTCAAATTTTCTTTTCAGCTCTGGTCTTTTCATCAAGAATGCTGGAAAGGCTTCTGTTTCATTGAAAGACCATATTTTCCCCTGAAGTATTATACTCAGTTTAGCTGGGTAGGTGATTCTTGGTTTGAGTCCTAGTTCCTTTGACTTCTGGAATATCCTATTCTATGCCCTTCGATCCCTTAATGTAGAAGCTGCTAGATCTTGAGTTATCCTGATTTTATTTCTACAATACTGGAATTGTTTCTTTCTAGCTGCTTGCAATATTTTCTCCTTTACCTAGAAATTCTGGAAATTGGCCACAATGCTCCTAGGAGTTTCTCTTTTTGGATCTCTTTCAGGCAGTGATGGATGGATTCCTTCAATACTTATTTTGCCCTCTGGTTCTAGAATATCAGGGCAGTTTTCCTTGATAATTTCATGAAAGATGATATCTAGGCTCTTTTTTTGGTCATGGCTTTCAGGTAGTCCCATAACTTTTAAATTGTCTCTCCTGGATCTATTTTCCATGTCAGTTGTTTTTTCAATGAGATATTTCACATTCTCTTCCATTTTTTCATTCTTTTGGTTTTGTTTGGTGATTTCTTGGTTTCTCATAAAGTCATTAGCCTCCATCTGTTCCATTCTAATCTTGAGAGAACTATTTTCTTCAGTGAGCTTTTGAACCTCTTTTTCCATTGCTAATTTTGCTTTTGAAAGCATTCTTCTCCTCATTGGCTTTTTGAACCTCTTTTGCCAATTGTGTTAGCCTATTTTTCAAGGTGCTATTTTCTTCAGCATTTTTTTGGGTCTCCTTTAGCAAGGTATTGACCCGTTTTTCATGCTTTTCTTGCATCTCTCTCATTTCTCTTCCCAGTTTTTCCTCCACTTGTCTAACTTGATTTTCAAAATCCTTTTTGAGCTCTTCCATGGCCTGAGCCCACCGGACATCCACCTCAGATGTCTGGGATACAGAGACCCTGACCTCCACGTCTTTCCCTGATGGTAAGAATTGTTCCTAGTCATCAGAAATGAAAAGTGGGAACATCTGTCCCCCAAGAAAGTAGCTTTCTATGGTCTTATTTTTCTTCCCTTTTCTGGGCATTTTCCCAGTTACTTGACTTCTGAGATTCCTTTCCACCCCTGGCTAGATCTGCCCAGCTAGTGCTTGGGGTCTGAGATTCAAACGCTCCTTCCCAGCCTCAGGGCTTTCAGCGGTGGGAGGGGCTGCTATTCAATGTGAGCTTAAGTTCTGGTGCTCAGGTTGGGTCAGGGCCACCTCCTAGGCTCAGTTCCCTCAGGGGGTTTATGCGCAGACCTTTGGTAATGGACCCGAGCAGGCAGACCCCTGTCTGCTCCGGGAGTCCCGAGCCACCACTGCTGCTGCTGCTCCCTCTGCCGCTGCCTTCCGAGGGGGCCCGAGCCACGGAGACACCCTACTCCCCTCTCAGCCAGCCCAGAAGTCTCTCTCCCTGACCTGTAGAGCCTGTGGGTGGAGGGACCTTCGCTGCCGCCAGAGATTCTGTCCCTGAAGCCTGCTTGGATCTGCTCCTCTGGGGCCGCATGGCCAGGGCAGCGCAGGGATGCGCTCCACGCCCGCAGCACGATGGAACCCTTGGGACGGCTTTCCAGGGCTCTCTGGAACGGAAATCTCTTCCACTGTGTTTCTGCATGGCTTGTAGTACTCCAGAATTTGTGGAGAGTTCTTTTTACAGAAAATAGATGGGCTGTGGGTTCGGAGCTAGCATACGTGGGTCTTTCTACTCCACCATCTTGGCTCTTCCCCGCCTCAATTTCTTTTTCTATAGAGTGAGGATAAATGCAAATGATGGTGAAGAAAATGATATTGCAAGCAATGAGAGTTTATGTGGGAAAGATAAGGTAAGCCAATCATACAGATCCTGGTACTCCAAGGTAAGGAATTAAATCTCATATCTTCTATTTCTCCAATTTGAGTTTTAAAATTCTTTCAGAGCACTTCCAAGAAAGTACTTTGTACTTCTGACTAGTTCACATTCTCTTCTGAAGTTTCAGATGGGAGTACAGTCTCAATGCTGACCTCTCTGGTATTTATATTTTAGTCCTTTGCCCCACGGAAAGATTCTATGGTCTTTTCTTTCCTACTTTGCTTTTTTACTTGTGAAAACAATCTTTTCCCTGGCTTTTAAGGTAGATCTCTGTGTCTGTTGCGCAGGGAACTCTATCCCACAGTTCTTGTGCCTAAAAATTGAGGCTTTGTGTGTTTTAGCCTCTGGTTCTTTCAGCTAGAAGTTAAATGCTGCAGCTTACTTGGGGCTGAGCTGGCTGGTGTTTGAAAGAAGAGGCTGGTTGGGTCTTTTTGCACTTTCCCTGCAGTTACCCTGGAGCTAGCTCATTAAATGTGGGGGAGGGGTGGTCTGGACACTGGAGGCTCTTCTGCTGAACTAGAGCATAGGCAAGCTAAGCTTTCTGAGCTAGTGTCTTCGAGATTCCACTGTGGTGCTGAGGCATATCTGTTGTCCTGGTGCTGGCAGTTGCTGGCTTCAACCCCCTGGGGTTCAGGATCTTCTCCTACTTTGTTGAGGTGGCACTGTCCAGGACAGCTCTGATCCTGCACTGGTTGCCTTTGGCCACAGCAAGAGGAACCCTCCTAAGCTATCTTTCTAGCCTCCTGGGCTGAGAGTCGGTTTACCCCTTCTGCTGTTTCCACTGTTCCTGTTTTGTTTTTTTTCCTAAGGAGATAATCTCTGGACTGGTCAAGGTCAACAAGGGGAGGGAGATAGAAGTTACTGATCACTCTGCCGTCTTGGCTCCCGGAACCAGAAATCCTAAATCTCACACTTTGTAGACAACTCAGAGCAACTGAAGTTTTATGTTTTACTTAGTTTTTCAGATCTGGGGAGTAACCTTTGTCTTACATGACTAAATTTCTTTCCCTGATCATTTAATGCCGGTGAGTAGTACATTGGGTGGGTGAATCAAACAGACCAGAATTAGAAGCCATTATCTTCACCATCATAATTTTCATCATCATGTATTGTCTTTAATTGTGACAATTTTACATGAACAGTTTGAAGTGAATAAAACTTTTGAAAGCAAATCTTTGCTATCTTGGATATCATTAAAAAAAAACTCTTAAAAGTTGAAAGAAAGGCTCTACATAGATATTTGACATCATTTATTTAATTTAACTCCTCTGTTTTCTTTTGGGAAAACCAACATTATATATTGCATAGAAGACCAACTTTGAAATACTGAGACAACCAAGTGGCTCAGTGAAAAGAGCCATGGGTATTAAGTCAGAAAGCCCTGAGTTCAAATCTTTCCTTAGACATTTACTAGTTGTGACCTGGAACAAATCACTTATCCTTTATTTCTCTTATTCCACTGGAGAAGGAAATGGCAAATGTCTGCAGTATCTTTGTCAAGAAAAACACATGGATAGAAGTCCATAGGGTCATGAATATCTGGACACAACTGAACAATAACATTGGCTGAGTCACTTAAATTTTCAGTGACCACATACTTATTCTAAGACTATAAAATGTAGATGAGTTACTAAGCTTCCTCAATGAAGTTTCCAGATTAAAATTTCATCATTCCAGCAAAATTACACACATGTACAAATTTTCTCATACCATAAATAATAGTATTCTCTGCCTCTCCATCCAAGTCTCAAATCAATCAATCAAATCTTTTGAAATAATTTATTAAGCACCTAAAATAAAGCATTAAAAAAACTAAAGAAATGTGATCTAAAGAAATTATAAATTCCAAGTACAGTATTTCAGAACATTGTGCCATTATATTGTATAAATATATGACCTCGTCAGCAAGTTAATGTTGATGTACCAGGAAGAAGAATCTTTAGAATATTTTGCACACATAGGACACTGAACAATATAAAGGAATTGATTGTATATTATTTCAGCTGATATATTCTTCTTTCTATATGCTGTAGGTGTTTTATTATGTTCATTTTTTGATGGTGATTGTGGAGTCCCTTTCCTTTCTACCCTGCTATTTCATTGCTCCATAGCTTTGTAATCTTCATCTGTCATATGGAACCATTTCTGTCCATGGATTTCAAGAAAGAGAAGAGCCAAGATGATGAGTAGAAGCAACAACCTCCCTGAACTCTTCCCTCAGGTCCCTCAAAATACCATAAAAATGACTCTAAACAAACTCTAGAGCAGCAGAATTTGCAAAATGATAGAATGAAGGAGATTTTCAATCCAAGCTCTGTTTCTCCCTTCCTCTCTCTCTTCTTACTCCTCCCTCCTTTCCTCTCTCCCTCTTTCCCTCTATTCCTTTCTTACTTCCTTCCCTCCTTCTTTCCTTCCTACTTTCCTCCCTTCTTTCCTTTTTTTCACACATATTCACTCTTTAGCTAAAATATGGTATGTATGCACAGATATTTAGAACTCTTGACACAGCAAACATAGCCCTTGAATACCATCAGTTTAGATCAATCTTAGAGAGTTTATTGGCACACAGGAGAGAAAGAGAGATCTATTTGCCAAGACCCCTTGAGATCCTCTGGAGTCAGACTTGTTCAGTGTGAACTGCATTCTCCTTGTTAAAGCTGAAGGACAAAGGGTCACAGTGATTGAACTCAATTGAATAAAAATTAAACTGACTTTAGGTTCAGCTAACATAATGTGGCATGGAGTTGGCATTTAATTCCCCTTTGTTTACAAATACTAGACAATATGGAGCTTTTGAAGTCTCCTGAGGAATTCCTTTTGGAGAAGAAAGCATATAAAAAGTAAGCTCTCTTTTAACCTTTGCTGTGTTTACTGCTTGAACAAAGGAATTTTAACCCATATTTCCTTATGCAAAATATATTTTTGAAAAGTATGTTTTCCATAAAACATAAAAATAAATAATTTCTATGATTTGAGAGCATTTAAAAGTATAATGTAGTCTTTATTTTACAACTTTATGAATCTATAATTTCAAGAGAAAGATGCTACAAGGAATAAGGAACTGGACTTAAAGTGAAGAAGATTTGGCTTCAAAAACTCCCCAAACACTCATTACATGTATTTCACTGGATAAGTCAGATAACCCCCAGTGCCTCTGTTTCCTCATTTTTAAAATAAAAAAGTTAGACGTCGATAGGCTCTAAGGTCCCTTCTAACACTAATTCTACTCTCCTAGTGGGGTCACTCCTTTCAGTGATACAGATCATGACTGCTCCAGGACTTTAAAGTTCTCCTGAGTTTCTTTAGCTAAATAAATGTGTATTGACTCTTCCCATTTGTCTTTTCAGATGAAGAATTTCTTTCAGGTATGAAGTTATATGAAAACCTTTCTGGATATTCTCAATTGTTAGTGTGATTCTACTGAAATTGCATGGAATCATGTTGTTTGCAAATATATTGTCTTCCCCAGCAGATGCTAATTTTTTATATTTTTAATTTTTAATTTTTTTATTCATTAATTTTTAGCTTTCAGCATTCACTTCCACAGAATTTGGAATTTCATATTTTCTCCCCACCTCCCCCTTCCTCTACCCAGTATGGCATATATTCTGATTTACCATTCCTTCAATCTACCTGCTCTTCTATCACTCCCTCATCCTCTTATCCCCTTCCCCTCCACTTTCCTGTAGGGCAAGATAGATTTCTATATCCCATTGTCCATATAAATTATTTCCTAGTTTCATGTAAGAACAATTTTTAACATTCATTTTTAAAGCTTTGAGGTCCACATTCTCTCCCATCCCCTCTTCCCTTCCACTCTCGTTAAGAAGGTAAACAATTCCACAAAAGCCATGCATGTGTATCCATGTAAAACACTTCCATAAGTCATGTTGTGAAAGACTAATTATATTTCCATTTCTCCTATCCCACCATGCCTTTATTCTACTCTCACCTTTGACCTGTCCCTCTACCAAAGAATTTGTTTGTAATTGCCCCCTCCCCCAAACTGTCATCCCTTCTTTTTTTTCACCTTCTCTTTTCTCCTTCCTCCCTTCTTTCCTGAAGGGTAAGATAAACTTCCATACCCAATTGAGTGTGTATGTTACTCTCTCCTGAAGCCAAATCCAATGAAAGTAAGGCTCACTTGCTCCCTCTCATCTTTCCCTTCTTCTCCTCCATTGTAAAAAACTCTTCCTTGACTCTTTTATTTGAGAAGATTTACTACATTCTGCAACTCCCTTTCTAGTTTTCCTAGTACATTCCTCTCAACATGTAATTTTCTTTTTTTTTAGATATCATCCCTCACTATTCAGTTCACCATATGGTCTCTCTCCATACATATACATACACATACACACACATACATTTTTTCCCCTGAAGTATTATACTCAGTTTTGCTGGGTTGATAATTTTTAGTTTTAATCCCAGCTACTTTGACCTCTGGAATATTGTATTCCAAGTCCTCTGATCCCTTAGTATTGAAAGTGCGAAAGCTTGTGCTATCCTGATTGTGTTTGCACGGTACTTGAACTGTTTCTTTCTGATTGCTTGTAATGTTTTCTCCTTGACCTGGGAATTCTGGAATTTGGCTACAATATTCCTAGGAGTTTTCCTTCTGAGTTATCTTTCAGAAGGTGTTTGGTGGATTCTTTCCATTTCTGTCTTACCCCCTGGTTCTAGAATATCAAAGCAGTGTTTAATCATAATTTCTTGAAAGATGATGCATAGGCTCTTTTTTTATCATGGCTTCAAGTAGTCTAATGATCTTTAAATTATCTCTCCTGAATTCATTTTCCAGGTCAGTTGGTTTTTCAGTGAGATACTTCATATTGTCTTCTATTTTTTTCATTCTTTTGGCTTTGTTTATATAACTTCTTGATTTCTCATAAAGTCATTAGCTTCCATTTGCTCCATTCTAACTTTTAAGTATTTATTTTCTTCAGTGCACTTTTAGATGGACCTATTTTTCTTTTTAACACGTTCTTCTCCTCAGTGGTTTTTTGGACCTCTTTTGTCATTAGAGTTAGTCTATTTTTAAAGCTGTTATTTTTTTTCAGGATGTTTTTGGTTTCTTATTTAGCAAGCTATTGACTCATTTTTCATGATTTCCTTGCATTGTTCTCATTTCTCTTCCCAAATTTTCCTCTACTTCTCTTACTTGATTTTCAAAATCCTTTTTGAGCTCTTCCATGGCCTGAGACCAATTTCTATTTTTCTTGGAGGCTTTGGATGCAGGAACTTTGGTTTAATTTTCTTCTGGCTGTATGTTTTGATCTTTCTCATCAGCAAAGATATAATATTCTTCACCAAGAAAGTAAGAATTTACAGTCTGTTTCTTTTACTCCTATTTGCTCATTTTCCCAGACAATTACTTCACTTTTTAGCTCTTTGTTAAGTGTAGGACTCCAGATGCAGCCTTGGCTTTAGAAGGGACTGGGGCTGGGGCCATACCACACTCCTCTTAGCCAGACCTTTCCAACTTACCTTTGAAACTGTGTCTGGCTTCTGTAGGCTCAGAAGTCTGTCAGGTGCTATTTTAAAAAGTGGGAAAGGACACTGTCTTTAAAAGAACCTAGGTTCAAATTCCACATCTGGCGGCTTACTCCCTGTGTGACCTTGAGCAAAGAGGTTTGTTTTCCCAGGCTTGAGTTTTCTCTTATTTAAAATGAGAAATATTTGACCTAGATAATGTCTGACGTTACTTTCCACCATGCCTTTATTCTACTCTCACCTTTGACCTGTCCTTCTACCAAAGAATTTGTTTGTAATTGCCCCCTCCCCCAAACGGTCATCCCTTCTTTTTTTTCACCTTCTCTTTTCTCCTTCCTCCCTTCTTTCCTGAAGGGTAAGATAAACTTCCATACCCAATTGAGTGTGTATGTAAATAAATGTGTATTGACTCTTCCCATTTGTCTTTCAGCTCCAGATTAATTTTTCTATAACCTTATGGTCTATTGGTGTCCTTGCACAGTTCTTAGACCTAATAGTTATAGCTGGGCAATTCTGCAAGAGCACTGGACCTGGGTACAGGAATACATTCAGGTGAAATCCAGTTTCACACATTTACTAGATGTGTGATCAATCCCAAGTAAGTCACTTAACCTTATTTTCCTCATCTGTAAAATGGGGATAATAATGACAACTAACTTGCAAGGTTTTTATGAGAATCAAATGAAATAATATTTGCAAAGTGCTTTGTGAACCCTGAAGCCCTATGTAAGTGCTTGGTATTATTATCTGAATGATTTGAACTTAACAAAATTTTCTACCTTGGAAGTATTTTTCAATGCTTTTTCTTTTTCTTTCTTTCTTTTTTTTTTGCTGGATAATCTTGGAAAGATTAGAGAAGATTATTAAATGATTATAGTACTGTAAAATAAATATGATCATTAGTTATGAACATTTTGTAATCATAGTCCAATTTCTTTATAGGAAAAAGAAAATGAACATGCTTCTGACCAACCAATATAAAAGAGGAGGGAATGATGGTGGGGCAATGAGGTGAGGAGCACTCCAGGAAAATACAAAAGTTTGCCTTTTTCCTCCTTCTGACCACTGTGCAGGTGAATTCATTGGTGCTGGCAAGGAAGGATACATGTGCACAACTATAACCAACAGTAAGAAGTCTGTTAATCTCTCTCCCAGAGGGCCCCTCAGAAAGAGTATATGTCAGAGGTAGACCTTAACCCCAGGGCTTCCAGTCTTTGAGAGCAGATCTCTATAGGATGCCCTGGTGCTTCAATGATGAGCTCTCATGAGACAGAAGTTGTCAAAAAACTGGACTCTCCTGGCAAACAAAGACCTGGTTTTTGAGCTTGGGACTGACTCTGCATGTAGAAAAGAAATATTTAATTTCAAATTCATTGACACTTGACTACATAAGCTCACATAGGAGGATAATACTTTTATCTTTAGTTTTTCATAATGGGATGTTTTATTTTCTTTTTAAGCAAATCTCTTTTCCTTTGTGGCCTTACACAAATCTGCTTTCCTTGACCTTCAAGTCTTCTTTAGATCAAATGCACTGTAAGAGTTGAATCTTTGTCCTGTTAAATCCTTGATCTTATTTATGTGGCTCCAATATAATGTATTAGAGGGAGAAAATCTTTTCACTCCTGATTCAGCTTCAAGGCATCACAGAAAGGTCAGTTCACTGGGTATTGGAAATAAAAGGGAATAATATGTAAAAAGTCAGCATTAACCAGAGCAGATGAGATTAATAAAGTCTTAAGGGATAGAACATTGGACCTTGAGTCAGGAAAACCTGGGTTTGAATCTCATGCTGAACAATAATTAGCAATTGGATCATGATTAAAAAAATCTCTTTAAACCTCAGTTTTTACTTCTATAAAATTTGGAGCAAGGACAGCTTTTATTTCAGAGGAAGATCTATGACTATACAATTAAATGGAAGACATAAATATATTTGTGAACTTTAACTATTATATAAAATCATCTATTATCCTTAAACTAGACAATTCTTCTAAAAGTTTCCTTTCAATTTCATCTTTTTTTCTATGTAAATCTCAGAATCGTCATCATCCAAAAGGAATTAAACACAAGTGAACATTTGAATATACAATAAATTTTAACAATTTTCCAAATCTGCCTTCTTGAAGTTTATTATCAAAGTTTAGCATAATAAAGCCAACATGCATATATATACACACACATATTATGTATGTATATATACACACATACATGTATGCATGTTTATGTTCGTATGTATATGCATGTGGGTATATATTTATTTATATATGTGTGTACATACATACACACATTGCAATTAGATTCAATTTAACAAACATTTATGTAGCATTTGCTATGTACAATGAACCACAACTAAGAAAATCATTAAGCTCAGACCATTTCCTTCCAAGCATTCTTTAAAATCTTGGAGATTGAGACCACAACTTAGGTCAGAACTAATGAGAATACTTTTTATCCTGACCTTTGGGACAGTGTCAGATAGTAGAGGCAGAAGTACAACTATACTGGTAAGATAGACAGTAAAGAAATTTTTGGCTTTTGGAATGGATGGAGAATGACAGAGGTTGGAGACCAAACATGGTCATAGCCATGTTTTGGGGAGGAATTTTGTCATTATGGATTAAATATTGAGCTGTCCATACTGCAGTGTCATGTTGACAAGGTGTAGTTCTGGGGAGATTTTTTTTGAACATTTTCCTCTGTGCTTTCTTTAAGGTCTGAGATACAGTCTGCTTCAAACCCTTTCTATTTGTTCCATTATTTTATTTTTTCCCTAATGGATTGTTGCATGGAAAGGAAGTCAGCTCCACAGCTCCTGCCTCCTCTTCCCTTCTTATTGTGACAGATAACAGCTGACTTTAGAACTGCTATCATTATAAATGGTATTGTTTGAAGTGCTTTTCAGGATGTGTATGACAGTGTATTAAAATCCAGACAACTACTTTAATCTGTGCCATTTATTCCTACTCAAATCCTTGTTATGAGATTGGGAACAAAAGAAGGTTACTCAGGAGATAAATAGTTTAAATAGAAGTATTAAGGCTTTATAAACTTACTTTAGATTTTGTTAGTGCAAAATGACTAAGAGTTCAAGATGTATATTTAATTTGCAATGCATCACATTGGAGGGAAAAAGGGAATACAATTTGGAACTCAATTTCTCCTGTTAAGTGTGCTGGTAAACAAGTACCCTAGGTTGCTAAGGGAGAATACAGGGCAATTTTCTTTACCTTAAATTTCTTCTGACTCCAAAAAGAAAGCTCCACCCCCTGAGGAAAGAGTGAACTGAATGAAGTCACACCTGAATGAAGGTAGAAGAAAAAAGGAAAGATTCCCCTCTCAGTTTTCTCTCTGCCCTCCATCCGTTTCACTCTTTCTTGCACTTTGTCAACTATTCTTCAAAGTAGACACTCCATCTCTCCTCTCTAGGCTCTCCAGGGCCAATCCCTATGCCTAGAATTCTCTTTCTGCTCCTCTCTGCTTCTTAGCTTTCTTTAAATCCCAGCTAAAATGTTACCTTCTGCAATGAGTGTCTTGATTCCCCTTAATGCCAGTGTCTTCAATCTGTTGTTAATCTCTAATTATGCTGTATCTTTCTTTGCATGTTTGCCTCCCTTTCCTGTTATGTTGATGTGAAGTTAAAATTGTTTTTGTCTTTTATGTGAACAAAAAGATAAGGATGAAGTTTAAACAAATGATTTGGTGGAGAACAGATTATGGCAACTCTTTGAGGCTGGAAAGGATGAGATACATAACTGGAGGACAGGAATGGTACTAATACAAATTTTTGGAACCTATTTGGAAAGTCTGGATACTGTTACAATCCAAATCTGGAGACTGTTTCATGTCAGTGAAACTAAGTAGGAAAAATTAAAGATGGATTAAGTATCCTGATAAGAATGAAATCATCGGCCACACCGATTCATTACCTCAATTCAGGTCACTCAAAATGAGGCATTCTGGGAGCATCACAACACATTTGATATACAGTATTTTCAGCATTTGGATATAAGCATTTGCGTGTGTGTATGTGTGTGTGTGTGTGTGTGTGTGTGTTCATCCTTCATTGCTGAATAAGACCACACCATCAGAGAAATGACATGACTTGAACTTTATTTTGAGTGAGTGAGGGTTATACAGGTCACCAGCCTCACTTTCTCCTCCTGAGCCATCTGAATCCAGTGACCAGATATTCATCAGGATGACTGGAGATGACCCAGGATGAGGCAGTTGGGGTTAAGTAACTTGCCCAAGGTCACACAGGTAGTGAGTGTCAAGTGTCTGAGGTGAGATTTGAAGTCAGGTCCTCCTGACGCCTGCACTGGTGCTCTATCCACCACACCACCTAGCTGCCTCGAATATAAGCATATCTTATCATCACAATTATAATTATATATTTTCCCCTTTTTTCCAATAATTGCTCTTGGCTTTTCTTGGATTCTCTTTCTAAGACTCAATTGGTTTATATAATATCCACCAGCACGGGAGGATTTTATTTTGGGATTAGGGCTGGGAGCTATAAGTATTATGTTAGGTCATAGGATTATAAACTCTTTGAGAGTAAGGTCTGTTTTATTTGATCTTTCTTTAGAGTACCTTGTATAGTAGTCTCTTCTACTAAGTATGTATTTATTGAATTGAATTAGATAAATAAGATTTAATCCAAACACAGCCAAAACCTTTACCATCCTTAGCTTTGCATGTTTTTTTTTTGGGGGGGATAGGGTGAAGGAAGAGTTGGAGAATACAGGTCATATTGTGATGCATATACTGTGTATGACCTTTCAATCATACTGGAAAGCAAAGAAGGGAAAACGTAACAGATTTCCTGAAACTCAGGTTAGAATTATTAGACTGCTTATTCTAAACATTTTCTTTTTAACAAAGATATAAAATAGGTTCCATGCGTTCTGGAAAATTTTGTTTGTTCAGATTGACACATATTCAATTTATTGTTACCACATTATAATTGCCTCCAGGCAATTCTCTTTAGAACAGGATTGAGAATTTTTAAAAAACAGGAAACTTGCTCTTTTGATATACCAGTTGTGTCACTGAATATGTCCAGGTCTGGAAAGGAAAACGAACATATTTGTTATTGCCTTGCTTTGGGTTTCATGTACCTTCTGTATGTGATTTTTAAAAAGTTTGAGAGACACAATTTCTGGATAATTAAATAATTTTATGGATAATAGAAGCACATTTTTTAAAAACTGTCATTTGGTTGTTTCTCTCTTAGACCAAGGACCCCCAATGGTGGTGGATTCATAGTTTAAATGCTCTTCAAAGAGTAGGTGGCAATCGACTCTGGCTAAAAATTAATAAGAAAACAAATATTACAATTAAATGCTGGGTTATATTATGCTGAGGGTCTTGTCGCATGTGACTTGAATCACTCAAATCTTGTTCAAAGAGACATCGATTTCTGTATCACCTGTCTGACAAAAGAGAGTTACCATTTTCCCAGACCTGTCTGAGTAAACAATAAGTAGGAATATATCCTTTAGCCTAAATTTAGAATTTCTTTATTGTCTGATTAGACATTGGCCTCAGAAGATTTTTTTTTCTTTTTGTAACCATAGCAAAAGGCATAAATGGAGTTTACTGAGATTTTTAACAAAGCAATTGATAGCATGACTTTGTTTGAAGGATATGTAATAGATCATGGTACCCTTGGGTAGATTAGGTTATAGTTGAATTGTAAGGCCCATAGAATAGTATTTCACCCCCAACTTAATTCTGTGATCTACTCTTTCTCCTCATTGCCAAAAACTTTTTTCATGCTGGAGAACCTTCCAACCAGAAGACTTGGTTTCTTTTTCTTTCTTTTTCTTGGCATCCTTATTTTATTTTAGTTTTAAAATTTATTTGTTTTAGTTTTCAACATTTGTTGAAGATTTTTTTTTTCCACTCATACTTTCATTCCTTTTATTTTGAATATTCTCCAAAAGTCTTACAGAATCCTTATTCTTGTGAATCATTAAAGATGTAACCACTTGCACATCATTTTATACCTTTAGAATTTATACCATCTTTAGACATTAGGAAATATTTACATATGAAACTACATTACCTTATTCAATCCAGGTTTCAAACAAATGAAATCCACATTTATGTTGGAATATTGGAAATTCTTATCTCCTGTTTGAATTTACTCCCCTTACATCCACAAAATTTTGGTGAAGGAAAAGGAATAATTTAAATATATAAAAGAATGGCAAAATAAAGTTAAAGACTAAGGAATTATACAAGAACTATAGATTTTGTAAGATTTTGATAACACAAAGTTCAATTTGTTTTACTTTAATTGTCTAGGTATATATTTGAAACCTTCACTTGTGCTTGTCTAGACCTAGGTTATCCTTTTACTAGACCCATGAGGCCTTGTTAGAACCATAATTTTCTTTCTTTTTTTTTCTTTCTTTAAAATTATTTATTTATTTATTTATTTAGCTTTTTACATTCATTTTCACAAATTTTTGGGTTCCAAATTTTCTCCCCTTTTCTCCCCTCCCCCCACCCCAATACCCCAAGCAATCTAATTTTCCCTATCTCCAATCTGTCCTCTCTTCTGACATCTCTCCCTTCTCTTGTCTCCATCTTCTCTTTTCTCCTGTAGGGCCAGATGACTTTCTATTCCTCATTAACTGTATGTCTTCTTTCCTAGTTGCAACAACAATACTAAACAATTGTTCCTAAAACTTTGAGTTCCAAATTCTCCCCATCCCTCCCTCCCCACCCATTCCCTTTGGTACGGCAGGCAATTCATTATAGGCCATATCTGTGTAGCTTTGCAAATGACCTTCCTGATAGTCGTGTTGTGTAAGACTAACTGAATTGCCTTCCCTTCTAACCTGCCCCTCATTGTTTCTCTTCTGTCCTTTGATCCTGTCCCTCCCCAAGTGTTGACTTTCAATTACTCCCTCCTCCCTTTGCCCTCCCTTCCATCATCCCCACCCCAATATCTCCTTCTCCCCCGCTTTCTTATACTGTCAGATAGGTTTTCATACCAAAATGAGTGTACATTTCACTCCTTCATTTAGTCAAATGTGATGAGGGTAAACTTTTGTTTGTTTGTTTGTTTGTTTTTTTCCTCAGCTCTCCTCTTTTTCCCTCCACTAAAAACATCTCCTACTTGCCTCTTAAATGACATATAGTTACCCCCTTCCATTTCCCCCTCTTTCCTCTCACTACTTTTCTCTCTCACCATTTACCTTAATTTCTTTTAAGGTATGGTCCCATCCTTTTCAGTTCAATCTGTGCTCTCTGTCTCTGCATGTGAATGCATGTGTGTATGTGTGTGCATGCGTGTACATGTGTATGTGTGGTCCCACCAACCACCCAGATACTGAAAAGTTTTAAGAGTTAGAAATATTGTCCTTCCCTGTATGAATGCAAACAGTTCATTTCTGGTAAGTCCCTTAATACTTCTCCTTGCTGTTTACTTTTGCATGCTTCCTCTCATTCTTGTGTTTGAAAGTCAAATTTTCTTTTCAGCTCTGGTCTTTTCATTAAGAATGATTGAAAGTCCTCTGTTTCATTGAAAGACCATATTTTCCCTTGAAGTATTATACTCAGTTTAGCTGGGTAGGTGATTCTTGGTTTCAGTCCTAGTTCCTTTGCCTTCTGGAATATCCTATTCCATGCCCTTCGATCCCTTAATGTAGAAGCTGCTAGATCTTGGGTTATCCTGATTGTATTTCCACAGTACTGGAATTGTTTCTTTCTAGCTGCTTGCAAGATTTTATCCTTGAGCTGGGAGTTCTGGAATTTGGCCACAATGTTCCTAGGAGTTTCTCTTTTTGGATCTCTTTCAGGTGGTGATCGATGGATTCTTTCAATACTTATTTTGCCCTCTGGTCCTAGAATGTCAGGGCAGTTTTCCTTGATAATTTCATGCAAGACGATGTCTAGGCTCTTTTTTTGATCATGGCTTTCAGGTAGTCCCATAATTTTTAAGTTGTCTCTCCTTGATCTATTTTCCAGGTCAGTTGTTTTTCCCATGAGATATTTCACATTCTCTTCCATTTTATCGTTCTTTTGGTTTTGTTTGGTGATTTCTTGGTTTCTCATAAAGTCATTAGACTCCATCTGTTCCATTCTAATTTTGAGAGAACTATTAAATTCAGTGAGCTTTTGAGCCTCTTTTTCCATTTGGCTCATTCTGCTTTTGAATGCATTCTTCTCCTCATTGGCTTTTTGAACCTCTTTTGCCAATTGAGTGAGCCTATTTTTCAAGGTGTTAATTTCCTCAGCATTTTTTTGGGTCTCCTTTACCAAGATATTGACCTTTTTTTCATACTCTTCTTGCATCTTTGTCATTTCTCTTCCCAGTCTTTCCTCCACCTGTCTAACTTGCTTTTCAAAATCCTTTTTAAGCTCTTCCAAGGCCTGAGCCCACCCAACACCCCCCTGGGGTGTCTGGGGTACTGAGGCCCCGCCCTCCACATCTTTCCCTGCTGGGAAAAATACGTTCTCGTCCTCCCCATCAGATCCGAAGGTCGGGATCATTTGCATTTGTTGGAAAAAACTCTCTAAAGTCTTATTTTTCTTCCCCTTTCTAGGCATTTTCCCAGCCAGTTACTTGACTTCTGAGATTCCTTTCCACCCCCGCCTGGATCCGCCCAGCTAGTGCTTGGCCTCTGAGATTCAAATGCGCTTTCCCGCGGCAAGCTTTAGTTCTGGCGCAGGGGTGGGGGCAGGGCCGCTTCCTAAGCTTGGGCCCTCAGGGGCTTTCTGCAGAGACTTTCAGGAACGGAGCGGGTGGGGGCGGGGTGGGGGGCCCCGCCTGCTGTGCTCAGCTCCCTTGGGGGTTTTATTCAGAGGCGTTCAGCAGTAGAGCAGGGTGGGGGCAGGGCCGTCTCCCCTGCTCGACTCCCTCAGGTTGGAAAGACCTTCAGTATTGAAGATCCTACCTGCTGCTGGGGGATTCCTGAGTCCCGGGCCGCTGCCGCCTCAGCCGCTGCCCACGCCTCTGCCTCCGCTGCTTCCTGCCCCCATCTCTGCCGCCTCTGCCACCGCCGCTTCCTCCCGAGGGGGCCCGAGTCACGGAGATGCTCCGCTCCCCTCCCCTATCGCAGCCTTCTTTCTTACTGACCTGTAGCTTCTGTGGGCGGAGGGACTTTCCCGGCTGCCGGAGCTTCCCCCAGAGCTTTCCTCTCTGAAGTCTGCTCGGGTCAGCTTCTCTGGGGCCGTGGCCAGGGGTGGGGGTGGGGTCCGTTTTCCGGGGTGCGATGGACCCCGGGGACGGCTCTCCAGGGTTCAGTGGAACGGAAATCTCTTCCCCTATGTTTATGCACCCCCTGCAGAGATTCAGAATTTATGGGGATCTCCTTTTACCTCAATTCCATGGGTTGTGGGCTCGGAGCTCGTAAATGTGCGTCCTTCTACTCCGCCATCTTGGCTCCGCCCCTGTTGAAGATTTTGAGTCCACAAGATTTTGAGTTCCAAATTTTGTTCCCATCTCTCCTTTTCCCATACCCTAAGATGGTGTGCATTCTGATTACCCCTTCCCCTAATCTGTCTTCCCTTCTAAAACCCCACCCCCTTTATTATCTTGTCTTCTGTTTTTTGTAGGGCAAAATAAATTTTATACCCTATAGTCCATATATCTTATTTGCCACTTGTATGTGAAAACAATTTTTAACATTTGTTTTTAAAACTTTGAGCTTCAAATTCTCTCCCTTCCTCTCTCCCCACCCACCCTCATTGAGAAGGCAAGCAATTTTATGTAAATTATATATGTGCAGTCATGCAGAGCACTTCCATAATGGTAATGTTGTGAAAGACTAATAATATTTCCCTCCATCCTACTCTTCCCCCGCATTTATTCTGTTCTCTCTTTTGACCCTGTACCTCCTCAAAAGTGTTTGCTTCTCATTACTCCCTCCCTCAATCTGCCCTCTCTTCCATTATTTCACCTTCTTTTATCTCCTTCACCTTTACTTTCCTGTAGACTAAGAGAGATTTCCATACCCAATTGAGTGTGTATGCTATTTCCTCTTTAAGCCAAATCCGATTGGGGTAAGGTTCACTCATTCCCTCTAATCTCTTCCCTCTTCCCTTCCACTGTAAAAGCTTTTTGTTGCCTCTTTTAAGTGGGATAATTGACCCCATTGTACCTTTCCTTTTTCTCCTCTTAGTATATTTTTCTCTCACCCCTTAATTTTATTTTTTCACATATCATCATTTCATATTCAACTCACCCTATGCCCCCTAAATATACACACATATACTCATATATGCATATCCACACACATACATATAAATACACACATATATAATATGTGTTTACATATACCTGTTGTGAATATAAATATGTATGCGTAGGTATCTGTATGTATATGCACACAAATGTATGAGTGTGTTTGTGTGCGTGCGTTTGTGTGTGTGTGTGTGTGTGTGTGTCCGCATTACCTCCAACTACCCTAATACTGAGAAAGGTCTCAAGAGATACAAATATCAGCTTTCCATATAGGAATGTAATAAACCATTGAACTTTAATTGGCTCCTTATGATTTCTCTTTCCTCTTTACCTTTCCATGCTTCTCTTGATTATTATATTTGAAAGTCAAATTTTCTGTTCAGCTCTTGTCTTTCATCAAGCATGATTAACACTAATTTATTTCATTGAATGTCTATTCCCCCACCCCCACCCCCCAAGTGTTATGCTGGGTTTTGCTAGGTAGGTGATTCTTAGATTTAATCTTATCTCCTTTGACTTCCAGAATATAATATTCCAAGCCCTCATATCTCTTACTGTAGAAGGTACTAAATCTTGTGTCATCCTGATTGTGTTTGCAAATTGTTTCTTTCTGGTAGCCTGCAGTATTTTTCCCTTGACCTGGGAACTCAGGAATTTAGCTAAAATATTCCTAGCTTTATTTTTTCCTTTTTAGATCCCTCTCAGGGGATCTTTGATGGATTCCTTCCATTTCTGTTTTGCCCTCTGATTCTAGAATATCAGGGAAGTTTTCCTTGATAATTACATTGAAGATGATGTCTAGGCTCTTTTTTGACTGTGTTTTTCAGGTAGTCCAGTGATTTTAGAATTATTTTTTCTCTATTTTCCAGGTCAGCTGTTTTTTCAGTGAGATATTTCACATTATCTTCTAATTGTTCATGCTTTTGTTTTTGTTTTATAATTGCTTGAGTTCTCATGAAGTCATTAGGTTTCATTTGCTCCATTCTAATTTTCTAAGAATTATTTTCTTCATTGAGCTTTTGGACCTTCTCTTTATATTTGGCCAATTTTGCTTTGTAAGGCTTTCTTCTCCTCATTGACTTATATATTCTTGAGGTGAGGTTTCTGTTTTAGGGCATACTCATTGGAAGTGTTTGTTTAGCCAGACAAGACTCTGGGAGGCTGCTAAGGAGCCCCAGGCTTTGAATACTCAGAGGTTGGTGCTTCTCTCTCTGATAACTATGTATATATGCAATGGTCATCCAGTTGGATCTATCTGTTGATCTTTGATGCATATATTGCTGATTGTTAGAAGCCTGTCTGTTGATCTTTATTTCTCAGTTTGTATTTTTTCTGAAGATCAGGGTGCTGATTTTTTCCCTTGAACTATGTAAATTACGTATATGCTTCATTAAAGTGATTGTTGACCCCTCAAAAGTTGCTTTCCCTTTACAAAAGCAGATCTAATAACCTGAAGAGTAGACATCTCTGTGTATGTCAGGATCCTAGCTGTTATAGGGAGCTAAAGTATAGTCAAAGGAATGATTTTCAGGACTGAGTTCTGTACATTTTTTGGCCCAACATCCTGTTTGGACCAAATGCTACAATATTCTTTCAATATCTACTGCTGGGTTTCTTAACATTTTTGTGTCACTGACCACAATGACAATTTGATGAAGCCTCTGGATCCCTTTCCAGAATAATGTTTGCTCCCTATAATTATTAATGGAAGAAAATTCTGAATTTCAGTTAGAGATTAATGACAGTAAAGATGTATTTTTTTCCATACAGTTTCACAGCCCCCCTTGAAATCTATCCATGGACTCCTTGGTTCACCATTTATTTGAGATTAAGAGTCACTGTTCTAGAGATATAACTGTATATAAATAAAATATAGGTGATAGTTAAGTAGGTTATATTGGAAAACTTTTGCTTTTGTGTAATATTCCTGAAAAAATTGAAAACGCCTCACTGTGCAAACATACAAAGTAAACAGTTTGTAAAAACTTGTTGATACATACCCAATATGTATGATAATCTGTGAGATTAAGTACAGACAATACCAATTCCCTTTGCAACCATTCATCCAAATGTGACAATTAAGGCACTTCAAGGCACTAAACATATACATATATGCATCTAAGATATATATATATATATGTAATCATTTATAGTTTTATATATTCATATATGTATTTTGTATATAATGACATATGCACACATTTGTATATGTTTATATAAAGTATATTTAAGGCATGCATTTATGTGTATACATATATCTATACGTATGTGTGTGTGTATGTGTGTGTGTGTGTGTGTGTGTGTGTGTGTGTGTGTATGTGTACAGGCTCATAGAATTTGAGCTAAAAGGCACCTTGAAAGACATCTAATCTAACCCCATTTTTTTATAACTGAGAAAACCAAGTCCCAGAGAGGAGAAATGACTTGTCCAAAATCACAGTAATAAGTGGTAAAATTGACATTTGAACCCTAATTCCTAACTCTAAATTCACTGATCTTTTCACTGTACCCTGCAGCTGGATGTAGGTGAAGAAGGTAAAATCTCAGAAGTAGAGGCCTTTTTCAATTATAAAATTTGAGAGATCAAGCAATCTTGACACTGCCACTCTACTGTAGGAACAGTGCAGACATGCACCAAGAGACATTCTTCCAGAGTAATTAAAACACACACACATCAGAGTCTGTGTATGCATTCCTTCATGTATGTGTATGTGTGTGTGTATGTATGTATGTGTGGGTTGTGTGTAGTAGGTTTGGGGTAGGGAGAAAATGTCCATCTTTTCCAGCATCCAGCCCTTAAAAAATGTAGCCAAGGGCATTTAAATGTTTATATTGTGTGATTTGTTTTTTCCAGACTTGGGGAAGTTCAACATTTGATGTACTACAGACATCAAAAGGAGAGGGAGAGTGGAGCCCACTTTGGCAAAAGACAAACCCAGTTCTTCTTGTAGAGTTGTAACAGCCTCTAAAGATCAAAAAACACATTTTAAAAAATAAACAAAACAAAACAACACAAACAAAACAACCAACCAAACCTACATGTGAAGTTCAGGATATTATTTCCCTATTTATGGTTGGTCATAAATTCTTCTGACAAATAGTCTTGGCAACAGGCTATTCTAAATACTATTTGACAAGGAAAACCTTATAGTATGTATCATTTCCTGCATGTACCAGGTCAATATTGCTAATAATGGCTTCTTTAATATTATGTATTATTTTCAGAATTTAGTTTCCTTTTTTCAAAGAGGATGGGACACATCCTTTTGCTCATCTAATTGGAAACGAACTGACGACTGATTTTTCATTTAACTCTTTATGAAAAGAGCAAGATTACAATGACCAAGATTTCTATTAGATTTAGAAAAAGATAACTTGACATTTTAATGGTGAACATTTGAGAAACACTGAATTATTGAAACATTAGTGAAACTTAAGCTTAAAAAATTACTCGAACAGTTCAAACTGTATTAGGAAACTATTATTAAGTCAGCCACAGCACCTATAGTGAAGGTGTGCTAGATTTTGAATCTGATGACTTTACTTAGAATTCCATTTCTGCCGTTTCCTAATTGTGTGACTTCTAGTTTTGCTAGATATGCAGTAAATGATTGGTGTGGGTTCATTTTGTTTTTGATCATGTAGGTAATACGCGCACACATCGGTATGTCTAGAAGATATTGCTTGCAGGGAGTTAAGAATGGATATTTCTAGCCTCTCAGCCACCAACCCTTATTCAGGGAAAATTTCAACTCCTGCTAGGAGGGAAAATAGGGAGTTTGTACCATGACCACTCTGTTATCCTCAGAGAAAGGAGGCACTGGGCCAGAATTACATCTGTCTGCTCTTTTAAATATTGTAAATCTAGGGAAAGTCATCATTAGGTTCAAATTGCACTCCTGATCACTAACCTTTAACAGGGAAAGGAGGTCTGCAAGTTACATACCCAGTGCTTCACTTCCTTCCCAGTAAATGTGAGTTCCATAATAAATATATGTAGTGAATATCAAATAAATGTTTTTAATCTGATAGCAAAACAAAAATCATAGAAAATAAACATAAAATAATATATCCTAGAAAACAGTAGCAAGTGAATCAATTTTACCCTTAAGAGAGAGAGTCCCAAATGTCATCAAAGAAGAAATTTCCCAGAGCCTCTAATGAAGCAAGTTGAGAATAGGGACATGATAGTGATTGCGAACTTCTCTCCATGCTAGTTTCTTTCCAAAATCTTTCTCTCCTTTCCACAATTTGTTGAAAGGTTGAAATGACATATTCTCTCAATACTGGAGGCCAGAAGTGCCCCAGGTCTGTCTTCACTCTAATTTTCACAAACCCCCCACTTCATTGGGGTAGGAGGGAACATAGTAATCAAGCTCTAATTAGGAGACAGATCCACAAGAATGGCTGTTGAGCAAAGGATTACCTATAAAAAGTTAATAGTTTTAATGCTTGAACTATCGCATTTTTTGTGACAGGTTGTTGCTATTTGCTTCTTGAAAATTTTAGAAACCAATAAATAAAAGAAGTGTTCTATAATCTAAGGTTTGCATAGAAAACACCAGCCATGGTTATTATTTACATTACATCTAAGTTTAAAATTGAATTGAAGATCAGTTGCTTAGTGATAGCTGTATGGATAGGGATTGGACATGAAATTTCTTTGATACTGAGAACTCTAGGATGAGGAAAGACTCCATTCATGCAAGCTGGGAAGTGCTCTGACACTTCATCTTGGATCCTTTCCTACAGCATTAAGAAGTAAAATAATTTACTTGTAGTCGCAAAGTCAGGATGTATCACAAGTCAGAATTGAACCTAGATTTTGCTGTCATTGAGTCTAGTTCTCAGTCCTCAATGCTATGACATAAGCATCTAAAATTGCATAAGAAAGATTGCTGAGAAATTTAATGAACATATTTTAAGTCACATCGATAAATTTCAACAAGTTTTGTACTGGCTCAATAATGAAACTTTATATCAGGATATAAAGAAGGCATAATTCTTCTGTGGACTTGTTTCATTGTATTAGGGATTACTGTATCTGTGAGGTTAAAATTAATGGTTCTGGAGAGCAGACCCTAATAAATAGTTACTAGAAGAGCTGGGCCAGACTTTTGAGAGATATATGAAAGGATTCCACTTGTGCATGTATAGATTTCAAAGCCTCTTTTCTGATACTCTACCCCACTTTTCATACTATATAGAATATCTGATTTTTCTCTGCCATTAATTGTTAGCCCTTTCAAAATTGGTTGATTTGGAGCCACACATAAAGTGTAATGGTCAAAGCTTCCCCCTGCTCCCCAGGATGAGATGTTTAGAACATGATATTACTGTCCTCTGGGGAGCTATTTTGCAGTCTACCTTGACTTCCTTTAGCTTAGGTTTGAACTAAAATGTTCTCTGTGTTGTTGACCCTCTCTCTCTCTCTCTCTCTCTCTCTCTCTCTCTCTCTCTCTCTCTCTCTCTCTCTCTCTCTCTCTCTCTCCCTGTCTCTTTCTGTCTCTGTCTTCCTCTGTCTCTGTCTCTCTTTGAGTCTTTCTCTTTCTGTATGTCTCTCAGTCTTTGTCTTTTTATGTCTGTATCTATCTCTCTTTGCCTCTCTGTCTCCCTTCTGTTTTACTATTTTGTCTCCATGTCTCTGCTTCTCTGTCTTTCTCTCTATTTGTCTCCCTCTCTCCCATAAATAGAAATCTTGCTGACTTTCCCTTGCCCAGGTTTTCTTTGTCTGACCTTTACACTCCAAGGTCAAAGCACCTCCCTTATTCAGGGGTATACTTCCTTCCTTCATTGACTTTACTTCAGGTTACTCTCTCCACCAACCTCTTTACACAATTTAAAAAATTTAAAAAAAAGCTTCTAGTTATAGGGCTGAACTTAGTAAGGCCTTCAGGTTTAGGATGCATGCAGCTTACTTCTCCTAAACATCATTGGGGTACAGGTTTTGTTCACTTTGCTCATGTTTGAACTTGTTCATGAGTAGCATAGAAGCAGTTTAGAGTACCTTAATGCTGACATTTATTTGTTTCATTTGTGTATTTATGTCTTGGTTTGTGACCTCTGACAAATCTCAACCTCTCTTTGACTCAGTGCCCTCATCTATAAAATGAGGAGGATCTTTCCATAACAGGTGGCATCAGATCTTCCTACCAAGTTCTTATTTTTTGGTAGCAACAATTAGAAAGAGATTGTTAGTAATAGGAATCAGTAGGAGGGGCTGAAACACCTCAACATCTCATAGAAATTGGAACTCTTTTATGAAACTGATCATTAAAAAAAAAAAGTAAAAGCATTGGCTTTTTTCCATGGAAGCAATGGCTGCTAGTTATTTAAGAAAAAGGTTCATAAGAAGGTAATAAAAAAGATATGTGTTGGGGCTACCCTTTTCTCTGCATCAGAATTTGAGTATATTCCTCTCTGGCATCATTTTAAGTGGGAGAAGTTTATGGAGGCAGAATATTTGCATGAGTAATATCATAATTGTTTGGGTCCTTATCCAACATTTGACCACTAAACTGCTTATGATTAGCAGCCTTTGTATAGTTCTATTGGTTCATATCTATTTCTCATGACCAATTTACTTTCTGCAAAATATTGAACTACATTTCTTCAGGGTCAGCTACAAAATCACAGGATACAATAAATTCATTTATCCTTCCTGTGTCCAAAATTGGCTTGGATCTCCTTTTCATTTATGGACACAAAACATCAAGAATAAGACTCAAATCTCCTTGGGAGGAAAGAAACAATTTTTTTTGGCTTTCATGTTTAACAACTGCACACCCTCTTGCTTAAGATTAAATACTTTATTGTGTCCACAGGCAGTTGCATATTTATTACTCCTGAGGCAGTCGTATTTGAAATAAATGGAATTGAAATACTCTATGAAATAGTATGTGAAACCCATAATTTTTGAGTTGTTTTCTCCCAATGGAAAAGAGAAAATTTCATCTAGCCTACTATGAGAAGCACAGTTCATGTGAGTACAACCAGACTGTAAAAGGAAAGGAAACCTTTATTACAGGTCTTTCTTTTTCTATAGATCCGGCTTTAGTGCGATTACAGAAATATAATATTTCTAATGAATCCTCCCTTTTTGTTCCCGGCTAGATAAGTAATGACTGAATGAAAGGTTTGTTTTTCCAGGTTTCTTCTTAGAAGGTCAGGCTTTACCTGAGATTTGAAGGAAGACAGTTGGCCCAGACAAGAAGAAGCATGTTTTAGGCATGAGGGACAGCCAGTGAAAATGCTTAGTTTAATGACATTGACTAAAAAGAAATATAACAAATGCCAGAGCAGCTGTGGTAACATTCTAATACACTGATGGTGGAACTGTGAACTAGTCTAACCACTGTAGAAAATAGTTTGGAGCTATGACCCAAAAGTCATTACACTATAAACCAGCAATACCACCCTATGATAGATCTAGAACCTCCGAGAGATGAAAGAAAGAAAAAAAACTAGTAAACTACTCAGAAAAGCAACTATGTGCAAAGGATACATAGCAGCTGTTTTTGTGGTGGTGAAGAAACAAAATCCTAGGGCTTTCCCATAAGTTGGAACCCAGATGAATAAATAGTGGTAAATGAATGCAATGGAATACTTTCTGTAATAAATTATGAAAAGCGTGATTTTCAGAAAAAATGAGGAAACTTGTACAAACTGATATAAAGTGAAATGAATAGAAGGACAATTTATACAATAAAAGCAGTATTGTAAAATTATTCCACTTTGAAAGACTCAGTAACTCATACCGACATGATGACCAACCAAAATTCAAAAGAACTGTAGAAAAAAACACACTCCACATCTGCATATACAGAGTGCATATACTCAGAATGCTAATTGAAATGTATCTTTTCTTTTTTTTCTATTTTCAAATTTGGCTAATGTAGGAACTTGCTTTGCAGGACTATACATATTTGCAACAGATTTTGTTTCTCTTGCTTTCTCAATGAGATCAGGGAAAGAAGATAATTTGGAACTGAATATAACAAGCAATTATTATTTTTAAAGGAAGAAACAATGTCTAGAGTCAGGAGACAGAGTTTTTGAATACCTTTTTGTACATATTGGTTTGTCTCTTCTATTAATCTGTGAGAACCTCAAGGGCAAAGATAGTCTTTTTTTTTTTTAATTCCTAGGCTCACCACAGAGTCTGTCATATAGTGGATGTTATTATCTATTTGCTGACCATTGCCTTGGGAGACAAAAATATGAAGACCAATGCCACTAGATTGTAGTGTTCAGGGAGAGGTGTAAGATATAAAGAAATTGGAAAAATAGAAAGATCCATATTATGTTCTAATTCCATCCTCCTTGAGAAGAACATCTCTACTGTGTTCTCCAAAGATAACCCTTCAAAAAACTGAAGATAAGCATCTTACCTCCCCTTAGTCTTCCTTTCTCTGAGCTACATATTTCAGTTTTTTCTTCAAATTGTCACCATTTGTCGTAACTTTTATCTTCTTGGTTGACTTCTTCTGAATATGCTTCATTTGTGGTTTATATTAAGAAATAGCACCCAAAAATGAACATACATTTCATGGGTGGGTTTATCAGTGCAAAAAAATGTGGGAATATTTTCTTTTATTTTCTGACTACTAGATAGATAAATGATAGACAGACAGATAGATAGATAGACATTACTACAAAATCATTTAAAATAATTTTGCCAAGTTAGAACATTTTTCAAAAATCAATTGGATGAAATTTAATTTGAATACCTAAAATACAGTCCTACAATTAGGTTTTTAAGGAAAAAGTTAATTGCTTGGGCACAAGGAAGGAGAAAGCTAGATTTATATGAATTTTTGTGAAAATTATGTGCAAAAGATCTGGGGATTTTAGTTAACTCAAAGCATGAGTCAATATTATGTTGTTACTGCTAAAGAAAAATAAAAATAACACCAATGATATTAAATATCAACTTAATTTGCACATATACCTACATGTATGCAGACATATAAACATGCTTTCATGGGTGTGGGGAAATCCCTAGTATGAAAATCTTTATATTCTTATAGGATAAGTCAAGGCACTAAGAAATCCAGTGAGTTGCACATTGTTATAAAATTAGCACATGTCAGAGGCAAAACTCAAGGTCAGGTCTCCTTGACTCCAAGGCTATGTGTCTGCCTATTAAATGAGGAAGAAAGAAAGGCAGACACAGATGCACAAACACAGAGACAAAGATAGAAAGAAATAAAGAAACAAAAACAGAAGAATAGACAGAGACAGAAAAAGAGAGAAATGATGCTACAGATAAAGCTAAAGATATATAACTAAATTTCTGTGTGCCAGATGGGTTGTTGTGTTGAATGAATTAAGGGAGTTTTCATGCCATGGAGTTTCCTACACTAAAGGAACCACAATTCTGGATGAATATATAAAAAGAGTGGCTAAAATTTTATTTCAGTTTGAGCAGGGGCATAATACTGTTGGCTCAAAGTTAACTAAAATTTCTAGATCTTTTTATTTACCTCATAGGAATGCTATAAATTCAGGTTTTTACAATCTTGTATGTATTCAATTGATTTTTTTAAAAATCTAGCTATGATTTTGGAGTAACAAAGTCAAATTATATCCTGTTGGATTTTGCTTAGCATCCAAATAGGTCAATATAATTTTAAATAAATTCTATTGTCATTTGCATATTTTATTTCTCCTTGATTTATAGTATCTGTAGACTTACTAAGAATGCTGTTTATAATACTACCCCAATTATTGATAGAAATATGAAACAATGTAGGGAGAAAAAAAGCCATGTGGTATGCTTTAACTTGAATGTTTACAGAAAGATAGGTGTTTAGCTGAAATTAGAGCTCTGGTAGGGACAAAGGTGAAGTATTTTGGGATTCTTAAAAAAAAATAAAGTGGTATGTTTCAGCTTAGACTGAACCCAAACAGGACTGAAAAAAATAGAGATTTACATTTGTATTTCTCCTATGAACTTATTTTTTCAGTATCTGAAGAAACCTTGACTTTACACTTAACCTATGAATGTAACTCCTTAGAAATGCTCCATAGTATTCTATAAAAGATGTACAGAATTATATTTATTGGGATGATTCCTGTATAATATATTATGTATGTATATATATATATATATGTCTGTGTGTGTGTGTATACATGAGGATATATGTACAATGGCATAGAGTTCTCTCTTCCCTTGCTGAGGTGTGTTATTGTATCAGTCAGTACCCCAACATACACAGGGGGGTTGCTACTATAGGTTCTTTGACCTGTTTCTCCAAAAGGAAAAGCAACTTTTCAGGGGTTAATAATCACTTTAATCAAGCACAGGTATCAGAGAAAATCAAAATTTCAGAGAAATCAAAAATCAACAGACAGTGCTTCCAAGCTGCCTGACATACATACAACTTTACCAGAGAGGGAAACAACAACATCTGGGTTTTTAAAGCAGGGGAATGCTTAGTGGCTTCCCAGAGTGTCTTCTGGCACTAAAACCTTCTTCTAAAAACCAAGTCCCATAGTAAAAGCTCATGCTCAGAGTATTTAATACACTTTTCAGAGTCAAAAGGCATGGCCCTCTGACCCAGTGCCTCAATAGAAAAAAAAAAAAAACCAAAAGGTACTTGGGACGCTGCTGCAAAACCACTCCCCTAGTTAAGTTTCCCTCAGTGGGCAAGTCCATCAATGGATAGGGAAGATCTTCTTTAATTATATTCAAATAGAGGTTACTACTTAATTACTACTTAATTTTACTGAAAAAAAAAACAGCAAAAGATCCTACTTCGCTTGGCCTCCCGGGTTTTGGTTTTACATTCCTCTTCCTCTTGATTTTGCTTCCTTTCCCTCCATAACTTTTCCCTGTTTCATAATTTTTGTGGGTTATTTATTCCTTCCTATATTCCTTATGTCATTATCCATCTATAATTTCTAGAATATAAGGTACTTCAAAGTAGGAGTTGTTATAGTCTTTGTATTTAATATTCATATCCCAGCAAGATACCTGAAAAATAGTAGGTATTTACCAAATGCAAGTTGGTATATTGACTGATTGCAAGAATACCAAATAGATAGGTTTCTCAAAGATTTTTCATCTTCTCTTCTAGTAGAAACTAGCTTTCATTTACATTAAAAAGATTGGTGACCTTTTCCAATAGAAGTAGAAACATAGGAAATGCTCCACATGTCATTGTAACAATTGTCTGAGAATCCACATTTCTCTCACATATAGTTTAAATTATAGTCTTCCATAGATTTCCCTCAAAAATGTTGCATTTTTTGCCCTTTCCTTCTGTTTTCCATGCTTTAACATTTCAGACACCTCTGAAAAAACACTTTTAAAATTTATTGCACTAGCATCCCTCTACCTATGAACTTTCTAACCTGTTGTTGATAGCTATTAACAAAATCTTAGCTACTGCCTTTCAGAACATATTCAAAGGGCATAACACCTAAGATGAGTGGAGCCAAGATAGTGGAGTAAAAGCAGGGACTTCACTGAGCTCTTCCCCAAAATTCTCCAAATACCTGTAAAAATAACTCTAAACAGATTTTAGAACTTCAGAACCCAAAAAATGACAGTGAAACAAATCTGCAGTCCAAGACCACCTGGAAAGTTGACAGGAAGGATGTTTTACACAAAGCATGTAGCGTAGCACAGTTTGATGTGGACTGCACCAGCACAGGTTAGCCAGAGCAAGGCTCAGGGGAATGAAACATTGGCAGTTGTAGCAGTTTCCAACTTCTCTACACACAAATGCATAAAAAGGTCAATGGGAAAACTCTATGGAGCCAGGGTGAAAGAGGAAAATGTGATCTGGACAGATCCTATCTGAGCCCCAGGGCAGTGGTGGTGGTGGTGGTGGTGTTAGTGTTGGCTGTGGCAGCAGCAGCAGTAGCAAAAGCTAATTCTGGAGCTCTGGGCCCACAGATGGTGGGGGATCGACTAGCTGATACAAAATTCTTGTGACCTGGGACAGTATACTCATCCCCACACCCGTTGCAAACAGAGTTCTATATTGACAGAGTTAGAAAGTCAAGTATTTGGCTGAGAAAATGAGTAGACATCATAATAGAACTGAGACTATAGAATCTTACTTTGATGACAAAGAAAATCAGGGCATAAAACCAGAGGAGGACAACAGAGTCAAAGTTCCTACATCAATAGCCTTGAAGAGAAATACAAATTGGTCTCAGGTTTTGGAAGAGCTAAAAACGAATTTTGAAAATGAAGAAAGAGAAGTATAGGAAAAATTGTGAAGAGAAATGAGAGAGATGCAAGAAAATCATGAAAATCAAGTCAACATTTTGTCAAAGGACACCCAAAAAATACAGAAGAAAATTAAAAAATAGACTAAGCCAAATGGAAAAGGAGGTCCAAAAACTCACTAGAGAAAATAATTCCTTCAAATTAGAATGGAGCAAATGGAAGCCAACAACTTTATGAGAAAGCAAAAAAATTATAAAATAGAACCAAAAGAATGAGAAAAAATAGAGAGACAATAAGAAATATCTCATTGGAAAGACCACTGACCTGGAAAATAGATCCATGAGAGATAATTTGAAAATCATTGGACTTCCTGAAAGCCATGATAAAAAAAAGAACATCAGTATCAGTATTACCTTTCAAAAAGTTATCAAGAAAATCTGTCCTGATATACCAGAACCAGAGGGTTAAAAGGATATTGAAATAATCCACCAATCACATCTGGAAAGAGATCCTAAAAGAAATACTCACAGGATTGTCATAACCAAATTCCAGTCTTCCCAGATCAAGGGGAAAATATTACAAGCAGCCAGAATGAAAGAATTCAAGAATTGTTGAAACACAATCAAGTTAACATAATATATTCCAGAGGTCAAAATAGCAAGGATTAAAGCATAAAATAATCTACTCAGCAAAACTGAGTATAATCTTTCAGGGTGAAAAATAAATATTCAATGAAATAGAGAACTTTCAAACATTGTTGAGGAAAAGACCAGAGCTGAATGAAAAATATGACTTTCAAATAAAAGAATCAAAGAAGTAAGTAAAGGTAAACAGGAAATATAATCATAACAGACTTAATAAAGTTGACCCAATTACATTCCCACATGGAAAGATATTTGTAACTCACGAGGCCTTTCTTAGCATTAGGGTAGTTGGAATAGATAGATAGAAAGATAGATAGACAGATAGATAGATAGATAGATAGATAGATAGATAGATAGAGAGAGAGATAAATAGATTATAGATAGATATACAGGGCAAAGGGTGTTGAATATGAAGGAATGCTATCTACAAAATAAAAATAAGGGGTGAGAAACAGGAATGGATTGGGAGAAAGAAAAAAGGAGAGATAGAGTGGGGTAAATTATCTTATAAAAAAGGCAAGAAAAAGGTTTTACAATGGAGGGGAAGAGAGAGGAGGCAAGAAGGAATGGGTGAACCTTGCTCTCACTGGATTTGGCTTAAGAAGGGAATAATATACACACTCAATTGGTTATCTTACCTAACAGGAATATAAGGGGAAAGGGGATAAGGGGAGGATGATAGAAGGGAAGATAGATTGGGGAGGGGCTAGTCAGAAGCAAATGCTTTAGAAAAGGGACAGGGTCAAAGGAGAAATAGAATAATTGGGGGGCAGGATCTGGTGGAGGGAAATATAGTCTTTCACAACATTACTGTTATGGAGATGTTTTGCATAGCTACACAGGAATAACCTATATTTAATTGCTTGCTTTCTCAGTGGGGCTGGGGGCAAGGAAGAAGGGAGAGAATTTGGAACTCAAATTTTTTAAAAGCAAATGTTAAAATATTGTTTTTATATGCAACTGGGAAATAAGATATACAGGCAATGGGGTGTAGAAATTCATCTTGTCCTTCATGAAAGTAAAAGGGAAAGGGATAAGAATAGGGGATGATAAAAGTGAGAGCAAATTGGGGAAAGGGTGATCAGAATCCATGCCATCTCAGGTTGAGGGGAGGGGAAAGATAGGGAGAAAATTTGGAACTCAAAATCCTTTGGAAATGAATGCTGAAAACTAAAAATAAATAAATAAATTTAAATCTTAAAAAAAAGCACAATGTAACACCTTAGAGAATCCCTTAATTTTATGAGACATTTATTGTAAACAGAAGCAAGCAATAAAAGTAGACTGTATTACCTGTCCTCACTTAGATTTGAACATATGCCTATGTACAGGCATACCTCATTTTATTTCACTTCACTTTATTATACTACAGATATTTCATTTTTTCAACAAATTAAAGGTTTATGGCAGCCTTGCCTCAAGCTAGTCTATCAGTACTATTTTTTCAATACTGTATACTGCCATTATGTTGTTTTTCTCACATTTTACTAATTCTTGCAATATTTTAAACTTTTTCATATTCAATCATATCATATCATATTTACAATCAATGACCATTGATGCTACTATTATAATTTTTGGGAGATGCCACAGATCATGCACATTTAAGACAGGGAATTTCATTGATAAATATTAAGTATGTTCTGACTGTTTCATGGGCTGATGGTTTTCCTCTCTCACTTCCTTTCCTTAGGCTTTGCTATTTCTTGAGATATAACAGTATGGAAATTTATCCAATTATTAACCTACCTAGGCCTCTAAGTGTTCAAGTGAAAGAGTCAATTAATGTGGGTAGCTTCATTATTGTCTTATTCTAAGACATTGTTACTGATATCCCAACTATCAGCAGCCACTACCCTCAGCAGTCACCATCCATCAACGTTGAGGCATGACCCTCAACCAGCAAAAATACCATGACTTATTGAATGATGATGATTGACCTTTTTTAAGTAATAAAGTATTTTAATTTATATATACGCATTTTTAGGTATGATACTTTTATATTTAATATAGTGTGGTAGAGTGTAAATATAACTTTTTTATGCACAGGTAAATAAAAAAATCATGTAACCTCTTTACTGTGATGTTTGCTTTCAATGGTCTGGAACTGAACTCAATATCTCTGAAGTATACCTTTATGGTGCTGTGTCATATGGGACTGATGAGTTTGGGCAGTTTAGAAAGCTTTCATGGAGCTTAAGCTGGATAAGGATAACTTATAAATAGGAAAAAAAAAGATATTACTAATATGTGAACTAGGAGAGGATGTGACACATGCATGTAGAAAATTAGCATGTGTATAAGTGTGTGTTTGTGTGTGTGTGTGTGTGTGTGTGTGTCTGTGTCAGAATTTTTTTGGGAGGGTAGAATACCTTCCGCATAGGAACTGAAATGTGCTTGAAACAAGTGGTAAAATTGTCATCATGATACAATCAAATGAGCATTTTTAATTAATTATTATGCCTTGGACACTGTTCTAGGTGGGGAGAGATAGAGGCAGAAATACAAAAAAAGTGCTTCCTTCACAGGGTAAGCAATGATGACATACATAATTAAATATAGAAAATATGAAAATAATCAATGAAAAAATTAATACCAAGTAGGTAAATATAAGGTAATTCAGAATGGAGAGCACCAGAAGTAGAGGGGATCAGAGGAAAATACACACATACACACACACACACACACACACACACACGCACACAAAACTTCATTTGGAACTTCTTGCTTAAGCTATTCCTTTAAAGAAGAGATGGATTCTACAAGATAGACACGAGCAGATAGTGTACTCCAGAAAGCTGGAGTATCATATGAAAACAAAAGAGATGGCTAGTTTGTCTGGATCACAGAATTGGGGTGAAGGACTAAGACACAATGATCCTGCGGTCATGTTGCAAAGACCTTTAAAATTTAAACAATCTTCTGAACAGCATCACTGCCTATATGGAAGGCAGACTATTGTGTGTTCATATAACCAATCCAACAAAATTCTGAAGTTTGCTCCAGATTGGAAAATGATCAAGAAAACTGATGAGAAACTATTTTTTGACCACTAAAACAGAGGTCAATGAAAAATCAACAAGCAAAAAAGGGGGCAAAGACAACACTATTAAAGGATAGCTTATTAATGAGATTGTGGAGAGGGAAAATGGACATTTAGTCTTCAAGGATCTGTGCTTGCAGGCAGCAGGAGCAGGAGGATCACTTGAGAAACGACCACTTTGAAACTCAGGGAATGGCAGTAGGCCATTGCATACCTTGGCAGCCAGTCCACTTCAGGAACCAAGATCTCTGAGACCCCTAACACTCTCTCCTAAGATATTAAAGTGTCTGAAGATCCACCATTTTGATTCTCAGAGTTTCAAGGTATCCAATATACGCAAGTATACCTTAGCATATGACCCAAGGGGACTCAGGGCAAGACCAAGTACAACTAAATTGTCGAACTCAAAAGTGTTACAGAAGAGCCTGCATTTGGCACATAGTCCCAATTAAAGAACAAAAGCCAGAGAAATGGAAAAAAAGTCAAACAAAATATTAAGCAGTATTAAAAATTATATTGAATCTAGATATTCATATACCTTGCATTTCTGTTATTTTCAAAATATCTGATTTTTCTATTATTTCTTTTGATGTTACATAATTATTTATTTATTGATTTATCTTGTATATTATAATTTTCAGGGAGAATGTTAATTGAAAGTTGCTTTAAAAAAGTTATAAATCTGATTAAACCTTAAAAAATAATAATTTTTGACTGACATGGAAGCACTTTGTAGTCTTACAAGTGAAAAACGATAGCAACTGTAAGATATTTTGAATCAAGAGATGATTTTAGCCACATCACAATAATTAACTTTGTGGCTTCCAGTTCTCCAGCAATTCCACAGGCACTGGGTCTTTTGTTTCTCCTGGTCAGAGTGGGATAGGCAGCACAAAGTCTCTAGAGTATCATGGAGAACAGGTAGCAATAGATGAAGACAAGGACCAGTCCTTTCACATTTAAGTCAAGATCCTTTGTTGTTAAAAGTGACACTGCCAACACTAAGTTGTATCCATTGGCCCAGCAAGCCAATGATGAGGAGAATGAGATGGGACAGGAGGAGAAAGAAGCCTTGCAACCAAATGAGGTACTGCTAGAGGATCAGAATGTCCCAGTTATCATTTTCAGGAGCCTAAAAAGGAGACTGATCTCAGATATCGTGATAAATTGAACGACCAAATGATTTCCTTTAAAAACATCATCAATAAATATTAGTTAATCACTCATTTCATTGTTAATTGTTTTTTTAAATTAAAATATCTTTTCTCCTACCCACTTCCCCCACCATCAAAGGCAAGATAAACAATACTCATGGTAAAAACAAGTACAGTCAAGCAAAACCAATTCCTGCAAATGGAATGTTATAGATAGAAAGATAGATCTATATAGATGCATTCATACACACACACACAAATACATATATACACAAATTTGGTAGTATGTTTCATCATGAGTGCACTAAAATTGTGATTTTTCATTGTGTTAATCAATTATTAGTTCTTTCAAAGTTATTTTCTTTACAATATTGACTGTATTTAATTCAATCATGTTTCTTGTAAAGAACATATTGTTAAATTTTCTAATTTATTCTGATATACTTTTCCATTGTATATGACTGAGTTCATTCCATTCACAGTTATGGTTATTAATTTTATAATTCCATCCGTTGTATTGCTTTATTGTTTTACGTTTCTCTTTTCTTCTATATTTGTTTGTCAAAGTTTCTAAAGTACTCTGATGGTTTGTTGGGTTTTTTTTGGTCAGAAATATTGGAAGTCTTTATTTTATTAAATATCCATTTTTTTCAATAGGAATATATTAAGTATTGCTGTGTGACTTTCTTGGTTGGAATCCTGTATATTTTGCTTTGGAAAATTTGTATTTCCAGTTATCTTTTCCTTTGCAGTGGTAGTTTGCTCAATCATGTTTGATTCTAATTGTGGTTTCTTGATTCTTAGATTCTTATTTATGTTAGCTTGAATTATTTTTTCTTTGACTGAGAAGGTCTGGATTTTGGTTATAACATTCTTGAGGTTTTCATTTTGGGGTTTCAGTAGGCATCCTTTTGAAATATTTGTGTTTTCACTTTGTTCTCTGTTTCTAAATTGTCTTAATAGTTTTATGTTTTCTTTAAATATGATGTCTTGTTTGCACATGAATTTTGGATAGTCGAATGGGTCTTAAATTATTTCTGTTTAATCTGATTCTCAAGTTTGCTGATTTTGCCATGAGGTATTTTATATTTTCTATTTTTTTCAGTCTTTTGACTTTAATATTTTGGTTGTTTCATGTAGTCATTAGATTCTATTTAGCTCTTACTGATTTTCATGGAATTCAATTTTTGATCCAAGCTTTTAAAATCTATTTCCAATTCTTTCTTCTGAAGCTCTCAATTTCTCATTTGTTTTTTAAATATTTTAGATACTTTTTAAACTTCTTCAGCTTCTGATTGAAACTGTCCTGAATTATATTTTTTTGAGTTTTTGACTATAGCTATTTTTTTTCAGGAAAGTATGATACAAAATAATCTTCCAAGGAGTAAGGGAGAGTGAAGTTTATGACTTGAAGAGATAGGAAATTTGAAACAGTTATTGTGAAAAGGGCAACACAGAGGTAGTTAGAAGAGGGTAAGGAAAATGGATTGATGTACAGAAGTGACATCTTATTCGAGATTCCATAGCAAAAATATGTAGTAGATCCAGTCATCAAGGTTCCTTCAGGGCCAAGAATTTTGAGTACCTTTAAATATATGACATGATATTGAAGTCCTTTAACACTCTCATTGCCTTCCTTTGGACCCTTACCAACTCATCAGTGTCCATCTTGAAATATTGTTGGAATAATATCCAAAATACTGAAACTGTTACCAAATACCAATGGCTCTAACCAAGTTAATATGTGTATATACATACACACACACACACACACACACACACATATATATATATATATATATATATATATATATATATATATATAGGCATGTATATATGTATTTCAGAGTCAGAATACCTGGGCTGGACCAGCTCTGAGAATGGAGACAAGCCATTATGCCCCTGTGCCTCAGTTTAATAATCTGAAAAAAGGGACCAATGATACCATGCCTAACTTACGTGGTTGTCTATAGGAAAGTGATATGTAAATTATAAAATGCTGTAGGAGTCTGAGGTGTTCTCAATATTGACTTTAGGAAATCATTTCAAGAGAAAGCTGGTAATCAAAGATGAATTTGCACTGACTCTCACTATGGAAAATAGATGCTATTAAAATTAAGAAACAACAGAGTACTTCAAATTGGATGTTAAATAATCAAATGGATTTTAAAACCTATAGAGTTTTATTTTTTCTGTTATTTATGGTACATACTTAATTGGCTGAATTAATAATGAAGAATAGCAGTTTGGTGCCTATGCAATTCATTTACCATACAGTGTCTGCTAGTTAGCATGTAGGAAAGTGGTCAGTCATTATTAATGTATCTCTTGTGCATTGGGCTAACATTAATCAGACTGAATTAATGTAGTGTTACTTTTATCTTAAGCTGGCATTAATAAATGTCTAATTATTTTAAAAATGTGCCATGCCACATTATCAAATTATTTTATAGGAAACAATGTTTAACACTTTTTAAAAGTATTTTCTTAACTTTAATATTGCAGACAAATTATTTGAATTTCTGCATTGGTACACCTTTAAAAAAACACTTTTATACTGCTACCTATGTATAAAACATTGCTATAAGTGGTTTACAATTACTATCTTATAATAGTACCCACCCTGGAAGGGAGGTATACTTAATATTCTCTATATTTTACAGATGAGGAATTTGAGGCAGACAGAAGTTGGGATGTGCCCAGGATCACACAGCTTGTAAGTGAGGTGAGATTTGAATTCCCTCAAACCTAAATCAACAGAAGCTAAAATTAAGATAACAGAGAGGAATCCCAAGTCAGAAACAATCATATATTGCAATAGGGAGAACTAGAAATTAGCTAAATTAATGATAGAGGAAAAAGAAAAGAAAAATGAAACAAAAGAAAAGAAACAAAACATAATCCAAAAAAGAGACAAAACCCAGAAAACACTTCAAAATCATTTTTAAGGAAAATTGTCCAGAGAAAAAAAGCCAGTGACTGATTTGGAGGCAATTGCAGGGGACTATTTCCACTATATTAAAACAAAGTAGCCTGGTCTTCTCCCAGTTAAGAAATATTTCTATATAGAATCTTCAAAGACAAAATTAATGTTGCAAACCCAAGTAGCTAAGGGAAGGGAAGTAATAATGCGGCATGAGAATGTGAAAAAACATATAGTTCCAAATCCAGAGTGTTTGTCATTTTTTTTGGCACAATAGTATTCCATCATATTCATATACCTCAGTCATTCCCCAATAGATGGGCATCCCCTCAATTTCCAGTTGGCCACTAGAAAAAGAGCTGCTATAAATATTTTTTGTTCATGTGGGTCCTCTTCCCAATTTTATGATCTCTTTGGGATACAGTCCTAGAAGTGATATTGCTGGGTCTAAGGTATGCACATTTGTGTAGCCTTTCGGGCATAGTTCCAACTGCTCTCCACAACGTTTGGAACATTTCACAACTCCATCAACAATGTGTTGGTGTTCCTATTTTCTCACATCTTCCCTAGCATTTATAATTGTCCTGTTTTGTCATAATAGACAATCTGACAGCTGTGATGTGATACCTAAGATTTGTTTTGATTTGTATCTCTCTTATTAATAGTGATTTAGAGTATTTTGTCATATGACTATAGATAGCTTTAATTTCTTCCTTTGAAAATTAGCTGTTACTATCCTTTGAAAACTTATTAATTGGGGAATTGTACTCTTATAAATATGACTCAGTTCTCTATATATTTTTGAAATGAATCCTTTATCACAGACACAAGTTATAAAAATTCTTTTCCAGTTTTCTGCTTCCCACATAATCTTGGTTATATTGGCTTTGTTTGGGCAAAAATTTTTCAACTTATTGCAATCACAATTGTCCTTTTTCTGTTTCAAAATGTTCTCTGTCTCTTATTTGGTCGTGCTTTCTTCTATTCTCAAGAAATCTGACAGGTAAACTATTCTTTGCTCTCCAAGTTGGATTATAGTATCAATCTTTATATCCATTTTATGTGCCCATTTTGACTTCATTTTGGTATATGGTGTAAGATATTGGTCTATGCCCAGTTTCTGCCCTATTATTTCCCAGTTTTCCAAGCAGTTTTTGTCAAATAGTGAGTTCTTATCTCAGAAGCTGCTGTCTTGTGTTTAACAAACAATAAATTACTATAGTCATTGACTACTGTGTTTTGAACACCTAACCTATTCCACTGACCGGCCTCTCTATCTCTTAGCCAGTACCAAGTAGTTTGGATGACTGCTGCTTTATAATGCAATTTAAGATCTAGTATGGCTGGGCCCTAGCATTTCTTTTATTAATTTCCTTGATATTCTGGAACTTTTGTTCATTTAGATGAATTTTGTTATTATCTTTTGTAGCTCCCTAAAATATTTTTGATAGTTTGATTGGTATGGCACTGAATAAGTAAATTAATTTAGGTAGAATTGTCATTTTTTAATTATATTGGCTTGGCCTACCCATGAGCAATTGATGCTTTTCCAATAATTTAAAGCTGATATTACTTGTGTGAAAAGTGTTTTTAATTGTGTTCATATAGTTCCCGGGTTTGTTTTGACAGGTATACTCCTAAATATTTTATAATGTGTAGAGTGACTTGAAGTAGGATTTCTCTTTTTATCTCTTACTGTTGGGCTTTGCTAGTAACATATAGAAATGATATTGATTTTTGTGGGTTTGTTTTATATCCTGCCACTTTGCTAAAGTTGTTTATGACATATATATAATATATATAATATATATATGTGTGTGTGTCTATTATATATTTACTTAATAGTCTATTAATCTCTAAACATATCATCATATCATCTACAAAAAATGATAACTTGCTTTCTTCTTAGCTTATTCCGATTTCTTCATTTTTCTTCTCTTATTGCTAAAACTAACCTTTGTAGTATCATACTCAATGACAGTGGTGATAATGAGCATCCTTGTTTCACCTCTGATCTTATTGGAAATTTTTTCTAGGTTATTCTCATTATTTATAATGCTTGCTGATGGTCTTAGGTAGATGCTACTTATTACTTTAAGGAAGAATAAATTTATTCCTATTATCTCTAACCTTTTTAATAAAAATGGGTATTGTAGCATAGTGTACATTTCAAGATTAATTTGATTATTATCATGATGTTGTGACTAATATCAAGAAAGTGGATTTAAATAGACCTATATAGCAAAGCATGTTCCTTTTGCGCAGCACTTCTTCATCCATAAACCAAAGAAAAAGGGAGAAGAAGGACAGTCCTGGAATGATCATACTAATTCCAACCAGAAAATTAAAATATCAGGAACAAGTTTGAAATGACTGTAAGAATATGTACTTAAAAAGGAATTAAAAGTATTTGTATATATGCTGGTGAAAACAGAAGATGTCAGACTGATCGTATTAGTTAGGGTGTAGATCTTGTGATAGTTACTTCTGGTAGACTCGGTGATCTACAAATGAATGTATTTATCAGCCTGAATAGCACTGTATTTGACTGTAAATACTGAAAAGCAGAAGATAATCATAACCACAGAACAAGAGGATTCTACTTTTATACATTTCTTCGTTAATTCCATGAAACCTGAACAAAAAGTAACTATTTTTTAAACAGAACACTAGTTGCTGATGATATATCCAGAGACCTGAGAATTAATGGTTTACCTATAGTAATAATTACATGATAATTAAGAACAAAGTGATCATGAATGAATATTGAATGAATTTAAAATAAGAATAGTAAAAATATTGATAACTAAAGATATGGCATCACAAAGTCTTGACGTCTCAGTTATCAGCCACATTTTAAATTTCATTTTCCTGGAAATCTTTAGGAGTAAGTCTGTGAGGTAAGATGTAGTGTAGGAACTAGTTATGTAGGGGACTCAATTAACTCTACTTACCAGGAATGAGTAAAATATGGCTGATGAATGAATCAATATTTTTGTAGAGAGAAAATCAGTAAATTCCAAATTAGCTTATTTATAATGACTGCATGATATAAACAACACAAGGAGAAGAAAAAACAAAGCAAAATAAAACAAAAAAAAAGATGAAGAAAGAATCATGTCAAAAACTCCTGGAAGGAAAAGAAACATTTATTGATCTTAGGAAGTACATACAATCCAGGAAACAACTTACCCTTGATGTTGCTGCCTTCCCTCTTAGCAAAAGCTGAATGATGAACAAGTTGGAAGACATAGGAGGAAAGAAGATTCTGATCTGTTACTGCTGTTGCTTGTTTGTTTTGTTTTTATTGTTCCTTTTTAATATTTTCAAAAAACAAGAATATTACAGATTTCTGATTGGCTATAACATTGAAGGGGCAGACAGATGATAGTAGATAGATCACTGGATCTGGATTCAGGAAGACTTGACTTCAAATCTGGCTCAGACTCTTACTAGCTATGACCTTGGGCAAATCATTTTACCTTGTATGCCTCAGTTTCCTCATTTGTAAAATTAACTTGAGCAGGAAATGCAAACATCCTAGTACCTTTGCCAAGAAAGCTCCCAAAGGGGTAATTAAAAGTTAAACATGATTGAAAAATGACTAAATGCTTACATTAATGTTTAGATTTGGAAGGAATTAGAAAAAAATTGTCTTGTATATGAAAAGATTTTTCAATTGTGAATATAATGTTTAAAGATATAGACATCTTAGAATATTTTTGTACTTTAATAAAATCATTTGTTTTGAATATGTAAAATGAAACACTATAAAACTACATAGAATAATTACGTATACTCTGTGACTGAATTTGTCTTTTCATGGCTATCTTTGTTTGTTTTTGACCTAGGCCAAGTACAATTTGGCAAGTTCTCTCTCCTGAGAGACAATGTTCAGTCTCTGTAGGTAGGTCCTTTTCCAGCTGAGGTTCTTTGGTTCTCCTCAGCAGATTAGGTTTCTTCCTGGCTAGATTGAAGAGTATGCTCAAATAGAAAACAACTATTCCTTAATCATTAATTCTCAACAATTACCTAGGATATGGTCCTCTTTCCACCCCATCAAGGAGACACAATCAGAACTTCAAATATGATTATCAGTGGGTCTGTCCTTGCTTATATCCAAATTAGAACTACAGATTTATCCATAATCCTTATCAAATTGAATAAGTTACTTCCAGTCACAATCTCATATGAATAATAAGGCTACCATCAATGTTGTATATAAAATGGGTCCAAGTAACTACCAAGGTACTACTGCTATCAATAATATTGTATGACCATTTTTTTTCAAAATTCATTTTTAGCCATTAGGCATGCCATTTCTACTGATACAGAAATACACTTTCTTATTAATAATAGAATTAAAATAAATGGATATCTCTAATGGTTAGGACATTGGAAGAGGAATAGGATTCAGCCTTCTCTATGTGCTTCTGATTTATTGCATTAACTTGGACAAAAGATTGAAACTGCCAGGCTGGATTTTCTAAAGTGCATCTCTTCTATTCTAGGCTCTGGACTCCCATTAACAGAAAAGAAAATCTCATGAATGTCAAAATGCTCTAAGGACAAGTACAGGCTTCCATTTATGTTAAAGCACTCAAAGACCCTCAGGTGAAACAAACTAAATAATAAATGAATATCATAATTCATGCCATTTTTGGTCTATTGGAAAAACATTAGCACTGGGTTGAGAAATTAGAAAGATCTGTATGTTAGGCCTCAATTTGCCCCTAGATAAGTCACATAAACTCTTTGTGACTGAGTTTTAAATTTGTGAAAAGGTGATTAAATGTCCTGTCTTTTCACTTCTCCTTAAGAAGGGTGGATTCCTAAATTTTCTCCTTCTCTCTAATCTTCAATCACTTCCCATCTTTTTCTCTATACTTATTATCTATAAACACATGCAGCTCTGTTGTGTCCTTCAAAACGTTTCACTAAAACTAGTATCCCTTCAAGCTATCACTCTATAACTCTCTTCTCTTTCACTTCCAAAATCTTAGGAAAAAAATCCATCTATATTCATTGTCTCTGTTCTCTCTCCATCCAGTTACTTCTGAACTTATTACAGTCACTTCCTACGTGACGCTTGGATTTAAACTGCCCTTTTTAATTCTAATGATTTGTGGTTTTGCTACTTTTTATGTCTGTTACCTTGGTCAGTTCCTACCTGAGACCTTAATTTGGCTACCTACTTATTAGTTTGCTTTCAGAGCAAAAAAATCTAAATTCAGAGAGAATGCTGGATTTCTAGCCAAAGGATTTGGGTTCAAATCCAGCCTTAATACTTCCTACCTGCGGCCTGCTTAACTTGTCTGGGTTTCACTGTCTTTTTCTGCAAAACAGGGCATTAGGCTAGATATCTTTTGAATTCCCATCAACATATAAATAAATGAACCTTGCTCAGCAGAAGCAGATGCTGGACTTTCATGGATCATCAATACCTAACCAAGACCAAGTCCTGTATTTTGAAACAAATTAAATCTTACAGACTTTTGTTATAAGAAAATATCAGACTATAGGTTGGAATGAATTCAATCTGAAAAGTGAGCAAATAGGGAAGTATAAAAGTGCATACTATTTATTAGACATAGTGCACGTCACATGAACTGAGAACCAGATTTTGTTTGCTGGAATGCTCATAATGATTGAAGAACAGAAGTATTCTGGATAGGATGAGCATCAGAGCAATAAGGATATCTAAGAGTTGGGTTGAAGTGTTGCCCAGCATGAAATTATGGCATAGAATAATATGAAATGCATTTGTTTATGAAAAACAAAAGCAGTAATAGATTCAGTATGCCGTAGTGGATTGAGTGTTGACCTTAAAGCCAGGAAGACCTGGGTTCTTCTCTGGTTTTTGAGACACATTGTTTATATAATAGAAGCCCCTGATCAATTATTTAACTACTCAGTGCTCTAGGCAACTCTCTAAGTCTATAAATTATAAAGAAGTTACCAAGCTTCATTGATTTAGGAAGTTTTCTTATCCAGGAATTCCTTATAAGGTGAAGCCACAAGTCCAGTGCCTATTCCCAGTAATAATAATGATGTTTATGATGACCATAATATTTACCACAGTGATGATGATGATAAAAAGTTCTTTTAAACAAAATTTTAAGATAAAGAAAATGCTGTGCCTGTATCTTCATGCTAACCCTGTGAGATAGCTGATATTATTTCCATATTGCAGGTGGAGAAACTTTTGCTTAGAGAGATTAAATGTGTTATTATTTATATATTATTAAATATGTAAGGCAAAATTGAGATTTAAAAAAAAAACTCCAACAAACAATTCAATTCAGAATGCATTTTTAAGCTTATTATATTTGTGCATCCACTTTCTTTTTAATCTTTTCTTAACCATTTGCAATCAGGCTTCTGAACTTATTATTTCATCAAGTTACTAAAGATCTCTTAGTTCCCCAGTCCAATGCTGTTTTTTCAATCTTCATATGCCATGACCTCCCTGAAGCGTCTAATACTGTTGAGCACACTGTTTTCCTTGTAATTTTCTTCCCTCTAGGTTTTCCAGATCCACTCTCTTTTGGCTTTCTTCCTGTCTATTGGAGAGTTTCTTCTCAGTCTGTCTCCACATATCCTCATGCAGATGATGCCTTACAGTTACAAGAGTCTCTCAGGGTTCTGCCTTAGACCTTTTTCTCTTCTCACTCTACAGTATTTCAGTTGGTAGTCTCTCCTGGATTTAATTGATATCTCTAGCTTAGAATTCACAGATCTACTTATCCTACCCCAACCCATCTACTGAACCCCAACCTCACATCTCCAACTACTTTCCAGACACTTGAAAGTGGATGTCTAGTAGACATCTTAAATTAATTATATCCAAGACTGAACTCATTATTTTTTCACCTCAACCCCTCCCACTCATACCTTTCCCATTAATAGAGAGGGTAACAACATTATCCCAGTTCCTTAGATTTGCAATCTGGGAGCCATCCTCACTCTTCACTATCTCTTACTCTCCATACCAATCTATTACCACTGTCTGTCAACTTCATCCTTGAAACATCTCTCAAATATACCACCTTCTCTCCTTTGATACTAACACCACCTTATGGCATCAGTTGATCACCCCATGTACGGAGCACTATAATACCTTGCTATTGGGTTTGTCTGATTCAAGTTTCAGCCACAAAAGTGATTTTCCTAAAGTACAAATCTGACCATGTCACTTTTCTGCTCATTAAATGTCAGTGATTCCTTATTACCTCTACTATCAAGTATGGAATCCTCTGAATCCAAAGATCTTCATAGTCTAGGTCATTCCTACCTCTCCAGTCTTCTTGAATTTTAATCTCTACTACATACTCTTTCATTTGTGATATTGCCCTCATGAATATGAACCAGACACTCCATCTCTCTTATTTGGGTATTTTTTTCTTACTGCTTCCCATGCCCAGAATGCTCTTCCTCTTTAATTTTGACTTCTAACCTCCCCTATTTTCTTTAAGTTCTAATAATTTTTTTTAATTTAGCCAATTTCACTTTTTAAAATCACATTTTTTCAATTACATGTAAAGATATTTTTCAAGATTCATTTTTCTAAGATTTTGAATTGCATTTTTTTCTGCCCTTCTCCATTCCCACTTTAACCAAGATAGCAAGCAATCTGATTTGGATCATACAAATACAACTGTGTTAAACACATTTCCACCTTAGTATTGTTGTGAAGAATCAGAACTAAAAGGAAAAAAAGTACGATAAAGAAAAATTAAAAACTGAAAATAATTTATTTTGATCTACATTCAGACTCCATAGTTCTTTTTCTGCATGTGGTTAGAATTTTCCATCAAGAGTCTTTTGGAATTGTCTTAGATCATTTCATTGTTGAGAAGAACTAAGTCTACCATAGTTAATCATTGCATAATATTGCTGTTACTATGTACAGTGTTCAGGTTGTATTCACTTCACTCACTGTCAGTTCATGTAAGTCTTTCCAGATTTTTTTTCCTGAAATACATTTGCTCCTCATTTCTTATAGCAAAATATTATACTATTGCATTCATATACCACAATTTGTTCAACCATTTTTAATTAATGGACATCTCCTCAGTGTTCAATTCTTTGCCATCACAGAAAGAGCTGCTAGAAATATTTTTGACAATTAGGTCATTTTGCCTTTTTTTAAAAAATCTCGTTGGGATATAGACCTACTAGTGGTAATACTGAGAAAAAGGTATGCACACTTTGGTCACCCTTTGGGCATGGTTCCAAATTGTTCTCCACCAACAGTGTATTAATTTTCCAATTTTCTCACATCTCCAAATTTATAATTTTCCTGTTTTGTCATGTTAGTGAATCTGACATGCATGATGTGGTACCTCTGAATTGTTTTGATTAGCATTTTTCTAATCTAGTGATTTAGAATATTTTTTTCTATGACTACAGATAGCTTTAATTTCTTCATCTGAAAACTCCCTGTTCATCTCCTATGACCATTCATCAATAATGATTTGTATTGTTATAGATTTGACACAGTTCTCTAAATATTTTAGAAAAGAGGCCTTCATTAGAGATGTTGACTGTAAAAAAGTTTCCTAGTTTTCTGCTTCCCTTATAATTTTAGTTGTATTTGCTTTGTTTGTGCAAAAACTTTTTAAATTTAATATAGTCAAAATTATCCATTTTGCATTTCATAAAGTTCTCTATGTTTTGTTTTGCCATAAATTCTTCTGTTCTCTATAAATCTGATAGGTAAACTAGTCCTTGCTCTCCTAATCTGCTTATGATATGGTCCTTTACATCTAAATCATGTACCCATTTTAAAATTTTCTTGGTATAGCGTGTGAGATGTTGGTCTATGCCTACTTTTGCTGTACTATTTTCTACTTTTCAAAATAGTTTTTATAAAACAGTTATTATCCCAGAAGCTAGAATCTTTGATTTTATCAAACAGTAGATTACTATAGTCATTTATTATTGTGTCTTGTGTACCTATTCTATTCCACTGATCCATCACTCTATTGTTCAGTCAGTACTAGATAGTTTTGTTGATTACTGCCTTATAAGAGAGTTTTAGATCTGCTATGGCCAGGCTACTTTCCATGGCATTTATTTTCATTACTCCCCTTGATATTCATCACCTTTAGTTCTTCCAGATAAATTCTGCTATTATTTTTTCCAGTTCTTTAGAATGTTTTCTTTGGCAGTTTGATTGGTATAGCACTGAGTAAGTAGATTCATTTAGGTGCAATTGTCATTTTTATATTAACTTTTTCTTAATTTAACTATTTAATTTAATGAATTTTAATTAATTTATCATTTAATTATATTAAAATTGTTGTTTTTCCAATTGTTTAACCCTGACTTTATTTGTGGGAAGAGTTTTATGATGGTGTTCATACAATTTCTAAATTTGTTTCAGTGGTAGAGTCCTTAATATTTTATATTGTCTACAATTATTTTAAAAGGAATTTCTCTATCTCTTGCTTGTTGAAAATATAAAGAAATGCTCATGATTTATATTTTTTGCTTAATATCCTACAATTTTCCTAAAGTTGTTAATTTTTCAAATATGTTTTCAATTGATTCTCTAGAATTCTCCAAGCATATCATCATATCATCTGCAAAGAATGTTAGTTTTGTTTCCTTACTGCCTATTTTAATTCCTTCAATTTCTTTTTCTTCTCTTATTGCTACAGCTAACATTCTTAATACAGTATTGAATAATAGTGTTGATTATCGGCATTCTTTTTTCACCCCTGATCTTATTGTGAAGACTTCTAGGTTATTTCTATTATATAATACTTGCTGATAGGTTTAGGTAGATATTACTTATCATTTTAAGTAAATTACCCTCTATTCCTTTGCTCTCTAATATTTTAATAGGAATGGGTGCTGCATTTTGTCAAAAGCAGCTGCATCTATTGAGATAATTATATAATTTTAGTTAGTTTTTATATTGATATGGATAATTATGCTGATAGTTTTCTTAATATTGAATTTGCCCTGCATTCCTGGTATAAATCCCACTGGATCATGGCATATTTTCCTTGTGACCAGTTACTATTATCTCTTGGCTAATATTTAAATTTTCTACATCAATATTCATTAGGACAAATGTTCTATAATTTTCTTTCTCTCTTTTGGCTCTTCCTGATTTTGGTATCAGCACCATATTTGTGTCAGAAAAAGAATTTGACAGAATTTCTTTTTTGCCTATTTTCCAAATCATTTATAAAGTTTTGGAATTAATTGTTCTTTAGATGCTTGATAGAATTCACTTGTAAATCCTCTGGCTCTAAACATTTTTTTCCCACTTAGTGATTTTATTGATGACATTTTTAAATTTCTTTTTCTAAAATGGTGCTATGTAAATATTTTTTTCCTCTTCTTTTAATCTGGGCGTTCTTATTTTTGTAAATTTTTTTTTCATTTTATTTACATTGTCAGCTTTGTCGGCATATAATTGGGCAAAATAGCTTCTAGTTTTTTCTTCAATTACCCCTTCATTGGTGGTGGTCAATTTTGCTTTTTAAGAAATTGCTTCCTTCTGTGATTTTTCTGTAGAACTTCACATCTTCCCATTTTTGTGTTTTTTATACCAAGCTGTTGACTCTTTTTATCATGATCGTGTGTGTGTGTGTGTGTGTGTGTGTGTGTGTGTATGTATATCCTATATTGAATTGCTTGCCTTCTCAGTGGGGATGGGTGGGGAGGGAGGAAGGAAGAAAAGTTGGAACTCAAAGTTTAAGAACAAATGTTGAGAATTATTTTGTGTACAACTGGGAAATAAGAAATTCAGGTAATAGGGTATAGAAACTCATCTTGCCCTACAGGACAAGAGAGAAGATGTGGGTAAAGGAAGGGAGGGGTGTTAGAAGGGAGGCCACATTGTGGAAGGGACAATCAAATGCAAGGTGTTTTGGGATGGGGGAAGAGAAGAGATGGGAAGAAAATTTGGAACTCAAAATTTTGTGGAAATGAATGTTGAAAACTTAAAATAGAAAAAAAAATGCTTGAAAATCCTTCATTTCATTGAATGACCATTTTCTCCCTGAAGTATTATACTCAGTTTTGCTGTGTAGGTGATTTTTGGCTTTAATTTTAGTTTCTTAGACTTCTGGAATATCATATTCTAAGCCCTTCAGTCGCTTAATATAGATGCTGCTAGATCTTGTGTTATCCTGATTGTATTTCCACAACATTCTAATTGTTTCTTTCTAGCTGCTTGCAATATTTTCTCTTTGACCAGGAAACTCTGGAATTTGTCTACTATGTTTGTACAAGTTTCTCTTTTTGGATCTCTTTCAGGAAGTGAAAGGTGGATTTTTTTAAATATTTATTTTGCCTTCTGGTTCTAGAATATCAGGGAAGTTTTCCTTAATTATTTCATGGAAGATGATGTCTAGGCTCTTTTTTCTTCATGGATTTCAGGTAGTCCCATAATTTTTAAATTGTCTCTTTTGGATCTGTTTTTTCAGATCAGATACTTTTCCAATGAAATATTTCACTTTATCTTCTATTTTTTTCATTCATTTGATTTTGTTTTGTAATTTCTTGATTTCTCATAAAGTCATTAGCTCCCATCTTCTCCATTCTAATTTGTAAAGGACTATTTTCTTCAGTGAGCTTTTAAATTTCCTTTTCCATTTGAGTAATTCTGCTTGCATTCTTCACCTCATTGCTTTTTTGGGCCTCTTTTGCCAATTGAGTTAGCCTATTTTCAAAGGTGTTATTTTCTTCAGCATTTTTTGAGTCTCCACTTAGCAAGCTGTTGACTCACTTTTTGTGATTTCCCTCTCATTTCTCTTCCCAGTATTTTCTCCACCTCTCTTACTTGATTTCCAAAACCTTTTTGAGCTCTTTCATGACCTGAGACAATTGCATATTTATTTTGGAAGTTTTAGATGCAGAAGCATCTGGGGTTATGCATTGTTCTTCCTCATCTATAAGAATGGGAGAGAATACCTCTTCACCAAGAAGATAACCTTCTGTAGTCTTGTTTTTTCCCCTAATTTGGGCATTTTCCCAACCCATTACTTGAGTAGGGTATACTCTGGTGACCTATAAGTTCTTAGCTACTCCAAGGTGGCACAATCAAGGGAGAGAATTTTACTCCTCTCCTGGCCTTCATACTGGTCTGGGATCAAGCAAAAACCTTTCTGCCCAGAATCTGAGAGTAGAATTCCCTCTCCACAACTGCTTCCAACTCAACCATGCCAGTGTTCCTCTTCATCACAGGGCTGTACCTGGGGCTGAGATTCTGATCAGCTGCTCCATTCCTCCAGGGGCTTTAGTTAGAGGGCTCCAAAAATGGATACTGCAGCTGCAATCCCTACTGCTTGTGAGGCCAGACCATGTACCCTTCTCCTGGATGGAGGGGTTTTTCACTGACCTTTGAAACTGTCTTTGGCATTTGTTGGTTGAGGAATCTGGGAGCTGCTGTTGCCAGTGGTGCCCTGAAGCCTATTCTAGGTTGTTTCCCTGCCACATTGGGCTGCACTCCACTCTGCACCCAGTGTGATAGACCTTTCCTGTTAGTCTTCCAGGTTGTCTTGGACTGGAAAAGTCCTTCACTCTTTCTTTTTGTGGCTTCTGTTCCCCCAGAATTTTTTTAAGAGTCATTTTTTACAGGTACTTTGTGAGCTACGTGGGGGAGCTTCCATAGGTCTGTCTTTCTCCTCCACCATTTTGGCTCCACCCCAACAGCCCTTTCTGCAAATATATATATTTTTTATGCTTTTATTTTTTTAATTGAAGATGACAGCAACAACAAATACGAAAGACAATATTGACACAACCTTGTTAAAATCAGTAGTTTCTTTTAACAATTGGTAAATAACATTGAATATTTTTACATGTGCAATCACTTTCTTTGCACTGTTTTGTTCAGTAGTTTATATTTGTTTTTGAACTCTCATTTCTGTTCATATATATATATATATATATATATATATATATGAATGTTCATATTCATGCAAATTGAAACACAATCGATCAACAAAAAAATAAAAAATCTGAAAATGCCAACCAAGAAACATGAGAAAATTAGACCTGATAATCTTTAAGGTCCCTTCCAATGGAGGAGCATTATGCGAGGAGGGGTCTTGGTTCAAGAGATCCAGTTCAAATACTAATCCTTAATTGCTATATTGGATTGTATTTGGCAAGTCACTTCAACTTGCTGTGTTTCCTCATCTGAAAAATGGTGATCCATTTAGTCTCAATATTATTCCAAGATGCTGCGGGAGAAATGCTCCATTATTGGTCACTATTGTACAAATACAAGCTACATTATTCCATTTCTAAATTCTACGATTTTGTTATTTTCAACAATTCCCCTGGGAGATGAACCATCACCCTTGTTTGTTTGTTTCTGGGGAGTCGTGGTGGTGATAGTCCTGTATTCATCCAGAAATCAAAATTAGATAAATAAAATCCTTTTCCAAAGATACTTCTTGGGGGAGAAGAGGGCAAAACCCTGGGCCAGAAAGAGCTACTTCAGCAGTGAAATGTGCTATTACAAATAAAAGGTAATGAAAAATTAAATCCACATAACAAGCTTTTCTGTTAGTTCTGTCACTCAAATCATTAACCATGTCAAGTAAAGCAAATTGGGTAATCAGCTCAGTGCAATGGCCATCCCACTCCCTTCTATACCATACCAGGAAAGGGTAGGGGAAATCTCTGGAAATCTCAGCGCAGACAGATAAATCTCTGCCTTCCTCCTGCTATCTTTTTTTTTAAAAAAAAAATATTTATTTAAGTTTTCAATATTCATTTCCATAAAATTTTGAATTTCAAATTTTCTCCCCTTTTCTCCCCTCCCCACCCCAAAACACCAAACATTCTAATTATCCCTATCACAAATCTGCCCTGCCTTCTAACATCCTTCCCTTCCCTTATTCCCATCTTCTCTTTTGTCCTGTAGGGCAAGAGAAATTCCTATACCCCATTACCTGTATTTCTTATTTCTTAGTTGTATGCAAGAACAATGTTCAACAGTTGTTCCCAAAACTTTGAGTTCCAACTTCTCTTCTTCACTCCCTCCCCACCCATCCCCACTGGGATGCAAGTGATTCAATATAGGCCCTATCTGTGTACTTTTGCAAATGACTTCCATAATAGTCATGTTGTGTAAGATTAACTGTATTTCCCTTCATCCTATCCTACCCCCATTTCTCCTATTCTCTCTTTTGGCCTTGTCCCTCCCCAAGAGTGTTGACTTCTAATTGACCCCTCCTGCCATCACCCTTCCTTCCATCATCCCTCCCACCCTGCTTATTCCCTTCTCCCCCACTTTCCTGTATTGTAAGATAGGTTTTCTACCAAAATGAATGTGCATTTTATTCTTTCCTTGAGTCAAATGTAATGATAGCAAGCTTCATATTTTTTCTCACCTCCCCCCTTTTTCCCTCTCCTGAAAAGTCTTTTACTTGCCTCTTTTATGAGAGATAATTTGCCCCATTCCATTTCTCCCTTTCTCTTCCCAATATATTCCTCTCTCACCCTTTAATTTAATTTTTTTAATGTATGATCCCTTCTTATTTACCCCATGCTCTCTGTCTCTCTGTCTCTGTGTGTGTGTGTGTGTGTGTGTGTATGTGTATGTGTAATCCCACCAACTACCCAGATACAGAAAAAAGTTTTAAGAGTTACAAATATTGTCTTTCCATGTAGGAATGTAAATAGTTAAACTTTAGCAAATCTGTTATGAATTCTCTTTCCTGTTTACCTTTTCATGGTTCTCTTGATTCTTGTGTTTGAAAGCCAGATTTTCTTTTCAGCTCTGGTCTTTTCATCAAGAATGCTGGAAAGTCCTCTATTTCATTGAAAAACTATTTTTCCCCCTGAAGTATTATACTCAGTTTTGGTGAGTAGGTGATTCTTAGTTTTAGTCCTAGTTCCTCTGACTTCTGGAATATCATATTCCATTCCCTTCAATCCTTTAACGTAGAAGAAGCTAGATCTTGTGTTATCCTGATTGTATTTCCACAGTACTGGAACTGTTTCTTTCTAGCTGCTTGCAATATTTTCTTCTTGACCTGGGAACTCTGGAATTTGGCTACAATGTTCCTGAGAGTTTCCTTTTTTAGGTTCCTTTCAGGGGGTGATTGGTGGATTCTTTCAATATTTATTTTGCCCGCTGGGTCTAGAATGTCAGGGCAGTTGTCCTTGATAATTTCATGAAAGATAATGTCTAGGCTGTTTTTTTGATTATGGTTTTCAGGTAGTGCCATAATTTTTAACTTGTCTCTCCTGGATCTGTTTTCCAGGTCAGTTGTTTTTCCAATGAGATATTTCACATTATCTTCCATTTTTTCATTCTTTTGGTTTTCTTTGGTGATTTCTTGGTTTCTCATAAAGTCATTAGCCTCCATCTGTCCCATTCTAATTTTTAAAGAACTATTTACTTCAGTGAACTTTTGAACCTCTTTTTCCATTTGGCTGTTTCTACTTTTTAAAGCATACTTCTCCTCATTGACTTTTTGAACCCTTTTTGCCAGTTGATCCAGCCTATTTTTCAAGGTGTTATTTTCTTCAGAATTTTTTTGGGTCTCCTTTAGGAAGTTTTTGTCCCACTTTTCATGCTTTTCTTGCATCTCTCTCATTTCTCTTCTCAATTTTTCCTCCACCTCTCTTACCTGATTTTCAAAATCCTTTTTGAGCTCTTCCATGGGCTGAAGCCATTGAACATTTATTTTGGATGTTTGGGACACAGCAGCCTTGACTTTTATGTCTTTCCCTGATGATAAGCATTGTTCTTCTTCATCGGAAAGGATGGGAGAAGATATCTGTTCTTCAAGAAATAACCTTCTATAGTCTTATTTTTTACCCTTTTTTGGGGAATTTTCCCTACCAGTTACATGACTTTTGGGTCCTTTGTCAAGAGTAGGGTATGAGTATCTGCAAGATCTCAGTTCCTCCAAGGTGGTACAATCAAGTATGTACACTGTTCTGGGAGCAAGTAGAAATTTTAGTGCCCAAAATCTGAGTAATAGAGTTTTGTCTTTACAACCACCTTGCCTCTAGTTCTGCCAAGCCTGCACTGTGGGCTGAGATTCATATAAGCTTCAGGGGCAGGGCCACCATTCAGCGTGAGATAAAAATCAGCTGCTCAAATCCCTCAGGTAGGGGCAGGGCTTCTACACATGGCTGAGGTAAGAATCAGCTGCTCAGTGCCCCCAGGGGTCTAACAATGGATGCAGGCTGGTATAGGGGCTGCTGTAGAAGCTGTTGCCACCTGTCCTATGTGGCCTCTGGCCAGAGCTATGGGAAGGTCCTTCTCCCTTCTCATCCAGTTGAAAAAAAACCCTCTTACTGACCTTTGGTGCCTGTGGGATCTTCCAACTGTTGCTACTCCGACTGGGGATTCCCTGAATTCTGTCCCCAGGCCTGCTCTTCCTCTCTGGTGTCCTGATATTTCCTGTTGGCTTTTCAGGTCACCTGGGGCTGGAAATATCCTCCACTCTATTGTTCTGTGGTTTCTGATGCGCTAGAATTTGTTGAGAGTCTTTCTTCACAGGTATTTTATGGGCTATGGAGGAAGAGCTAGCAGTGTGTGGATCTTTCTGCTCCACCATCTTGGCTCTGCCCCCCTGCTAACTACCTTTCTTGGCCTCCTCAAGCAAACACTTCATCTCTGAACTACTTTAAACACAAACTAGGGCCTCTGCACTAAGAACATAAGGAACCAAGTCCTTAATATAGAAGCATCTATTCATCACACAGAAACCATCTAACATAGAACTTGGGGAATGAACTCAGAGAAGAACTTGAATAAAGAGTGGCAGGGAGTGGTGGTAGGTGGGCAATGGAGCTCACAAGCAGCTGAGGTATTTATCTCATTAAATTGTCAGGATGTATGAGATGCAACTAATCTAGTTTTGTCAGGACAAAGACAAGGACTCCCCAACTCCACAGAAACCCTTACCTACTGCATTCCAGCATAGTACCTCACATCTAGATGACTATGACAATATCCCATTTGGTTTTAGCTTGAGTTTGGCACATGACCCGGTAAAGACTTGTTCCTGTGAGGTATGTTTCTGTCCAAGGCCATGCTCTTTTCCATAGTCCCAGAATCATTTTCCAGTTGCTTTCCTCACATACATTGTAAGGTCAAACAGGCCAATGCTGGTGTCTTCTTTGAATACTTCCTAAAACTCAAGGCCTGGTTAGTGCTGGTTTGGAAAGGGACTAACTCACTAAAATCCTATTTGACTTAGAAAGGGAAATCTTTTCCCACTGGTTTTTTGAAGCTGTTCTGAATTATTAACAAGCTACTGGACTGATCTGCAACTCCTCCCATATATAGGTAAGAAGCCTTAATAATAGCAGCTTATATCTCAATGGTGTATAATGCAGATTATCTAAAGTAATCCTCACCATAGCCCTGTCAAGTAAGTGCTCTCCTCAGACTTGTTTTTATCATGTTGCTTTATTATTTATGATGATAATGATGATATTTATAATGAGCAAATTGAGGCATAAACAAGTTGAATGACTTGACCAGGGTCAAAAGAGCTAATGTGAGTGGAAGGATTTAAATCCAGGTTTTCCCAGTTCTTAAGTCCAGGGTTCTATCCGTTATGCAATTCTACCTGTCTCTAACTTTTCACAGTACACATGAGGACACAGAATCCTTCCCAAGGGCCACAGGGCAGGTAGTTGAAAACAGGTAGAAAGGAACATTAATGTCAGCTAGAAAAGTGCTGACCCCAAGGTCGGGGTACAAGAACAACTCCAAAAGGGTGCCATGATGGTTTGACTGAAAATCAGCCAATTCAACTGGTCCAATTTCTTTCTACACAAGCAACATTAAATATGACAGAGGTAGGGAATTGAGGGCTGAGAAAATAAAAAGTCAAAATATACATCTGTTTTCTTTTACCCCCAGGCCTCCTGATCTTTGTCCAACATAAGTCACTCAGTAACTGCGGTGAAATGTGGTACCATAAAGTAAGGAAATGAAGGGCTTGGGAGAGAAGAGAAAGCATTAGACATAGAGGGGAAATCCCTGAAGACAGCAGCAGTTATTTGGTACCTGAGTTTTGACTAAAATTTGATCTATAAAGCAATCACTGAGCAGTAGGCAATAGAGGTTGCTGGAGATTTAACTTGGGAGAAGAGATGGGAAGTTGTGGTAGTGTAAGGTTCTGCTACAGACTGGGCAATGTTTTATCCCCTTTGACCTGGATGGCGAAGGGACAGGGACTTGGAAGACATGATGGACCTAATGGTAGAAACAATGAGGGAGGAGAAAGTGTCATGGGGAGAATGAGAGAGGAAGGAATGAAACAATCATCTTTTTCTCACCAGGACCCATGGAGAGCCATATGTGCTGGAAATCAATTTTCCTCTTTCACAATCAAAAGAAAGGAAAAGAATAAGGCTCACAGTGCTCAATTCTCCAATTAACACAACCCAAAATGAGAATAAGCTAAGAAGAAAAGTGAATGTATGTTGAACTGGGGTATCAAGCCAAATCTAGATGCTCCATATTCCATTATGATAGACAGACTGAAGATAAACCCCAACCATCAGTCTCTCTTGGACTGCTGAAATGGTATGGAAAACTACCATCCATTCAGTGTTAATTACAGTAGTTAATTTTCCTCTCCAAAGTCTTTTGCACTTAATAACTGCTCAGGGTTAGGAAGACTTTAAAAAGATGTCTCCACCCAATCCATAGGCTGGAGGGCCACCACCACCAGAATGTACTTCACATTCTCAAAGGAAGGGGGGCGAGGTTTGGAGGAAGGGTGTGTTCCTGTAAATATTTATTTTCCCCACTTGTATAGAAGTAAAGGGAAGTCCAGGGTGGGATGGATAGGGAGGGATAAGCAATGAGAGAAAGGGGTGGTGTTTCAAGATTTTTTTTTCAGATTGATAGTAAAACATCTTGGTCTTCCCCCTTTCCTGAGGCAGAGATTAAGGTATAGAAGAATTCTGAGAGTCCAGATGAGGGGCTAATGGGGGACAGTTAAGGCAAATGAAGCTACATACAGAAAGTGAGAATAACTGGTAGAATTAAGAAGCTTCTGTTACAAGAGGATGAAAAGTCATTCTGTTCCTAAGATTGGAAGGGTAAGAATAGGAGGGAGGCAGCAAGGATATGACACTTTTGGGACAACCATACTCTGAGCCAAAGTGGGAACAGGTTGACACAAAAGGAGAAAACAAGACAGAAATGTAGGAAGTACTGGTCCCTGAGAGGATGCTTAAATGCTCCCTCCCTGGGTCTCTTTGGAAGAATCCTGAGTAGACAGGGAGCCTGCTAGCATCTGTATGCTATAAACAAAACAAGCCTAACTCAAGCATCCACTCCAAAGTACAATCGAAGTTGTTTCAAAAAGAAAGTTGAGAATGGTGTGGAGGACCAGAGGTATTCCAGATGATAGAAAGCCCTTGTAAAAGGCCAGAGGTCCAAGTTTCATTGTCTCCAAAGTACAATGAATGACACCCCCATATTCCTCCTTGGAGTTCATCAGACGAGTCTTAAGTACATCTATGGGTTGGCACAGATAGGTGGCACACTTGTCAACAATGAAGCTGGACAGGAAGTGGGCAAAGATGTTGTCCGAGATCATTTCTGTGCTAAGGACCAGCTGCTTGACTTGGTCATAGCAAGATAGCTGCCCCATAGTGACAGGAGCCCCTCAGGATGACGCCATCATAGCTCCAGAAAATAATTTCTTTATACCTTCTTCACGAGATACACGTATGATGTCATCTAAAGAATGGGAGTAGTACTGCCTTTGGTTCACAGGTAACTTCATGTCATTCTATATCATGACATTCACTATATCTGCCAGAATTCCCACAAAACCACCAGCAAAACCTCCAAGGCATCCCAAAAGCACCTTCTTATAGAAAGGGATGGGTCCCTGACTCCCTGCAGTCAGTCGGTCTCGGAGTGACTCATACTGGGCAAATCAGATAAGGGAGTAGGTCATTTGCCGGCAGATGGAGGTACAGATGCCATTGTATAGGGCCAGGAAGCCATCTGTCCGCACCACCTTTAAGGCCATGCCAGTCATCTTCATCCCTATCTTCTGCTGTGTCTGTAGATGGATCTTGAGCAGGTCCAGCGAGTGGGTACAGCACGCAGCCCTAAAGGAGGCCAGTCCCACGAAGTACCAGCGGGACAGGCACCTATTGAACATGGCTATGCCACACAGGGCTGAGCCGGGCTGGGGGCACCCGGTGGCTCTGGCTGGAGCCGGGAGGATCTCGAGCTGGCGGAGCGAGATACATGGCACATGGAGTGAGGTGTAGTGAGAGAGCCTGCAAAAATATTTAAAGCAGTCCTCTTCGTTGTGGTGAAATATGTTGAAATTAAAGGGATGCCCATCACTTGGGGACTGGCTGAACAAGCTGTTGTATATGAATGTAATGGAATACTATTGTGTAATAAGAAATGAACAGAGATTTCAGAAACAAACTGGAAAGACTTGCATGAATTGATGCAAAGTGAAATGAGCAGAACCAGGTAAACACTGTGCACAATATCGGTAGCATTGTTTGATCATCAACTACTAATGACTCAGCTCTTCTCAGCAAGTCAATGATCCAAGGCAAATACAAAGGACTCACAAAAGAAAATCCTATACTCTTCCAGATAAAGAACGGATGGACTCTGATTATAGATCTAAGAATACTTTTTATTTTAGTTACTTAATTTTTTCTTGTGGTTTTTTCCCTCTTTAATCTGTTTCTTCTTTCACAACTATGACTCATGGAATTACGTTTTTCATGATAGCACATGCATAATCTATATAAAATTTCTTACCATTTTAGGAAAAGTGGAGAGGAGGAAGGGAAGGAGAAAAAATTTGGAACTGAATGCCTTGAAAAACTGAATGCTAAAAATTATCTTGATGTGTAATTGGAAAAAAAAGATAAAATACTCTTAAAAAATACACAGTACAGAGATCCTAACATCCAGAGATCATCCCTTATGCAGGATATCAAATTCCCTGTATCTCTAGACTGTGAGACACAGAAGAACAAATTGATTTATATAAAAGAACGTGATATTTATTGAAGATAAAAATAGCACATCATAAAATGGCACAGCTTTTTTTCCCAGCTTCAAGTGTCTTAAATAATTACCATATTGCTCTGACTAAAAAATAACTAACACCCCTAGAACCTATTTAGAGGATGCTAGATCATCAATCCTCTTGTAGTGGATTGATGCATTGATTATGTCAGTTTATCAGCATAATCAATGCATCAAAAATATTTGCTAAATTTTATTATTTGTCAGGGATTGTGCTAAGTGTTGAGGCAGAAAAAATACAAAAGAATTATCATCTCTCTGGGTTTCTCTGTCTTTATGTCTTTATATCTTTCTACGCCACCCACATTCCCCAATCCCTAATTGAATGCAATAGGCACTAACATAGAGATCGCCTACCTAAAAGAGACATGGTTTATATAGTCAAATAAAGGACATAGTGATAATGAAATATACATTTTAAGTAAACATATAGGCAAAATATTTATTCAAATTACTTACATATTTGGAAGACCAAAGTTGTCCTATTGATCTAGAGACACAATATATGTATGCATGTATGTATATGTCCACATATATGCATCACACATTATATCTTTTTAATTAGAAATAGATATATGTGAATGTATTCACAAAATCATGTATACTCATGCCTTGAATTTTGTTTTCAGGTTTTAGCATGTGTTTATGAGGTCTAACAGTCCCTCTCAAAGATAAAACTCATTCTTCAGTTCACAAATTTCTTCTAGCCTCCTAGCTCCCTTCAAGATTCCTTGATCTAGGCCAGCACTTCTTATACTGTGAGTAACAACCCCATATGAGACTGTGAAAAATTTGGCAACAGTAAAAGTTTTTTGAACATTCAATCACCAAAAGTTAATAAGAATCAAACTTGTAATGAATCTGTGGTGTTTTTGACTTTGGACAACTTCACGGCCAGCCTTGGTTCTGAACACAAAACACTACCACTTTCCATTGTGCGTGCCCTCAGGCTACGTAATGCCAAGGAACACTGCCACAAAAAGGGTCAAGAATGGGGAAAAATAGTTTTAGAAGCCCTAATGGAGACTGTATTAAGAAAGTCACTACAAGCATTTTTCTTTTCATCAATTTTTCCTGTAGGGTATAAAAATTTCCCCCACAAAAGTTGAGATGAATCGCTTGGTAATAAGAGTGGTAGTTCAGATTCCTGATCGACACTCCTGGCTTTTTAAAGATGGTATAGATTTATTGTCAGTAAATGGCAATATAAGGGCTGAAGTGCTGCTTGAGGGCCTGCTATGGATAAATTTAATATTATAGCTACTGATTGACACCTATTCCTCTGTTGCTGTTGGTTTTTTTTTAAAGTAAACCTTGCTTCACTTTGGAATTGAATGTTTTTCCTGTATGACATTTCATATACTTGTATCTTGTGATTTGAAATCAATCTATGATTGCTTGGGGGGTAGGAACAAAAATGGGGAATAAAAGAAGGAGTCTTGGGACAAGCTAGGAGGTGATATTCAATTTCCTTTTTGAATAACTTGAGAAATTTATTTTTTGGGCTGGATATTTCAGAATCTGTTTGAAATAGACTGTGGTGGACAAAGGTGATCCAGGATAAATCCTATAACCAAATGAGAGTATTAGGATGAGTAAATGATACATAGATTACAAGGATGAATCATAGGATTTCATAATTATAGATTTTAAAGAGACAATAAATCTATTTTGGAAATTACAGTATAACCTGTTCATTAACTTTACTTAACCAGCTTTTTACTATCTTAACTTTAATATATTTATTTTCCTCTTCTGTAAGAGAAAACATGATACAGAGGACAGAGTGCTGAACTTAATGTCATAAAGATTTGAGTTCAAATTCCTGCTCTGAAATTTACTAGCTGGGAAAATCAATTAACCTCTATGTGTTTTAAATAACTTCTTTAATAGGTTATAGGAAGGTTATAGTCTGTCTCAGTGAAATATATTTAACAATTAATTTCTGGGGTATGTGTGTGTTTCTCCTTGAAAAAGGAGGAAACAAAAATCCTATACTTTCCTCTTTTCAGTGTTGTGGGTATGACTAGAACTGTCTTAGGTCAGGTTCCATACTGGGATGAAATGAGGCACTTAGGGATCACTGAATATTTAACAAAGATTTACTTTGTTCTAAGTGAGTAAAGATATACAAAAATAATACAATAAGAGAGCAAAGATATACAACAATATACAATAATATAACAATGTTTCTCTAAACACGGTCTCCTTATTCTTGATCTGGAAACGTCTGGTCAGTCAGTCATCACAGTGTAGTAACTCTAGAGATCCTGGGCACCTGCCAAGGACAAGAAGCTTGGAGTGCCTAAGGAAACTGTAGTCAAAGGAAGTTGTATGGGGGTTAAGGAGGGAGAAAAGCTTTATCAAAGTAAAGGAAGCAGCTTTAGGAAACTATTGTCCTACCATAACAGTTTGATCAGACTCAGGTCCATTCAGACCTTGAAGTTGTCAAGGTCATTTTAAATAACAAGATTATTCTTCAATACATTTTCTGCACCACTCAAATTGTTAGCAGAAGAAAATTCAGTTTTGTAAAGCAACACTCATGAAAATAATGTAATATCAGTTCTAGGTCTAAAAAATGTATTTGACTTTCTTTGCTACCGGCAAACTACTGGCATGATGATTTCAAACTTTTTTTTTAAATTAGCAATCACACAATCTTTCTCTTATTTTCCTATTTTTTCTACCTCAAATTATGTAAAGACCTTTTAAATTGCTCATATTGCTGTAATTCACCCACGAGTATCACTCACCTAATTCATACCACCACTGGCCACTTGGGTCTTCACAGGGGTCACTATTACTTCTAGAAGCTAGTTTCTGTAGCTAGTTTTCCTAAACCTATCTCATAAGCTCTTACCAACAGGTAGTTCTTTCACAAAGTCATTTACTTAAATGACATAGCAAGAACAAAAGTTAGAAAACATGTCCCTTGATTGCGGGGTCGCAATTTCTCACAAATACACCAAGTGCGGTATGTGTGTAGGGGTAGAGGGGAAGCGAGTTTGATGATTTTGGGTTTGAAGCTCAAAGTATTGAGGGACAGGCGTATAGGGCACGCACATCCAACACAACTCACAGTTCCTGAACTACGGTCCCTTAATGTCCTTATGTCTTTTCTCTTTCTTAAGGATTCTTTGTTGTAGTACTCAGCTCTTCATCTAGGCAATCGCTTCATAGGGCACAGCGTATCAGCTAAACTGGGGACTTAGTTGCTGCTTGTATCTGGATACCTGGGCTGGATCCAACAGGTAATTTGGGGATTGTATCACTTCTCATGGGGCTCTGTTGTCAGTTACTTATTGTACTGGATTCTTATCAGGTAAATACCCATTAAGCTTGGGTGGAACCTGGAAGGTCTCTGGAAAGTGGATACCGGATGGAGCCAGGTAAGCCACTACGTTATCGTGTGGTTACTGCCAAATGGGCTTGAACTGGCTACTGTGTCGCTCGGCTTCACTCAGTGAGTGGTACCTCTGATGGCCAAGATGATCCACTCATCTCCTAGGCTTGCTCTTTCATTGGCAGATGCAGTCTTTATTCACATTCAGCCACTAACTGGTATTATGCATTTTTCGACAAGAGTTCTGTAAAGATATTTCAACTAAGTCAATGATCTTTAATTAGGATTAGCCGGAGCTTCATCCTTTTGGTTCCCTCATAGCTTTAGCTGTTAGGAAATAGGAAACTTGACTCTCCTTTCAGACAATTCTTACTCATTCAAAAGTTCCCTTAGGGTGATTAGTTTTGTTCATTTTCACCTCCTATGCTCTCTTGGAAATCCTATGTAGACGAAGGATCAACGACTAAAGTGTGAGTGTAGACTATGCCATGGAAGTAGATTCTTTGTCTTCTTGACCTCTTCAAATGCGATGACAGTGTTCATGATTTCCACCTTTCCTACGGTAGGGATAATTGTTTTGAACATGAAGGTTTTCTACTTCACCTCTCAATGCCTTTCCCTTTTACCTTCTTCAGAGGTGAAAACTAATAAAACTAGATCAACACAAAATACAGTACTCAAAATACAGTAGTCAATACTTATAGTAATCTAGTGTTTGATAAAACCAAAGACTCCAGCTCCTGGTATAAGAACTGAATCAAATTTGAAAGAATACAAGTCATTCTCCACTGGATGAATGGTTAAACCAATTTTCAGATGAAATTAAAGTTATCTAAAATCATTTAAAATGCTCTAGATAATTATTATTTAGAGAAATGAAAATGAAAGCAACTCTGAGGTACCCCATCACACATATCAGATTGACTAACATGACAAATCAGGAAGACAATAAATGTTGAAGAAGATATGGGAAAATTGGAACACTAATGCATTATTAGTGGAATTGTGAACTGATCGAATTATTCTGAAGAGCCATTGGAGACTATGCCCAAAAGGCTATAAAATGTGCATATTATTTGATCTGGCAATGACACTCATATGTCTGTATCCTAAAGAAATTATAAAAATGGGAAAAGGATTCACATGTGCAAAAATATTTATAACAACTTTTTTTTGGTGGCAAAGAATAGGTGATTGAAAGAATGCTGCCCAATTGGAGAGTGACTGAACAAATTGTGGCATATGAAAATAATGGAATGCTATCATTTAATAAGAAATGGTGAACTGGTGGATTTCAGAAAAAAACATGGACAGATTTGTATAAACTGAAGCCAAGTGAAGGGAGCAGAACCAAGAGAACATTGTACATAGTAACATCAACATTGTACAATGGTTAACTTTATTAGATTTAGCTCTTTCTAGCAATGAAGTGATGCAAGATAATTCCAAAAGACTCATGACGGAAAATGCTATTCACACCCAGTGAACGAACTTTGAATTCTGAATGCATATCAAAGCATAGTATTTTCTCTTTTTTCTCCCTTTCTTGTGTGCTTTTCTCCTTTTGTTTTGATTCTTCTTTCACAGCATGATTAATGTGGAAATCTGTTTAATATGATTATACATGTATAGCCTCTATCAGATTGCATGCCTTTGTGGGGAGGATGAAAGGGAGAGAGGAGGGAAAACTTAGAGCTAAGAATCTTATAAAAGTGAATATTGACAACTAAAAATTAATTAATTAATTAAAAATATTCTTGAATTTAGCAAGGTACCCTGTGCTTGCCAGTTGTTTGAGGAAGGAGGATCTTAGATATCTTGATTGACCCTGGGCCTTTAAATTGGACCTCAGGATATGGCTTCAATAGTTGCCTCCAGGTTCAGAACTGAGTGGCTCCACTACTTTTTCCAGGTCCTGGGGGTTGGAATGGAGAATTACTCCCCAACTTTATTGATTAGCCCTTACCAAGGTTCCCCTCAGTTGGGAAAGGGGAGGATGGGAAGGGCAACCTCTGTTATCTGCTTGAAAGCCTCATAGACCTACCTACCAGCTAATGTCAAATCCTATATATAGATGCTGCTGCATCCAGGAGTCCTGTCCAGCCATTGAGGTGGAAGCAAAACTGAGAACAAGCAGCAGCAGATCAGACCACCCACCTTCTTGTTGAGACCTAATTGCCCTCTCTCTGACAAGCTATCATTTGAAAAGTTTGGCAAAACTGTGTACCAAAGCATCCATCTCTGGTAACCATTCTTATTTGCACTATTACTCTCCATTAGAATATAACCTCCTTTATGCTAGCAACTCTCTCTCTCTCTCTCTCTCTCTCTCTCTCTCTCTCTCTCTCTCTCTCTCTCTCTCTCTCTCTCTCTCTCTCTCTCTCTCTCTCTCTCTCTCTCTCTCTCTCTCTCTCTCTCTCAGGTGTTTAACACAGTGCCAGGCTCATAGTAAACCCTTAAATGCTTATTTCATTCATTTATTCAAGCAGATATTTCAAAGTATTTATTACTAATTGTCCATGATTATTTAAAACTGTGGTTTCTTGCATTTGGTACCTTCTAAATATTAAAATAGACACCCATATATGACTGCAAAGGATTCAATACAATCTGTATTATTGTAGATAAATTATAATGAGCTGGGCTGGACTTTTGGAGATTGCACGCTGCCAAACTCTTTTAGTATCTATTTCATATAGATCCATGGATAAGACTTGGACATGGACGAGAAATTATGGAGAATAAGAAGGTTTCATTGAGTGGAAAGAATGACGAAATCACTGAGATTACATATCTCTCAAAGTATTGAAATACATTTGTACAACTTTCCATTTCATTTGGTATTTTGATCATTTTTACATTGAAATATAAAATTCAAGTTTCCATTTTAATCACGAGACTTTTTTGTTTTCGTTCTTGTTTGACAGGGGAAGAGAAGTGAATGGGTCTGTATTATTTTGTGCTTTAACACATTTCAAACTTCTTGCTTTCGTTTTCACTTTTCAGACTGTTTGCATTTTCCAATATCTTCTGTTTACTGGTCCCATGCTGTCGCTCTTCATTGTAGCTAACTCTAGCTTTTTGCCATGAACTGCCCAATTGATGAGATTCCTGCTGTTTTTCCTCATTGTTAGAGTTTGAGTATTAGCTTTACTAACCACTGGAGAACTGGCCGTTGGCAGTGCTGTCTGTGGGGAGGCCAGGTGCTCCATGCATTCTGCAGGAATGCTTGCTCTACTCCATTAGCTTGCAGTTTTTATGAGATCCTCTGAGATTGGTTGAATATACCAGGCAGACTTTGAATAAAACAAATTTATTGACTTAGTTTGGAGCTTTATTGCCCAAATCATATCTTTTCTGCACTGTCCTTGAATATTTATATTTGTTTCCTTATTTATTTTAAACTGTTTACATGCTGTTGATTTCAGAGCATTTTATTGTGTGTGAAGGCTATAGTTGGTTATTTTGAATTTTCTTCTTCATTTATGCTATTTCCTTTACTCTGCATTAAGGCTGAAAAACACATCCATGGAGGAAATTTATATAAGAATGCCTGAATGGCTGTTTTTAAATTTTAAATGCACTTTATAGAATTCCATATACAATTGACTTCAATTGAGTTCAAGAAACACTTAGTAAGTACTTCTAAGTATATGGTACTAGAACTGATGATGGGGCTGGGAATACAAGCACAAAAATGAAGACAAAATACTAATAGAGTTTGTATTCTACTTGGAGGAGAGAAAGAAAACTGTGTAAGGTAAGCAGATTTTGAAAGCTAAGCTGGTGAAGAAAAAAATACTCACAACGAGGGAACTATTCGACATTGACATAGCCTTTTAAGATTCTCAGAGCCATTTACATGTATTGCTTTCTTTGAACACCCATTAACACTAAGATATAGGCATTGTGAGCATTGCTATTCTTATTGTACCAATGAGGAATTATTTTTCTAATGTGTTGCTTATTATGTAGTCATGTGCTCTCCGTTGCTCTTTGGATGATAATATTTTCAATTCTGAACCTCTAATGTTTCATGACTAAGATTCCAAATATAAGAAATTCTGGATGAGAAGAAGGGTAAAGGATATCATCAAAGAAATGTATGAACAAAAGAAAGATGGGTTCAATGTTTGGTAGGGAAAAGAACAACCAATGGAAAATTCACATATTTCATTGATACTTCAGGGTGCCAAGGAAAAATTGGAGACTCCCAACATATTCGATAGACCTCATCTGGTGAATTTGTGGGAGTATATGGATAGAAGTCACACACTGCAAGCAGAATGGATGGGTTTCGATGTGCATATTTGGAGAGAATACCCACATTGATGGATCCTTGGAATACTGGACTTTTGGGGAACAATTAAAGAAAGAGCATTGTAGAATTTAAGTGGTGTACTCACAGTTACAGTAGTAAGGGGTGGGATTTGAAGGCAAGCCTCTTCTCTCCTCAATTCAATCTTTTCATTATAGTTTATTCTCTCTCAGAAGCTTCAAAACAAATAGCATTTTGCTCTTGTTTTTTTTTTTTACATCCTCTACTTTAAATTAGCTTTGTTTAAGGAATTAAAGGAAAAACAGAGATATGTTTTAATTATACAAAGAGAAAAGAGGAAGGAATGTAATTCCACAGAAAATGTATGTGAAACTAAGGAAGAATATAATTCTAGTGATCATTTACTAAGTACTACCTTTGTGCAAGAAAGTGTGCTAGGGAATACATAGATGCCTAAGTCATAGTTACTGCTTTTAAAGAGATTGCAATATAGCAGAAGAAATTTGTGTTTTCATAGAAGTCATCTGTATTTTCCTGAATTCCTTCATTATTCTCTTGGCAAAATAATCTTCCAGCATACTTATATATCATAGCTGGTTCAACCATTTCCCCATCTCTTACTTTGGTTCCAGTAATTTGTTATCTTTCTTTCTCTCTCTCTGTGTCTCTCTCTCTCTCCCTCTGTCTTTCTCTCTCTCTCTCTCACCCTCTCTCTCCCCCCCCCTCTCTCTCACACACACACACACACAGAAAAAAGAGAGAGAGAGAGAGAGAGAGAGAGAGAGAGAGAGAGAGAGAGAGAGAGAGAGAGAGAGAGAGAGAGAGAAGAGTTCCTTTAATTCCTTTAAATACTTGGTTTTACAAGGGAACAATTTCTCTATTCCTGACCTTCAGGTAAATGCCCTTTTAATGGGATTTCTGGGTAAAAGGGGATGAAGATCTTAATTTTTTTGCATTATTCTCATCTGTTTTCCAAAAGGGTTGAACAGATTCAGATCTCCACCACCAATACATTAGTATTAGTACTTAGCCTCCCTCAGGGTCAAAAGCATTCTCTATATCCATCTTTTGTCATTTTTACTAATTTATAGGACATAAGGTAACATTTGAGTTCCTTTAATTTTCATTTTAAAAAATTTGTGACTTTTAGAGTAATAATTTATTTTTTTTGATAGTTTGCAATTTTCTTTTGAAAAGAGTTCTTCTTGCTGTAGTTGTGTGTTTCTCCTTCGTTCTTGAAGAGGACCATGACATCAAGATGATGACATGACTTGCACTTGACTTTGATTTGAGTGAGGGAGGGCTGTGCAGGTCACCAACCTCACTTTCTTCTCCTGAGCCATCAGGGTCCAAAGGTCTGATATTCAACAGGACAGCTGAAAATAGCCTAGGATGCATTGTGAGACTCTGACCCTTTCAGTCTAAGGTCCTGTAGCATTTTCACTTTAAGTGAGATGTACCCATTCAATGAATAGGCTTCTTTAAGTATACTTATATTTTAAGTATACTTTTACCTCATACTTTGAAGACTTACCTTACTTTGGAGGTGCCTCTTGATTTTGCATATTTGTGTAGCTCCTTCAATGTATTTAATATCAGACTTTAATCACAGATGTTTGTGTCAAATGTATTCTGTTTGAACAAAACCCTTTAATAAAGTATATAGTGAAAATTGTCTCTTTTATGGTCTCTTACATCCTTCGTTCAAATAAGAAATCCCCATAAGAAAAAGTTATAAAAGTTAACTCTATGATCCAATATTTAAAGGTAAATTATTTTCACATATTTATGTTTGTGTTTTATATTTTTATATTTTTATATTTTTTATATTTAAGTCAAGTATCTGTTTTGAAATTACTGTGTTATATAACTATTTTCTACCAAATTACTGCTCATTTTCCTAGTAGTTCATATCAAATAAAAAGTTTTTCTGCAAGTAGCTTTTGTTTTTTATTTTTGTTATTAAGTCATTCTTTTAGTTGAGTCTGATTCTTCATTTGCAGTTTTCTTGGGAAAGATTCTGTAGTGGTTTGCACTCTCCAGATCATTTTATAGATGAGAAAACTGAGGGAAAAAGGACTAAGTGACTTGTCTAGGGTCACACATCAAATAAGTATCTAGGGCCAAATTTGAGCTCCCAAGGATGTCTTTCTAACTCCAGAGTGGGTCCTCTATCCATTGGATCATCTAGCTGTCCCACAGTTTATATTTTGGGGTTTATCAAATACTAGTGTATCATATTCAATTGTTTATAATTCTTTCTCATGTACTTCCTTCCATTTATGTACTTGTGTGAATTTGTACAGTTCATTTAATTCTAGGCCTCAAATTCTCCACTTCTAATAGAAAGAGAATTGGCTAAATGACCTTTGAGGTTTCTCTAGGCTTTGAATTTCTTTTAATCTGTGATCTATACATTCCTTATTTCTAGCTCATTGTTTCTGAAACTGTTTATTAAGCCTCCTAAGGTGGGGTCACCTTTGGGGTTATGTTATTATCTCAGCCAAATTCTTGAATTTAAGAAAAATAAACAAATCTTTACACTTAGTTATTCTAATTACTGTCTGAATTTGTAGTATGTAAACTTTATTGAAAAAAATGTTGAACGTACAAAGGAAAACCATAATATATTAAGGATGTTTTTTTAACTCAGTGGGCATTCCAGTTCCTTGATTTGACCTGTCTAGGAAAGTGAATATATACATGTACATAAACTAGAATACCATGAAATTGTTGATAATCTATAGACTTTAAGGAATATGGACTGTTATACTGATGATACTTCAAGTTAGAATGTGCAAAATCCATCAAGTCAGTCAACAAACATTTATTAAGCATTTGAGATGTGTATTGACTTATAGTCAAGTATTCCACATTGATAAGGATGAAAGGCAAAACATAATCCTTTCTTTCAATGAGTTTACATTCTAATTGAAAAAAAAACAACACATCATACTCTACTTAGGATATATTTGTTGACACTGTTGCTCCTTTGTTTCAATCAAGTCTTAATCTTTGTGAAATCAGTTGGGGTTTTACTAGCAAGGACACTGGAATGGTTTGATAATTCCTTCCCTCACTCATTTTACAGATGAGGAAACTGAGGTAAACAAGTTGAAGTGATTTGTCCAAAGTCACATTGCTAGTAAGTTTTTAAGACTGGATTTAACTCAGGTCTTCCTGACTCCAAGTCCAGCAGTAGATTCACTGAGATACTTCATTGCCCTCCCCACCTCCAAAAAAAAAAAATAATAACAAAATGCAACCTAATTAAAAGGCTGGCATCATTATTTTGGAATTTTGAACTTTCACTCATTCCTTTGTCATTCTAAATGTTTCTCTTCCATTTAGAGGCTGATCTGATCTACTTGCTTCAGTCCCAAACACTGAAACAAAATTATCACTTTGTTTTTTTTCTTTTTTTTAAAGATACACTTCCTTTCACTTATTCTTCTTGATATAATTCATATTTAGTTGTTGTATGTATTTCATTCTCTGACTCCTCCTTTTGTATATCACTCCCCTTCTACTTAACCACAAACTTGCATAAAGAAAACATTGCTCAAATGGAAACCTCTTCATTTATGAAGTGGTTGGAGCAGAGAGTGGGAAGGGGAGATTTCAGTTAGGCAAATAGTGCTGACACATCCATTTTGCAATCCTCACATGACCCTCCTCATCCCTAACCAAAAGGAAGTTCTAGCATTTCCATGCTATTTGGAAGAAAAGAGAAGACAACAGTAACAATCCAAACTTCCCTTCCCACTCTCTCCAAGGAATTTATGGCAAAATTGATTACACTTCTTTCTACTTCCCATTCTTTACACATTGGAAAGTTCTTATCTCTTCTTTAGCTATCCCTTTTCCAGCCAAAACAATCCCATTAAAAATATTTCCTTAGAGATAGTCTTTTCCATCTTTTTAATGATAATGCATTTTAACAGAAAGACATTTTACCTGGATGTTGGTACTATGAAAACTAATTATTTGTCCTAGTACTGATAGTGATGAATTGGTATTGGGGAATAGGTCATCTCACCTCTCCTTCCCTTCTTCATCAGTAAAACTGGAGTTAAAATATCTACCTGACTCTGTTTCATGCTCAAAATATTGTGAATAAATGAGAGTAGGAATAAGAAGCACAATTGATTCCCTAAAGAGAAAGGTGCTTGGCATATATATTTTCTTTTCCCTAAAATGGCTTCAAATTATTTGATATTTGAAATCTCTTCAAGGTAGAGCAATTTGAGAGTCAAGGTAGTGGTGAATGAAGTCATTTAAAATCACTTCCCTAATTAATATTTTGTCTTCATTCATATTTCAATATTTTTGTTTATTATGAAAAATAATGAGATATAAATTAAATGAAATATGATTCATTCTACCCAAAATAATCAAGTAAAATTTAAAGAATCCTATTCATATTTATAGCATCTATAAACCTATAATGTAGAATTTTTGTTGTAGCATGATTTGCAAAGATGAGAATTTGCTGGGTGCACTGCTTTAGTTTTTACCTTGAAAAATTGGTCTTTTGGTTTATAAAATAATAGAATGCTATAGTCATTGACTTCTGTGTCATATGTACCTAACCTATTCCACTGATTCATTGCTCTGTTTCTTAGCCAGTACCAAGTTGTTTTGTTGATTGCTGCTTTATAATACAGTTTAAGTTCTGCTATGGCTATGCCACCTTTCCTAACATTTCTTTTCATTAATTTCCTTGATATTCTTGATCTTTTGCTCTTCCCAGATGATTTTTTTTTATTTTTTTCTAGCTCTATGAAATAATTTTTGGTAGATTGATTGATATGACATTGAATAAATAAATTAATTGAGGTATAATTGTCATTTTTATTATATTACAAGGACCATAGCTTCTGGGGTAAGAACTTATTGTTTGCCAAAAACTGCTGGGAAAATGGAAAATGGTGTGGAGGAAACTGGACATAGTCCAATGCCTGACAACATATATCAAAATAAAGTCCAAATGGGTATATGATCTAGGTATAAAGGCTGATAGTATAAACAGACTAGGGGAACAAGGAATGACTAATTTGTCAGATTATAGAGAATGGGGGAATTTATGATGAAACAAGAAATAGAGAACACTATGAAATGCAAAATGAATTACTTTGATTATATTAAATTGATAAGTTTTTGCAAACAAAGCCAATGCAACCAAGCTCAGGAGGGAAGCAGAAAACTGGGAAAGAATCTTTTCAACTAGTGTCTCTGATAAAAGCCTCATTTCTAAAATATATAAATAACTGAATCAAATTTGCAAGAATACTAGTCATTCCCTAATTGATAAATGGACAAAGCATATAAAGAGGTAATTTTCAGAGGAAGAAATTAAAGTTATGTATAGTCACATGACAATATGCTCTACATCACTTTTGATTAAAGAGATGCATATGAAAACAACTCTGAGATTCCATGTCCCACATATCCCGTTGGGAAGATGAAAAATGTTGGAGAAGATGTGGGAGAGTTGGAACATTAATTAATTGTTGGTGGAGTTGTGAGTTGATTCAACCATTCTGGAGAGCAATTTGAAATTCTGCCCAAGAGGCTATAAAAAGTGCATACCCTTTGACCCAGCATTACCACTTCTAGGGCTATATCCCCAAAAGACCATAAAAGTGGGAAAAAGAAACACATGTACACAAATATTTAAAGCAGCTCTTTTTGTCATGATTAAAAACTGGAAATTTAGGAGATGTACATTACTTGAGGAATGGCTCACCAAGCTGTGTTATATAAATGTAATGGGATACTATTGTACTATAAGAAATGACTAACAGGCAGGCCAGAAAAACTTGGAAAGACTCAAATGAACTGATGCTGACTGAAGTGAGCAAAACCAGGAGATGTGATATAGATGATGGGAATCAAAGAAACTTGATAGTTAGTACTCATACAGGTAAGAAGAATGGCAGAGGAAACAGAAAAGAGTGGTCAATAGTGTCAATCCAAAAGTGAGGAGGAATGATGACTGACCAAAGGTCATTTACTTCGCTCATTTTGAAAACACTGTTTACTTTGGAAGAGAGTTGTTTCAGTTGAGATCAGAAGCAAACATGTAAAAGGATTGAGGAATGAGAAGAGAGGAAGTGAAGCCAATGAGATAATTTGTAAAGCATGTAACATAATTTTTGATACACAGGAAATAATGATTGATTATTCCCTGTCCTCACCCTGTTCCACCAATGAGTATAGACAACTTTGTGTAACGCAGTGGGTGCCATCCCACTGCAGATATCTTGCCATATCTTTAATGGTAAATGGAGTTCATAAGCTTTCTACTGGTGTCACTTCACACTTCATTCTTTCTACATAAGTGGCCTGTCTTCTTTTCTGATTATGCAATTCTCCAATAACACATACCATGAGTGCAAGACATTTGTTTTCTGCAATTCTTTGCATGTAATGGGTTGCAGCCTAATGACACCCACTTACACAGCAAATTTCTTCCTTTGATGAAGTTACTTTGTGTCTTAATGAAGTTTCTACTGTTTAAATAAAGACTTTCTCTTTTTTCCTTGGTTGGACTGCAATCAAGATTCTCAATATTGGATGATAAAAAAAGTGACAAGGCAATGAAGGGAGTTTAAGTGAGATAATTTCCACATTATAGCTAGATCCACTTATTTTGTTTCATTTACAAATATGTAAAAATGTGTGACAATTGCTACATTGTAGCTACATTTTTTTTAATTTTAAAAATTCATAGTTTGGTTTCTGTGAAATGCCAATTTATAAAATGTTAGTAATGTTTTTAGATATGCTTAGAAGGGTTAAAAGTATAGAAAAGTGAAACATAAATGTTGAAACTTCACTAAGGGAAATAGGCAAAGAATTTATTAGGCACTTATTTGTGCCAGGTATTATGTTTAAAAACTAAATTTTCAAATATAAGCAAACAAGATAATCACTGTCCTGTGCATTCAAATGGAAGATGACAATATGTAAAAGAAGTTGGATAGTGGCAGGGCAGTTGATAGAAAGGAGGACTTATTGGGAACAAGGCAGGCAATAAAAGCTGGGGATTAAGATAGAAGATTTGTGACAGCTGCATAATGCTTCTTTTCTGATAAATGACAATAGATGTGGTGAGGAATATGATATAACTAGTTTTAAGAAAACTTCATTATAGGTCAGTTGTGAAATTGGTAAGGGGAACCTCAAAATTTGCCTTTCCCCCCCACAAACAGCAATAGTTTTAATTAGTCAAGAGTATAATCAAAGAAGTTCAAAGGAGAATTTTTAAGTAACTTGAGATTTAAATTTTTAAGTCAACTTTTTTCGTAACTTCAGTCTCACAAACCCTCGAGAATGCATCCAGAGAACAGATCCTGAGTGAATTGAAACCTTGCCAAAGTAAATGGGTACCTCCCCAAAAGTATGAGAAGTTTCAGAATAATGTGTATCTTAGCCCTGAAGGGACAAGATGCTCAATTCAGTTAAATACACTTCATAAACAATGATAAAGCATTCACCATGTGAAAGCTATGCTGCTGCTGGATATACAAGAACAAAAATTAAACAATCCTACCACTCCTGGAAGCATGCTTTTTATAGGGAGAGATATAACATACAAACAAATATAAAAATAGGAGACAGTGAAATTACAATATGGGCATGATGGGGAACAGATTTTGTGTAAAAGCACTCAGGATAGGATGGAGTGCTGAATTCAGGTAATGGCAATTAGTGTAGTCTCACTGGAACATTAAGCAAGTGGTAGGATGGAATCTTGGGAAATATAAAAGAAGGTAGAAGTCAGAGTACTCATAGATCCTGTAGCAGTTTGTGGTGACAAGTATACACTTAATATATTATGTTCTAACATCAGCCTTTTAGAATAGCATTATCCTTCATTGCCAAAGAAGACCACGCCATCAGAGAAATGATGACATGACTTGCACTTGACTTTGTTTGGAGTGAGGGAGGGCTGTGCAGGTGACCAGCCTCATAAAGTTGCTACCTCAAGGAACCTTCTGATTACAATTTCAGTTTTCCATTTTTCTTCTATCTCTAGAATTTAGCAGAGTTACAGGTACATAACACGTGCTTGTTTGTTTGCTTGAATTGGCTCTTCAGATAATTCACCTATTGTCCTGGAAGCTTTTTACATTTTTTAAGGATTCCAGTTTAAAAAAATAAGCTGTCTACCAGGTATCCACTGCTCTTGAAATACAACTGCCATCCTTCTCTTTTGAATATATCTATATATCTATCTCCAAATATAGATTCATAGATGAATAGATAGATATTGATAAAATATAGTGATTAGTGATTAGATATAGATACATGCATAAATATCTGTACATGGACGATATAATTGATAAAACACAGTAAAGAAGAAATATACAAGTATAATCAAACACTTGTTGAGTACATAAAAATCCCATGTTTATGGGAGTATCTTGGATGCTTTCCTTGGGAAGGTAGTTGAAAGTCTATGAAACTGTGAATAGCAAATAACATCATAAAAATGAAACAGATTATATTTAACATATTAAACAACTGATTACTGATATGGCAATCATTTCCCAATAAACTTTGCATACATAGTATGAAGAAAAACTTGTTAGAGCAAAGATCAAAATGAATATCAGATTAGAAAAAAAAAAGAGATGATATAGCAACAACTGAGGCCACTTCTGCCCATTTGAATCAGCCCTTGTTGCTTGGAAATTGGCAAAAAGATAAAAAGACAGTCTTTCACCATTTCTTAAGAAATCTTTACTAATACAAATTAGTGTGATCTATTCTTTATTTTAGTCATCAGCTTCTCACAGTTGTCAAATCCAAATATATCCTATGGTAAATTAGGAAATATATGATTTTAGTTTATATATCAATATTTTGGGAGGTTGATGAGCATGTATCAGGACTTAACAACCTGGTTGGCTAATCAGATCAAGGTTAGTCAACTTCAGAGAATGGAATACATGGCAATTCTACCAAGTCGAAATGCTTTGAATAAAAAAGTTTAGGTCAGTCTGCCTGGCTAATTATCTCAAACACAAAAAGACTATTGTAGGCAACTATTATTTGAGATTTTCTAATATCATATTTGGAATGCATTTTTCCTAAGTTTCTAAAAAACTAAGATTCTTTGATCTACCTCCTTTAAAAGAAAACCCAAATGGGAGGTCAAACCCCATTTCTGAGTATTTTTCACTCCTACTGAGTGCTTCTGCACATGTGACAAGCAGTATGAGAAAAATGTTTTGCAAAGTCATTTGCAAGAATATTATTCTTTTGGAGTTAAGGCTTATTTTTAACTATAAATGCTCCTACAAATGTTCCTTTAAATGGCCCGACAAATGTTCTTGTGAATGTCAACTCCAAATGTTCTTATGAATGTCAATTCCAAAGGTTTAGAAAAATGGTCTTACAAATGTTCTTGCAAATGTTTTTGCAGATGTAACAGCAAGGAAGTAAATGGAAAGCTGGGAGCAGTTCTAAACTGGATTGATCACTTAATAAATATTTGAAGAGCACCTGTATATTGTAGTTAGAAGAGTACTGACTTGTATCAGATGACATGGATTCCAATACCACCTCTGATGCTTACTTACTCAGGGTAAGTCATTTCACACCCTTGTACCTCAGTATTTTTGAGATTACTGGGGTTACTCTGTAATGCCAGTGCTTTGAGCCTCCACTACTGTGTTTAATCCTCAGATTTTTCAGTTAAGTATCAATTTAGTCAACCACACTTAAGTAGGTTTTAGAAAGGGTTATTTATCAAAGTGGTAAAGTAAGAATACTTGGCAGAAAATACGTTCCCAAGTCTGCAAATATATGGAGAGTTCAAGGGAAAGTGTCATCAAGCTTAAAGGTAGTATTCAGGGAAACACTAATTCACATGTCCTGACTACAAGATATATTTTTCTTTCATATACGGGATGAATTCCTAAGTGTTAGGGTCTTGGGGCTTAAAGCCAGTGTGATTGAATTTTGAACCCTTCATCTCAAAGAAATATCCCAAAGTAAAAGAGTAGAAAGCAATGTATATTCTAGTGGACATCACTTTGTTTTTAGGCTTAAAATAAGCTAATTAGTGTATACATAGATACAATAATTGGTGCGTATGGGATAGTCAGGGAGTATTTGCACTTTCAGTGTGAGGGCTTGCCTAGCCCTTTTCAGGGCTGCTCATACCTTTGGTGTCTACTTAATTTACCCATTTTTCTTTTAACCTATGGTTTCAAGAAACTATAGCATGTCCAGTGGCCACATTCTGGTAAACCAGCTCAGCAGATGGGCTAAATCAGGTTGAGAGTAATTTACCTGTCTCAAATGTCAGTGAGTTAAGAGATGTCTACACTAAGCATGTGAAGATTTCCCCATGGGTAATTCGCAGATGAGAACGATTTACTTTAATCACCACAAAGGTGGCTGAAACAAGTGCTGTAGAAGGCTTAAGGCTTGATCAGAGAGCAAAGATACCAAGGTCACTCACTGCATCATGGATTAACTCTAGTCTTCTTGTCTTTCGACCCACCACTGGACTTCGATGACTCTGAAGAAAAAGTGAGGTTAAAAACTTTGTGCTAGTCTGCCACACTTAGATCCAATTCACATACAAGTCAAGACATCACCCATTATGTCACTATTCTCTTCAAAAAAGGACAGATAACAAGAAAAACAAGAGTTCTGCTCTTGTTACATGATTTTCCTTCCTTTTTTTGGTCATATATCTCCCAATGAAAAATTTTACATGACTTCTCCTAAATAATTCATCATTGACAATTTTTCTTTCTATTTTTTTCTTTTAAATGGCTGCGAGTTATGGAACATAATTATAGTCACTGCAGAATTGAAATTGAGAATCACCCCAAAGAGAAATGAGAAGAGCAGGATGCATATGCCCAGACTGCAACATATTTCATATAAGGAATAATGAAAGAGAAATAATGCAAAAAATGTCCTAAAATAAATGTTTGAACAGAAAAGAATATGAGCTAGTTATGTAGCAAGAGCAAAGGATAACCAAAGAAAACCCATACCTTTCATAGGAACCACCTGATATAAAAATTAAAAAAAAAAACATACATCTCCTGCCCACTACAGAAACACCTATGGTAAACTTTTGAGAGGACATGGACAAAAAACATAATGAATTGCGATCTGAATCACTCGATGGAATATATGCATCTATGATATCACAGATACATTTAAGTTTCAAGTGTTTGAGTGATTTTTCACCGGAGGATTAGATTTGAGTTTTATCCAAAGGGCTATAGAGAAGCATGAACCATATCTAAAGGCACTACAGTGCAGCTCCTTGGATAATTAACAGCACTTTATTTTATACTCTATCTTAAATATTCCATACATTTATACCTCAAAAATACAATAGGTATCATTTAGTCCAGTTCCCTCATTTTATAAATGAGGAAATGGAGGGCCATAGAAATACAATCACTTGTCTTTGTATTCCAGCCCTTAGCATAATGCTTAGTTTTTCCCTTGCCTTGCTTGCAGAAGGTCATTCAGGTAATAATGGCAGACTTGAAATTCTCTCCTAGGTGCTCAGATTTTAAATATAATTCTTTCCACTTCGCCACATTGCTTTTCAATGTGTGTACATGTTCTCCCTTAATTAAACTGTAAGTGCCACAATGGTAGCTATTTCTTATGTAAATTTCATATCTTCCCAGTACCTTGATAGGTACATGTGCATGTTTACTAAATGATTTTTAATTGAATAGACACTCTGAGAGCACTACCTCTTTGGATCTAATTTAATTGGGAATAGCCAACGTAGAACATCAATTTTCACAGACTAATTCAAATATTTCTGATCATCTCAGGGTGACATGTTCAAGTATGGCTAATTTAATAGAAATGTAATTTAACAGTTTCTAAGCTTATTTAATCACATATCTGTACCCTACATTAGTGGTGATCCACTCAAAAATGGGGGCAAGTAAACCTCCTTGTCAGTTGCATATTGCCTTACAAAACCACATACTAGCATTGTCTATGTTCTATTTTATTTTTAACTTGTTTTGTTAATTGCTTCTCAGTTACTTTTTTTAAAAAATAATTAATTTTTAGGTTTCAACATTCACTTCCACAAGATTTGTGCTCCAGATTTTCTCTCCATCTTTCCCCTCACACATCCCAAGACAGAATGCATTCTTATTACTCCTTTTCCCAATTTGCCCTTCCTCCTATCACCCATCCCCTCTCCTCCCTTCCCTTCTATTTTCCTGTAGGGCAAAATAGATCTCTGCGCATCCTTGCCTATATAGCTTATTTCCTAGTTGGATGTAAAAACAATTTTTTAACATTTGTTTTTAAAACTTTGAGTTTCACATTTTTTCCCTTCCTCCCTCTCCACCCACCTTCATTGAGAAGGCAATGAAATCAATATAGGTTATACATGTGTAGACATACAAACACCTCTATAATAGTCATATTGTGAAAGCCTAACAATACTTCCCTTTATCTTATCCCATTCCCCATTTATCCTATTCTCTCCTTTGACCCTGTCACTCCTCAAAAGTGTTTCTTCTGATTACATCTTCCTTCCATTTCCCCTCCCTTCTAATTTACCCACCTCTCTTATTCCTTTCACCCCTGCTTTCCTGTAGGGTCAGAAAGATTTCCACACCCAAAAAAGTGTATATATTAATCCTTCCTTAAGTGAAAATCAATGAATATGAGGTTCACTCATTCCCTCTCACCTCCCCCTCTTCCCCTCCAGTGTAAAAGTTTCCTCTTACCTCTTTCATGTGAGATACTTTACCCTGTTCTACCCCTCCCTTTCTCCTTCTCCCAGTACATTCTTCTCACCCCTTAATTTTATTTTTAGATATTATCCCTTCATATTCAAGTCACCCTGTGCCTGTTGTCTCTTTCTCTGTCCCCCCTCTTTACATGCATGCATACATACATATAATTTATGCATACATGCATACATACATGCATACATACACATACATAAATGTATAATGTGTCTGCATATGTATATTCTCATCTGTATATATATGTACATATATGTACACACACACACACACACACACACACATATATATATATATATATATATATATATATATATATATATTTGCTACAACTATCCTAATACTGAGAAAGGTCTTATGAGTCATAAATATCTTTTTGTTTGGGAATGTAAACAGTTCACATTTAATACATTTCTTATGATTTCTCTCTCCTGTTTACCTTTTCATACTTCTCTTGATACTTATGTTTGAAATCAAATTTTCTATTCGGCTCTGCTCTTTCCAACAAAAATTCTTGAAAGTTCTCTGTTTCACTGAATATGTATTTTCTCCCTGAAGGATTATACTCAGTTTTGCTGAGTAGGGGATTCTTGGTTTTAATACTATCTCCTTTGACCTCTGGAATATCATATTTCAAACCATCTGATTTCTTAATGTAGAAGCTAACATGATGTTCTTTGAAAACAAAGGGTGAACACAGATCTGTGAGCAGATAGAGCTGCCTCAGGAGGGATCCAGCCAGCTGGATAACTCAGCTCATCCACTCCCTTCTGTTCCCCATCCGCTTCCTTCTCCTCTGCAAAGGAAGGTAAATTTGGATAGCCAGAGGATGCCCAGTTAATTTGGAGTTTTTCAGGCCTTCCTTCCTTCCTTCCTTCCTTCCTTCCTTCCTTCCTTCCTTCCTTCCTTCCTTCCTTCCTTCCTTCCATCTTTGTTTACTACCTTCTTTAGCAAATTGTTAACTCATTTTTCATGATTTTCTTGCATCACTCTCATTTCTCTTCCCATTTTTTTCTTTACTCTAATTTGATTTGCAAGATTGATTTTGACCTTTTCTATGACTTGAGATCAATTCATATTTTTCTTGGAGGTTTTGAATACAGAAACTTTGACTTTGTTATCTTCTTCTGATTGCTATGTTTTGATCTTCCTTGTCAATAAAGTAAGATTCTATAGTCTGATTTTTTTCTGCTGTTTTCTTATTTCCCCAGGCAATTACTTGACATTTTATCTCTTTGCTAAGGTAGATCTATGTTTCCATTTTGGGTGTTATACTGTCCCAAGTTTTAGTGGTTTGAGGCATCTATTTTCAGATATATTTCTTGGAACCTGTAAATTTTCAGTTCTTCCAAGGTTATACGATGGAATAAAAGGCACTTACTCCTCTATGGTTTATTCTCTGGTCTGTGATAGACCACAAGCACTCTTTTTTGCCTCTCCACTGCCACCACAAGTAGTGCCACACCAACACTCCTCCTCACCCCAGGACTGAAACCCAGAACTACCACTCATATGTAAGAATGGGCAAAGAAAGAGAATCCTATCTCATCACCATCAGAGAGATCCCTGCAATCCACCTCTGATCAGTTTACCACCTGTGGGCCTGGAGCTACAGAAACAGCCACTGTCACTGCCCTTGGGCTGCATGGTCCTTCTGTCTCTCCCAGGTCAGTCACACTTTTCCTACTGACTTTCTAAGTTGTCTTCAGCAGTTATAGGTTGAGAAGTCTGAAAACCACCACAGCTGCTAGTGATTCAGTCCCGTAATGAGTGCCCTGGCCCCATCTGCACCAGGGTGATGCATGCTTTTCTCTTCTCTCAGACTGGTGCAACAGACTTTTCTTGTCAACCTTGCAGGTTGTCTTAGCCTGGAAATCTGTTTCACTCTGTCATTGTGTGTGTTTTGCTGCTCTAGAGTACATTTAGAGATATTTTTTAGAGTCAGTTGGGGGGGTTAGGGGAAGAGCTCAAGCAAGTCCAGGATTTTACTCCTCTGTCTTGTTTCTGCTTCTCTCGGTTCCTTTTTAATCTGATTCTGCTTCTATTAAAAAATGTTACGATCCCTATGCTTGATATTTTGCCCTACATCAAAACATTCATATCTGAAAAAAATGTATTTGAGTATTTTTACTCATCATCAAAAGAATACATCTCCCAAATATCCATATGGACCCTAATTTTTTGGCTTTCATTCACCTTGGAGATGTGATTAAACATAATCTTTACATCTTCTTTAAACTCAAATAATTATCAATGGATAATCTGGAGGTTACCTGAAAGATTTCATGCAGCATGGCAAAGGGACTTCAGAAAAATGTCACAGGAAGGTCATCTGAAGCAAAGGGTAGCTTGGCCAAGACAAAACTAATTGGAGAAGGGATTATTGTCTTTAAGATTTTTTAAAGAGCTATCATTTGGAAGGTAGTTTAGATTTGTTTTACTTTCCCCAGAGGAAACACTAAGAACCATGGATAGGCATTTCAAAGAGGCAAATTCAGGTTTCATCTAGTGAAAAACAATTGCTTGAAATTATAACAATCCGAAAGTAGAATGATTTGCTTTCAGAGGTAGTGGACTGCATTTCATTGAAGATCTTCCAAAGTCTGGATAACAATTTGTTGAGGATGTAATGGGTGGGGGGTGGATTACTGAACAGGTGCTAATTAGACTATCTGCATTCTGGGGTCCTTTCAAAGCTGAGATTCTGCGAATCAGTGACCAACTTATACCTTCCCTGTCACCTCAACTTGACCTCCAACCACTAGCATTTATGTAGCCATATTCAATGCTGGGGAGCATCCTGAATATAATCAATTAATGTCAATAACTCATTTATTTTCATTTTCATGATATGTCAGAATGTACATGTCTTATTGCAATTTTTACTCTGTCTTCAACTGTCTGTGAGTTATGGATTATAATAAGATAGAAGCAACATCCCAAAAAACCAAACAAAAAATTCAAAGGAAATTAGAGGCAATAAATATAGACCTCACCAATTTGTAGCACCATCAAAATACACTAAAGAAAGCATAATATTATTAATAGGAAGGCAGAAATCCATTTTATGAAAGTCTTTACAACTAATGTCAAAATGCTTTGCTAGCCCTATATTCTGTCCAAATATTATGGGTCTTAAGAAAAACACAATGTGACATACTGATTTTAATATACATTTATTTCAATTTCTTTTTTATTCATCACCTTAGCAACTTAAGCATCTAAAAAGTGTTCCTGTAAGACTATGAAGAGAAAGGTTCTTAAGCAAGGACTCTTAGTCAACATGACAAAACCAGCAAGGTCAAGTCACTATCCATATATCTTTGAGGCTATATAAACATTAAATGGATTGGCAGTTTTAAAAATAAATTGTGATTTATTTTTGTCTCTGAAATTTCCTACCTGAATGCAGCTCCATTTGAACAGGGGCAAAGATGCTGTCCTCTAGTCAAACTTTTCCAGCCATCTCTATTAAAAAGTCCATAAAATAAAGTATTGAAATGAAGATTGCATTGATTTCCTGCAAGTTATTGCAAGGTAAGAGGAAACCGTTATCTTCAAGTCAATCAATGTAATCTACATTAAAGTACATTGTCTCTTACAGTGCCAGGAAACATTCAGTGAGCTCCATTATCCAAGGGTCGGCTATGACCACCTAATTTTGTCAGGTTTCAGATTTATGATTCTATGTTCCCACCACCTTACAGTCAGCAAGATTGGTCAACCTTCGCAAGATCTAATTTTAGTTTTTGGTTTGTTTTTTTTTTCCCCGTGGTTTCTACATAACTATCATTAGTTCCTAACTTCTGGTTAACAATAGATGGATAGGTGCTATTCTTTTTTAACAGAGAAATATAGAGCCTTGATCTTTTAAAATATTCAATATATTCATTCTTGTTTATAATTTCATAATATTCATACACATTTAATTGCTCATTATCTCTATGTTAAAGAATCAATATTTTAGAAATATTAAATTAAAATGTTTCAAATGTGAGCAAAATATTTAATGACACAAAAATCTCTTGGTTTTTCTAATGTCCTGTATTTCAAATGGGAATACATTTCTTGCTGGACTTTTTCTGTTTATTTTTCATTGTCTACTTACATGGGATGAGGGTAGGGACCTATGATTTAATTCAATGAAGAACTACCAGGTGAGGAAACTCCCTGGAACATCTTGGAGGGCTATTCCTTGATTATTTGGGGAATTTTATTCTAACAATTTTCATCCTTGAGAAAAACACATATGACATGACACTTAAAATAATATATTGCCTAATTAAAAACATATCAGTAAAATTAGCAAGTCAGATAAATTATTGTATATCTTCAGGCTGTTATTTGTTCAATATTACCAAACATTTATAACAGGATTGTATGTGATAAAATACAGTAGATACCACAGCAAATTATATATGTGGCATGAGGTATAGGAAAGAATCAAAGATAGATCTAAGATTTCGGACTTTCTTGTACACATTAGCATAATGGTAGTGGAAAATTGAGAAGGTAAGGATGAGTGAGTTTGGGGGAATAAGGATAATTAGTGTGGTTATAGACATGCTTGAGTTTAGGTGAGGGAAGGACATCTGAATGAAGATATTTAGCAGTCACTTTGAAATATGGGGCTAGAAATATTAGGGTATGGATATGAATATAGTTTGAGGAGTAACCTACTTGGGGTTATAAGCAAAATTACCAGAATGGATTGGATTCAAAAGGAGAGAGTTCAAGAAAAGGAGAGAGGAAGGTCTAGGACAGAAACCTGGGGACTTTTCAAAGACTATAAAGATTTGAGAAGTGAGCAAAGAGCAGGAGGAGCAAGTAGGGAAGTGAAGGACCTACTAGGGAAAAAAAGTCAGGGAATGGTACATGACTTCAAATAACAAAGAGAGATCGAGGAAGATGAGAATAGGTGGAGAAGATCCTTGCATTTAGTGACAGTATATTATTAGTAACCTTAGAGGGAAGCAATAGTAAAGAGGTTGAACAGAATACAAATGATGAGGCTTTAAAGAATGAATGAGATATAAGAAAATCAATAAAAGGAGCACAAATTATACTTTCTAGGAATGTGACAAGGAAGAAGAGAAGAGATAGAGGATAATAGATTAAGAGGGTAGCAAGGTCAATGGAAAGTTTACTTGTTTGTTTTTGAGGGGATACCTGAGAGCCTTTCATATGCTGAAGGAAAGGCTGAGTGTGCAGACTGTCTTTCAATCCATCATCCTTCTAGGATTTTCATCACTAATGACTACTTGAAAGCAAGAGACTAGATATATAAAAAGTAGCCCCTATTCCTGTACTGCTCTAAAGTTTTTAAATCACTTTATTATTTAAGGATATGTGCAGCAAAATATGCACATTTTAAAGACTGAAGTCTGTAGGGGTTAGGTGATTTGTCCATAGCCACAGAGTTAGTAAGCATCTAAGCCAGGATTCATAAGGAGGAGTAGTATTTGAATTGAAAGAGACCTTATTACAAATCATCTAATCAACTCTCTCATTTTACAGATAAGTAAACTAATGCCTGTGGAGTTGAAGTGATGTATCTATGGTCACATATGTAGCTAAATGGTTTAGTCAGTAATTGAACCCATGTCCTCAATTATTCCAACACTCATCACATTTCAAGCTGTTTCTGCCTTCTAATATCTTGAACAGATCCAGGTGCAATTCCTCAGTATCCATTCCATATTCTAGAGAATGTTACCTATTATCTCTTCATAATATTCCTTTGTAGCACATATTCTTAAGTGAATATTACTGTGCTGCATTATGCTCTTAATTCCCATATTTCAGAACCATAGTACTAGATTCTTTTTATAGTATTTTATTTTCTAATTATATGTAAAGATGATTTTAGCATTCATTTTTAGAAAATTTTGAGTTCCAAATTTTTCTCTCCCTTTCCTAACTAAAATAATAAGCAATTTGACATGTTATATGGGTAAAATCATATAAAATATATTTCATTATTAGTTATAGTAGTGAAAGAAGAAACAGACCAAAAAGTGAAAAAAATGAAAAAAATAAAGTCAAAATAGCATTCTTTTATCTCCATTCAGAATCCATCAAATCTTTTTCAAGCTGTGAGTAGCATTTTCCATCATGTTTCCTTTTTAATTGTCTTGGATCACTATATCGCTGAGAAGACCTAGGTCATTCATAGTTGATCATCATACAATATTGCTGTTAACTGTGTACGATGTTCTCCTGGTTCTCTTCAGTTTACTTGGCATCAGTTCATGTAAGTCTTTGCAAGTTTTTTTCTGAGATACACCTGCTCATCATTTCTTATTGCACAATAATAATCCATCCCAATTAAATACCACAGTTTTTTAACCATTCCCCAATTGATGGGGACCCCCTCAATTTCCATTTTGTAATTACTACAAAAAGAACTACTCTAAATATAATTACACATGCTAGTCCTTTTCTCTTTTTAATGATAATCTTCGGGAAACAGACTATATAATGGTTTTGTGGGATCAAAGGTTATGCACAGTCTGGTTGTCCTACAGCCACAGTTCCAAATTGCTCTCCAGAATGATTGGATCAATTCCCAACTTTACAAATATTGCATTAGTATACCAATTTTCCCAGTCTTCTCCAACATTTAGCATTTTCCGTTTTTGTCATATTGTGCAATCTGATCAGTACCTCAGAGAGATTGTAACTTGCATTTCTCTGATCAAAAGTAATTTTGAGCACTTATTTATATGCCTACAAATAGCACTGATTTGGTTATCTGAAAACTGCCTGTTCATATTCTTTGACCATTTATCAATTTGGGAATGACTCTTATTCTAATAAATTTGACTTAGTTCTCTATATATTTGAGAAATGACATCTTTATCAGAAGTATTGGCTGTATAGATTACTTTCCAGCTTTCTATTTTCCTTCTAATCTTGATTGTGTTTGTGCAAAAGCCTTTTAACCTATTTTACATTTTGGAATGCTATCTCTTGTTTAATCATGAAATTTTAGCTTTTCCATACATCTGAACAGTAGACTATTCTTTGCTATTCTAATTTGTTTATATTACATTTTATGATTAAATCATGTACCATCTTACCCTCTTCTTGGTATTGTGTGAGGTGTCATTCTAGTTTGTACCCTACTGTTTTTCAGCTTGTCCAGAAGTGTTAGTCAAATAGGGAGTACTTATCACAGGGTCATTTACTATTGTGTCTTCTCTGCCTAATCTATTCCAGCCATCTACTACTCTGTTTCTTAGCCAGTAGCAGATAGTTTTGATGATTAATGCTTTATAATACAGTTTGAGATCTGGTAACTCACCTTCATTTCAATTTCCCCCAAAAATTCCCTTTACAATCTTGAAATTTTGTTCTTCCAGATGAATACTGTTTTTATTTTTTCTAGCTTTATCAAATAAGTTTTTGTACTTTGATTGGTATGGCACTGAACAAGTAAATTTGTTTACTCAGAATTATCATTTTTATTATTTTGGCTCTGCCTATCCATGAACAATTGCTATTTTTCCAATAGGAGAGACATGCCTTAATTCGTGTGGATAGTGTTCTGCAATTCTATCCTTATAATTCCTGGTTTTGTCTTGGTAGGTAGACTCCTAAGTATTTTATATTGTCTATAGTTTTTTAAATTGACATTCTCTTTCTATCTCTTACTCCTGAGCTTTTTTTTTGGATAACATATAGAAATGCTAATGCCATATGTAGGTTTCTTTTGTATCCTTCAACCTTGCTAAGTTTATTATTTCAAGTAGTTTTTTTTTTTTTTTTACTTCATTATTTGGTTATACCATCATGTCCTAAGGAAATTGGTCTAGTTTTCTTTTTATATTTTAGTTCCACCTCATTTAGATATTGGCACCATATTTATGTCACAGAAGGGCTTTTGTAGGACTCCTACTTCAAGTATTTTTCAAAATACTTTATATAGAATTGTAATTAATTTCTCTTTAAATGTCTGGTAGAATTCACCTGTGAATTCATCTGACCTTGTTGATGATTTTTAGGGAGTCTGTTAATACCTTGTTATATTTCTCTAATTTGGGTTAATTTAGGCATTCTATTTCCTTATCTTTTAATCTGGGTAATTTATATTTTCACAAATGTACATTAATTTCACTCAGTTTGACAGATTTATCTGCATATAATTGGGAAAAATATTTCCTAATAATTGCTTTTATTTCTTCTTTATTGCTGGAGAATTCTATCTTTTCATTTTTGACATTTATATTTGGTTTTCTTTTTTTAATCAAATTAACCAATGACTTATTTATCTTTTTTATCTCTCATAGAACAGCTCCTAGTTTTATTTATTACCTCTTAAACTAAAACTATTGTTTTCTTCCTTTCAATTTTATTAATCCCATCTTAGATTTTCAGAATTTCCAATCTGGTACTCAATTGAGAATTTTTAATTTGTTCTTTTACTAGTTTTTTTTTTTAGTTGCATGCCCAATTCATTGATGTATTCTTTCTCCATTTTGTTGATGTATGAATGCAGAGCATGTAGAGAAATAAATTTTAATGTAGAGAAACAAATTTTCCCCTGATTAGCTTATCCCATAAAGTTTGTTATGTTGTCTCATTGCTGTCATTCTCTTTAATATAATCATTGTTGATTTCCGTGATGTTTTTGACTCCCCTATTTTTCCCGATTAGATTACCTAATTTCCAGTTTATTTTAATCTATCTTTCCACTGCCTGTTGTTGAGTGAAATTTTTATTTCATTATGATCTGAAAAGAATACATTGACTATTTCCCCCTTCCTATATTTGATTTTGAGATTTTTGTGGCCTAATATATGGTAGATATTTGTGTACATTTCATGTTCTGTTTTCTGTTCCTATTCATATTTTCCAAAGGTCTCTCATACCTAACATTTCTAGTCTATTCATTTCTTTTATTTTTTTTTTCTTTTTATTTTGGGGTTGAATTTATCAAGTTATGAGATGGGAGAATTGCGGTTCCCCACCATTTCTTCCTGTAACTCACTAAACTTCTCCTTTAAGAATTTTGATGCTCTGCCATTTGGTGCATATATATTTGGCATTGATATTACTTACCTTTAAGCAAAATATAGTTTCCTTCATTATCTCTTCTAATTAAATCTATTTTTGCTTTTGCTTTGTCTGAAATCAGGATTGCTACCCCTACTTTTTTTGGACTTCAGCTGACGCATAGTACTAGATTCCATTCCAGCCTTTCACTTTTACTGTGTGTCTCTCTTTTCCAAGGGTGCTTTTTATAAAGAAGATAGTTCAGGATATTATTTTTTGATCTATTGCTCTCCACTTTCATTTTATGCAAGAGTTTGTTTTTTTCACATTCACAGTAATCATTCCTAATTGTGTATTTACATTCATTCTATTTTTATTTGTGTATTCTCTCTAGTATCAATTAGATTTAATCTTATAGGAATTTTTATTTTTCAACTTAAAAATTACATCATCTGTGATTATGCCTTCATTTTTAAGTCATGTTCATTTCTGACTCTACTTTCCATCTCCTCTGCAGTAAAGTAATACTTTTAATTAGAAAAGAAAGAGAAAATTCAATTTGTGTTTGCTAATCACTTGCTAAGGCTGAGGTACTATGCTATTTACTAATGATAGAAAGATAAAAAGTGAAGCAATTCTCACTTTTAAGGAGCTTATATCTTAATGGGGGAGAAATAACATGTATAGAGATTAGTAAATACAAAATATATAAATGATAAATATAAAATCATTTCAGGTCACAGGACAACATTAACAATTAAATTTCTAAAAGGATCTTAAAGAAGGCTGCACAAAAGTCATGTCAATAATCACCTATTAAACAACCAGTATATGCCAGGCATAGTTCTAAGAACTGGAGATATGAAGAATATCGCCCCAAATCCCACCCTACCACCATCAGACTTTAAAAGAAAAATACAAGTTTTAAAAGGAACTAAGGATTTTAGGAGGTAGAGATGAGATAGAAAAGACTTCAGGAGTCAAAGGTAACCTATGCAATGGTAGGGAGTTGTGTTATGGGGCAGAATATTGGTGGAACTGGCAAGGTGTGAGTTAAATATGCACCCATGAATACTCCTTTGATATTAACAAGAATTGTTGCAAGATCAATTTGGTTCTGACTTTGGGCAGTTGGGATTTGCTGTCTCACACTGAGTTCCCATTGCAATTGTATCCAATTATTGGGCATCTGAGTAAGGGAATTAAAAAGTACTTTTTCTTTTGGGACTCTGGCTAGGAACTCTTGAAACCTCAGAGGATCTCCTTGCCTACTGTTTTTTTTTTTCTTTTTTTAAGTCTTGTCAGTGACTTTTATATGTTTTTAATCTCTGGACAGTTTTTAAACCATCTTGGGAACTACTTCAGCCCAAGAGTATTTAAATATGATCGTGGAGAAGTGATTGATTTTTTGAACCCTTAGACTATGAGGAATGCATTGTACCAGATGTACAATAGCAGTGTGTGTATTCATCCTTCGTGGTAGAAGAAGACCATGCCATCAGAGAAATAATGGTATGACTTGCACTTGACTTTGTTTGGAGTGAGGAAGGGCTGGGCAGGTCATCAGCCTCACTTCTCCTCCAGAGTCATCTGAATCCAGTGACTTAATATCATTCAACATGACTGGAGATGACCTAGGATGAGGCAGTTAATGTAAAGTGACTTGCCCAAGGTCACACAGCTAGTGAGTGTCAAGTGTCTGAGGTGAGATTTGAACTCAGGTCCTCCTAACTCCTGTACTGGTAATCTATCCACTGCATCACCTAACTGCCCTTGTAAAATAGCTAATACAACAGAAGTGGTGGATATAACATTGTGCATTGAGAATAAACAATAAGCCATTTTATGTAGAAAACTTGGTGAAATGAGGAGGGGAAAAAAGAATTCAGATAGGAAAAAAAAAGTTGGACCTAAATTATAAATGGATCTATAGGATGTATCAGAAAAGTCTGTATTTTACCCTAAGAGCAATAAGGAGCCACTGAAATTTCTTCATCAGGGAAATGACACTCTCAGACTTGTGCTTATTTAAGAATTTTAAGCATAAGTGAATCATCACCATGCAAATTTAAGTGTAATGAGGAAGGATTTTATGTTCTATCACATTTTGACTTTCACTGCATACCCCAATTTAAAATATAAATTAAGTTATATAAAATATTGTTTTGTTTTGTTTTATAAAGCAAGAAACTGATGGGAAATGGTTAGACCCAAGTCCTTTAGAGATTGTTCTGATCTGGTTGTGGTGAGAGGTATATAAATGCATAAATGTACTGATACATTTAGCCTATTTCTACAAGAAGTTCCTCATAAATTCCCTAAAGAAATACTTAAAATGTATTGGAAAACATTTCACTCATCTCTGTCATTATTTGTGGGACAAATGTCACATGTGTATCCAAAAAAACTGCCAAATCAGCACACTTATATATACTCGGTCATTAATCATTCCATTCTTCTAATTCATTTGACAGTTGACACTGGTTATAGGTTTTTCCACTCATTTAAGTGAATTTACATTTATTTTGCTGTTATCTGTGGACATATCACTATATACTAGAGACAAAGATGGATGGAAGAAAATTTAATGGCTAGGAAATATATGCCAACAAGAACTGATATGGTTAGCATAGTGGAATTTTATAGGAATATAATAATAATTATCTACTTCACTTTGGGGAGCGATCAGATGAAATATTGCTAACCATAATAACAGGAAATAAATATTTAAAATTAATGGATTTCAAGTATATGCTTGACACGTTGGATGACCCATAGTTTTGTCAAGTAAGTGATCCTTTTACCACTTTCTCCAAATGTGCATTTTTTATGGGACTCTTATCTGTGTTTGTTCAGATATCTTTCCTTGAAAATTCATGAAATTATCTGGAATGTCTTTCTCTTCATCTTTGTGTGCTGAGAATATCTCTAATCTATCATTCTCATTATGGAACCATGCTAACTCATTTCTATGTACATATAGGTGTGTTATTCTTTATATCTTTTGGTTTAATATTTAAGAAGAACAGCAACGCAGATGTCGGGGAGAACATAGGTGGCTCAGTGGATATAATGCTGGGCTTGGAATCAAAAAGACATTTTCCCGAGTGCAAATCCAGTCTCAATCACTTACTAGCTGCATGACCTTGGACAAGTCACTTAATTCTGTTTCCTTCAGTTTCCTGGTCTGTAAAACAAGCTAGAGAAAGAAGCAGCAATTCCTTTCAGTGTATTTGCCAAGAAAACATTAAATGGGGTCACAAGGAGTTTGTTGTGACTGAAAAATAAGTGAACAACCACAGACAGTTATCCCAGCATCATGCCAGCCAAGAGAGTAAAAAAGAAAAATAATTGTTGTGAATAGACAGCTTTGAAACTGTGAGATTACTTTTCCCTCTAGGGACCCTTTCTTCTGAAATTCCATCATGGACACTGTTGAAATTATAAATGGATTCACACGACTGAAGGTTATTTTATATTAAAAATACATTTCATAAGTGTCTGTAGCCAAAAGTATTCAGTACCTGAGGGACAAATATCTAGAGATGTGTATAACTGTAACTTGCTAGGCTAATCCTTGGATGAAAAATATTTAGCCCAATTCTATCCAATACTTGAAGCTTTCTTTATCAGAGTCACAATGGCACAGGGTTGAAAGAATCCTAGATTTTTGTGCTGGAGTATCTGGCAAGAATCTCACACTTAGGACCTGTATGACTTTGGACAAGACATTGAACCTCTCTGCACCTCTATTAATTTGGTTCTAAAATGAAGAAGTTAGACTAGTGAAGTTTTATTTCCGTTGGAGTTCTAAATCTATGTTTCTATGATCCTCTATAGATTCGTTAAGGTTGTTTTGTTGATGAGTTTTGTGTTTACATTACAAACCTTTACAGATTACTCATACTTCCTGAGAGGCCATTCATAAGAAAAAAATGTTAAATAAAACTAATAATAAATCATTATCATCAACATAATAATAAAGATAATAATAAAAATAATACTTCACCTGAAAGTGAATGTAATATTTCACATCTGTGCTGCCCCTTCACTTTCTATGTTTGCAATAAATAGAAATATATTTCCCCTTCCTTACAACCCCTACACTATTTGACGATAAAGAAAAACAAATTTCTTGCAACAAAAATGCATAATCAGATGAAATAAATACCCTCAATGGTCATACACAAAAATATATGCATCTCAGTCTGAACTCTAAATCCATCACCTTCCTATCACACATGCTGTGTTTCATCCTCAGTACTCTGGCATCATACTTGGTTATTAGAATGAATATAGTGTATACCAGTTTCAAAGTTGTTTGTTTTTGTTCATAAAGGAACTTCTCTGTTTTCTTTGATCACTTTTGAATGTAGACCTAATGATATATGTGAATTAAAGGGCACACACTGTTTAACAACTGTTTTTGTTTAGCCTACTGAAATCCATTACAAAACAGTGTATATGCCACACGTTTACCAACAATACATCAATGTGTCTGTTTTCCCTCAGCCCTTCCAAAAGATATTATATATATATATATTTTTTTTCATCATTACCACTGTGATGAGTATGAAATAAAATCTCAGAACTCCAATATTTTGCATTTTTTCAAATAAGTAATGATTCTGAGTATTTTTTTTTTCAGGTGGCTATAGATAGCCTAGGTATCTTCTCTTGGGAACTAATTGTTCATAGTCTTAAAATATTTATCAATAAAGGAAGCTCTTACTCTAATCCGAATTATTTCTATATATATATATGTATATACATATATATGTATCTACATACATACACTCACACACACAGAAACTCTAAATATTATGTAATGAATATTATCTACTTTATATTATTTGGGGTCTATATACCTTGTTTGATCATGAACTTTTCTCCTATTCCTACATCTTATAGCTAATTTTATGTATGTTTATCTAATTAATTTTTACTGTGACCTTTATACCAAGTTTATGTATCTTTTTTATTTGGTGCATGATATGAGACATTTGTCTACATGTAATGTCTTCACATTGAGATGCATTTTTCCTAATAGTTTTAGTAAATATTTAAGTTCTTACCCTAACTGCAAAGGTTTATTGAATACTAGACTATGTGATATATTTGCTTAAGCATTCTATATACAAAATTTGTCCTACAACTTTCTCTATTTATTAACCAGCACTAAATCATTTTGGAAGTTATTGTTTATAGTATAGATCAAGAATGGGCATTGGCAGGCCCTCTTCTTTCCCACTGTTTTCATTATTTCTCTTGAGCTTTATCATCATCATCATCATCATCATCATCATCATCATCATCATTATCATCATCTCTAACACTTATATAGGGTTTATTAATTGCCAGGCAATTGTTAAACATTTTATAATTTATTTCTTGTCTCATTTAGTTTCTACAAAAAGTTCAGAGGGTAGGTGATATTATTATTATTATTAATATTGCCATTTTACAGGTAAGGAAACTGAGACAAAAAGCAGTTAAAATGAAATGCCCAGGGAAATATATCTGATAAGTGTGGGATATTGTACTTGAACTTGGGTATTCCTGACTTTGGACCAGCAGTCATACCACAACATTATCTAGCTCCCTGGGTAGTATTAATTTCACCTCCTGAATGCAGTTATTTCTAGTTTAATATTGTCTATCAAAGCATTGTTGAACCTGTATGTATATCTCTTTTAAAATTAATTAATTTTTAGTTTTCAACATTAATTTCCACAAGATTTTGAGTTCCAAATTTTCTCCCCTTCTCTCCCCTCCTCCCACCCCATAATGCCTTACATTCTGATTACCCCTTCCCTCAATATGCCCTCCTTTCTATCATACCCCTCCCTTCCCTTATTCCCATCTTCTCTCTTTTATTAAAGGGCAAGATAGATTTCTATATCTCATTACCTGTATTTCTTATTTCCATGCAAGAACAATTCTCAACATTCATTCTTAAAACTTTGAGTTGCAACTTCTCTCCTTTACTCCCTCCCACCCATCCCCACTGAGAAGGCGAGCAAATCAACATAGGCTATACATGTGTAGTTTTGCAAAAGACTTCGGAATAGTCATGTTGTGAAAGACTAACTATATTTCCCTCCATCCTATCCTGCCCCCCAAAGGTTCTATTCTCTCTTTTGACCTTATCCCTCCCCTAAAGTGTTTACTTCTAATTACTTAATCCTCCCATTAGCCCTCTCTTCTATCATTCCCCCAAAACCCATTTATTCTTTTCCCCCCTACTTTCCTGTAGTGTAAGATAAATTGTAATACCAAACCAAGCGAGTGTGCATGTCATTCCCTCTTTAAGCCATATGTTATGAGAGTAAGCTTCACTTTTTCCTTCTCAAATCCCTGCTTTGCAGCTTCATTGAAAAAGCTTTTTCTTGCTTCTTTTATGAGAGATAAATTGTCCATTTCATGTCTCCCTTTCTCCTCCCAATATATTCCTCTCTCACTCCTTAATTTTATTTTCTTAGATTTTCCCTTCCTATTCAACTCACCCTGTGTTCTCTTCATATATATGTATATATATATATATATTTGTATATGTATATGTATATATATATATGTATGTATGTATGTATGTATGTATAATCCCTCCAGCCACCCAAATACTGAGAAAAGTTTCAAGAGTTACAAATATCTTTCTATGTAGGAATGTAAAAAGTTCAACTTTAGCAAGACCTTTGCGATTTCTCTTTCTTGATTACTTTTTCATGTTTCTTTTGATTCTTGAATTTGACAGTCAAATTCACTATTCAGCCCCAGTCTTTGCAACAACAATACTTGAAAGTTCTGTTTCATTGAATGACTACCTTTCCCCCCCTGCAGTATTATACTCAGTTTTGCTGGGTAGGTGATTCTTAGTTTTAATCCTAATTCCTTTGACTTTTGGAATATCATATTCTAAGCGCTTTGATCCCTTAATGTAGAAGCTGCCCTTTCCTGTGTTATCTTGATTGTATTTGTACAATACTCGAGTTATTTCTTTCTGATTGCTTGCAATATTTTCTCCTTGACCTTGGGACTCTGGAATTTGGCTACAATATTCCCAGTAGTTTTTATTTTGGGATCTCTTTCAGTAGATGATTGGTGGATTCTTTCAACATTTATTCTACCCTCTGGCTCTAGAATATCAGGGTAGTTTTCCTTGATAATTTCATGAAAGATGATTTCTAGGTTCTTTTATTGATCATGGCTTTCAGGTAGTCACATAATTTTTAAATTGTCTCTTCTGGATCTATTTTTCAGGTCAGTTGTTTTTCCAGTGAGATATTTCACATTGCCTTCTATTTTTTCATTCCTTTGGCTTTGTTTTGTAATTTCTTGGTTTCTCATAAAGTCGTTAGCCTCCATCTGCTCCATTCTAATTTTTAAAGAAGTCTTTTCTTCAGTGAGCTTTTGAACCTCCTTTTCCATTTGTCTAATTTTGCTTTTTACAGCATTCTTCTCCTCATTGGATTTTTGGGGCTCTTTTGCCATTTGAGTTAATTTATTTCTAAAGGTGATTTTTCTTCAGCATTTTTTGGATGTCCTTTAACAAACTGTTGAATCACTTCTCATAATCTTCTTGCATCAGTGTCATTTCTCTTCCCAATATTTCCTCCCCCTCTCTTACTTGATTTTCAAAATCCTTTTTGAACTCTTCCATGGCCTGAGACCATTTCATATCTATTTTGGAGATTTTTCATACAAAAGCCTTCACTTTTATGTCTTATTCAGAGGGTATACATTTTTCTTCCTTAATCAAAAAGGATGGATGAAAATATCGGTTCACCAAGAAAGGAACTTTTTGGGCATTTTCCTAGCCAATTACTTGACTTTTGAATTCTTTGTCAAGAGGAGGTTATACTCTAGGTACCTGGAAGTTCTTATTTTCTCCAAGGTGGCACAATCAAGGGATAGTAGTTTACTCCTCTCCTGGCCTGTGCTTTGGTCTGGGAGCCCCCATAAGCCCTCTTCTTCCCAAGATCTTCCAGTAGGATTACTTGTCCAGAACCTCCCCCAGCCAGTGCTCCTTCTTACTCCAGGACCACCATTCAGGGCTAAGACCCAAATCAGGTGCTAGATTCCCCAGGGTCTTTAGGCTAAGCGCTACAAAAATGGACACTGGTGCTGCCTGTGCCCTGGGCTAGAGTGTGCTCTCTTGTCAACACAGGTGAAAGAGTTTTTTTTCCTGACCTTTTAAGCTGTGTTTGGCATTTGTGTGTTGATGAATCTGGTAACCCCAGTTGGTGCTGGGGATTCTGCCCCCGGAGGCCTGCTCCAATCCTGTCCCTGCCATGCTGCACTGCCAAGGTCCATGGGCTGTGCTCCACTCTGAGACCTATTTGAGAGACCTTTCCTGTAGGCCTTCCAGGCAGCCTTCGACTGGAAATCTCTTGCACTCTGTTGCTTTGTGTCTTCTGCTTCTCTAGAATTTGTTTAGAGTCATTTTATGGGTATTTTTTGGGCTGTAGGGGGAGAGGTTTTGCAGGTCCCTCCTCCTACTCTGCCATCTTGGTTCTGCTCTGGATATATACCTTTTAAGGACATCACACAATTATTAATCATAAAAGTATTGCATTTGTAAAGAACAAATATAGGTGGGTTAATATTGTAGTCATATACAGACTGATTTCAGAATCAATAATGAACTACATGATAAACTTTGAATAATGTAAACTGGAAAATTTCTTTATAAAAAGAAACTGACAAGCAGATTTTTTTCCTTAAAAATCAGCATGGGCACAGAAGGTACTTTGCAGTTAAAAATAATCATAATTGCTTGGGTAGAGAGCACAGACTCTCTAGATGAGAGATTAAAAGGTCAAAACTGCCAAATTTTCCCCAAAACCTCTTCCAAAAAAATGACCACTGGAAGCATTAAGAAAAAAAAAACAAAAACAAAACTTCTGAGCAGGAAACCCTCAAGGAAGCCATAGTGAGTATTTTTTTCCAACTCAGTCCAGCCTTGGGGAACAGAAAGAAATGTCTGAGTATATTTACCAGGAGCAAGAAGCATGGTAAATATTGCACTAGGTATAGGTTGTGGGGAAGCACCAGTTTTTAGAAACAGTAAGGGGAGTGAACACTGTGTGAGAAAGAGATTCCAGGGGACCCCTATATTAGTGCTTTGGCAGCACAATAGGCAGTTCTGCTGTTTATTATCTACAAGATCATCATTTCTAGAGCAGACAAAAGTGGTAGCAATCAAAAGGGATTGCATACCAGGAAAGCAGAAATCAGACCTTTCCACAGATAGTTCCTAACAGAAGACAGCTACGGTTATAGATAAAACTTACACATCCAACAACAGTAACAATAAAAAAGTTTCAGAGCATAAGAAGTTACTGTGGTTATAGGAAAGTTCAAGACAAACTCAAAAGAAGACAATGACTTGGAAATATCTGCAAGTAAACCCTCAAAGAAAGAAAATATAGGATGGACATAAGTTCAAGAAAAATTACTAGAAGAGCTAAAAACAAAGAAAAAATCTATAAATCAAATAAGAGTAATAAAAGTATGAAATGGGAAAAAATAAATGGGAATTATGCAAAAAAATGAAAAGAGATTTAACAATATGTAATAAAAAGAGTAGCATGAAAATACTGAAGAAAATAATTCTTTAAAAAGCAAAAAGACCCACATGTTAAAAAGTGGCACAAAAATCTATTGAAGATAATAACTCATTGGTTAAAAATCAAAATTGCCCAAATGATAAAAGAAGTACAAAACCTTACTGAAGAAAATATCTTCTTAACATTAGAATTGGTCAAGTAGAAGATAAAGGCTCCATAAGTTATTAAGAAATGGGAAAGTAAATTCAAAAGACAGACAAAAATTGAAGCAAATGTGAGATACTTCACAAAAAACTCACTTCAAAATAGATTAAGGAAGAATAATTTAAAAATTACTCGATTAATACAGTAAGTTGTATATTGTGAATTTACTTGTTTTTAAATTATGCTCAGAGCACATCATGTGAAATGTTAGACTGAATGAATCAAAAGCTGGAATGAAGTTTGCAGGGAAAAATATCAACAATCTCAGATATACAGATGATACCACACTGATGACAGAAAATAAGGAGGAATCAAAAAGCTCCTTGATGAGGGTGAAAGAGGAAAGTACAAAAGCTGATTTGAAATTTAACATAAAATCAAGACAAAACACACAAAAAGCCAACTCTACGATCTTGGCAACTGGTCCCATCATTTTCTGAATAAAAAGGGGAGAAGAAATGGAAAATGTCAATTTTTATACTGTGGAGACCAAATATCACTACAGAAAGAGATTGCAACCATGAAATTTAAACATGTTTACTCCTCGGAAGAAAAGCTGTGGAAAATCTGGACAGCATAGTGAAAAGGAGAGATATCACCTTGCTGACAAATGTCTGTATAGTCAAAGATATGTTGTTTTTTTCCAGTAGCAATGAATGGTTTTGAGATTTGGAGTATAAGAAAAACTGAGTCCCTCACACAACAAAGAGATCAAATCAGTTAATACTTAAAGAAATTAATGTAGGTATTAATTCACTGAAAGGTCAAATAATGAAGCTGAAGCTTAAACACTGACTGTGCAATGAAGAGATGGGACTCATTGGGAAAGACTTTGATGTTTGGAAAGATTAGAAGGCAAAAAGAGAAGGGAGCACTGCGGGATAAGATGGATACATACTGTCATAGAAACAATAAACATAAAAATCAGAGGTGGAGCCAAGATGGCTGAAGAAAGCCAGGAACTTGCCTGAGCTCACTCCCTAACCCCTCCAAATACATTTAAATATTGACTTTGAATAAATTCTGCAGTGGCCCAACAAACAAAAAGAGACAGAGAATCAATTTACCAACCCAAGAAAACTTAGAGGTTGGCTGAAAGGTCTGTTGCACTAGGGTGAGAGAGGAGCTTAGCCAAATACAGGCTACACAAGAGCAGACAAGGGCCAAGAAAACCAGGAGCAAGCTTCTGGGTGTCTGCATCAGTGGTGACAGTGGCAGTTTCCAGGAAAAATCTGACACCCTTGAATGACATTGGAGTACAGCATAGTGCAGGCAGTGACAGCACAGCCCCAGCCTCAGAAAATCAGGAACAGGCTTTGAGAGTAACTCAGTCAGCAGTAGCGTATATCTCTGGACCTCTTGCCAAGGACAGTAATGGAATCAAAACACTGGGAGGTTAGAGGGATTTCTTTGCTGGCACTATGGAGCAGGACTCTGTTGCTTTGCACATACCCAGATATAGGTCACAGTCCTGGGTGGAAGTTCCAAGGTTAGGAGTATTAACACACCATAGCTTGGGACTTCAGTGGAGGAGGGAACTTCTTTACAGTTTTAGGGCAGAAAAGAGTGCATTTGGTCATCCACAGACCAGAGCATAGTCCAGGATAGCAGTAAACAGCACTTCTTAATAACATCTTGGAAGAACTGGAAACTTATAGGTCTCTAGAAGTATCTGTGAAGACATCTGCACAAAATCCCTGAAGCTTAGGACAGCACACCCTCCATCCTGAAAACACAGTCATAGTTAAAATAAGAGTTAAAAAGCAAAGAATGGGCTGGAAAGATGAGCAAACATCAGAAAAATTCTGACCCTAAAAAGTTATTATGGTGACAAGGGAGATCAAATCACATACCCAGAAAAAAGATCAAAAAGTCAAAATTCATACATCCGGAGCTTAGAAGAAAAATATAAATTGGTCAAAAAGCCACAGAAGAGTTCAAAAAGGATTTTGAAAATCAAGTCAAAGGGCAGAAAAAATTTGGAAGAAAAATGAGAGTGATAGAAGAAAATCATGAAAAAAGAGTCAATAGCTTGGTAAAAGAGACACAAAAAGTATAGAAGAAAATAACACCTTAATAAACAGACTGGCCAAAAAGGTGGAGGTACAAAAAACAATGAGAAAAATTCCTTAAAAATCAGAATAGGTCAAATGGAAAAGTAGACACATGAATTCACTGAGGAAAAATCCTCCCTAAAATGTAGAGTTGAGCAAATGTAAACTAATGACTTTATATGAATGTTAAAAATTATTTTAAAAAATCAAAAGAATGAAAAGAAATTGGAGACGATGTGAAGTATCTTATTGGTGAAACAATTGACCGGGAAAATAGATCAAGTAAAGATAATATCAAAATTTTTGATCTATTTGAAAGTTATGATGGAAAAAGAGAGATCCTAGACATCATCTTTCAAAAAAATTATCAAGGAAAATTGTCCTGATAGTCTAGAACTAGAGAGTAAAATAGAAATTTAAAGACTCCATCAATCAACCCCTGAAAAACAGAATAGAATAAAAAGGATAGGGAATATGATGGAGGAGAATACAGTTAGCAGCCATTACTGAGAAAAAAAATGACGAAGGTCTCATTTTTCAAATATATAGAGAACTGAGTCAAATGTATAAAAATAAGACCATTCTCCACTTAATAAATTATCAAAAGAAGTGAACACTTTTCAGATGAAGCAATCAAAGCTTTCTAAAGTCATACAAAAATAAAATGCTCTAACTCACTACTGATTGGAAAAATACAAAGTAAAATAATTCTGAGGTGCTACCTCATACCTGTTAGACTAGCTAATTCAGCATAAAAGGAAATGTATACCCTTTCACCTAGCAATATCATTACTAATTTTGTATCCTGAAAGAGATTGGAAAAATAGAAAAGGACCTACCTGTACAAATATATTTATAGCAGTTCTTTTCTGGTGGCAAAGAATTGGAAGCTGAGGGATGCCCATCAATTGGGGAATGACTGAATGAATTTTGGTACATGATTATGATGGACTACTATTGTGATATGGGAAATGTTGAGCAGGATGTTCTAAAAAAAAAACCCTGCAAAGAATTACATTTGCTGATGTAAAGTGCAATGTATTGTGTACAATATAACAGCAACATTGTAAGATGATTAGCTCTGCATGACTTAGCTATTCTCCTTAATAAAATGATCCAAGACAATTCTGAAGGTCTTATGATGGAAAAATGCTATCCATCTCCAGAGAAAGAACTGATGGTGTCTGAATACAGATTGAAGCATATTAAAAAAAACACATAAAGGAATCAATAAGACATAAGGAAAAATGAAGTTCAACAGACTTTGAGGAATAGTGGGGAATAGCAGAGCCTGTCATTCCATGTCCATGGAGTCATGAATGACTGAATGACAGCAACAGCAGGGGACAGGAGCCACCAAAGTTAGTGGAACTTAAGGAACGAGTTCCAGAGAAAGTGCCTTACTAGATTTTAATCTCCTTGAAAATAAGGGTTGAGTTTTGTTTCTTTCTGTATTTGCAATCACAGCACTTCACATGAAGAGAGAACTGAAAAAAATTTTCTTCTTATATTAATTTCACACACAAAGACCTTGAAGGTAATTTATAAAAGTTTCATTAGCACCATTTTATTATCTCTGTTGTGTAACTGAGTAAACTGAGAGTCAAAGTGGTGCAACATTAGACTATTTGTAGCTATTAGAACTAAAATACAAATTACAAAAAAAAAATATAAATACAAATTGTTTTTGTTATTTGAGTTGGTCTGACTCCTCATGACCCCATTTGAAATATGCTAACTCCAAATTCAAACTTTTTTTCCTACATAATAACGAATCTTAGTAGAACATATGTGGTCTTCCTAGAAGACTGTTTTATATAGGTTACTCCTCATTTATGCCTCTTCAAAAATCTTTGATGGCTTCTTAATGCTTATACAATTTGGTATGGTCACCAAACTCAAAACTAAAGTTTATGGTCCTCTAGGTCTTTATACTATATTGAACCGTATCTCCCATGACTGCCCCTTTAAATATTTCAGACAGATGAGTTTCTTGGTTTTTCACCTTATATTATCATTCACATTCTTTTTTTTTTCTGTTCAGAACTATCTGTCTACATACATTGCATATTCCTTTAGGGCAGGGACCATTTTATTAATAATGTATAATCTAATAAGAAAAGTACCTGCTACTTCATTGATGTTTTGAGTAATGATTATAGGGAACCCTTTCTTGGGACTGTGAGCAAGATTCTTCTGTATTGTTCACATACTGTTCCAGATTGCATCCCCAAAGGTGAGGAAGAACACCAGCTCACAATGCAAGTGCAGGGGAATGAGGACTCTGGTCACAATTTTAGGGTGGAAAAGAATGCTTAGAGTCACTCATAGGCTAGAGCACAAGTCAGGAAAACCGTGACCACATGTCTCCTAAGTTCATACCACTTCAAAAGGATTGAAAACTTTGAAGGCCTCAGAAATAATTCTGAAATTAGGACAAAAACCTTGAGTAAATAATGGGTAAAGGGATAAGAAGGGAGGATGATAGAAGGGAAGTAGATTGGGCAAAGGGGCACCACAGGAGCAGAGACCAATTTTAACATGAAGATAAAAGTAAGAAATAGGCTAGAAAAAATGACAACAAAAATAGAACTTGGCAATGGGAATTAATATGATGATAAGGAAAATCAAAATACAAGTTCTGAAGAAGACATCAAAACTTTTATTAAGTTATATCCAAAGACTTGAAGAAAAATGTGAATTGCTCTCAGGCATAAAAAAATTTCCTTAAAATGCTAAAAATTACTTTTAAAATCAAATAAGAGAGCTAGAAGAAAATTACAAAAAAAGAAGAAAATAATGAGAGAAAATCATGGAAAGAAAGAGCCAATGGTCTGGTAAAGGAGGTCAAAAACACTGAAGAAAACAATACTTAACAAAAAAATAGGCCAAATGGCAAAATCCAGCTAAAAGAACTTAAAAATCAAGATAGGCTGAATGCAAAAAAGATGTAAAAAAAATCACTGAAGAGAAGAACACATTAAGAAGCAGAAATGTGGAAATGGAAATGAAGATATATATGCTCACTGAAGAAAACAATTACTTGAAAAATAAAATTGGGCAAATGGAAAGTAGTTAATGACTCCATTAGAAATCAAGAAATAACAAATTTTTTAAAAAAAGGAAATGGAAGAAAATGTACCATATCTCCTTGGAAAAACAATTGACATGAAAACAATTAAATAAAAGATAATTCAAGAATTATTGGATTACTTGAAAGTCAGGACAAAAAAAAGAATTTAGACATCATATTTCAAGCAAAACTGCCATGATATGGTAAAATGGCATGATAAAATAGAAAATGAAAGAATTGTTCACTTCATGAAAAAAGACCTGAAAATGAAAATGCACAGTTATATTATTACCAAGTTCCAGAATTCTCTAGTCAAAGAAAAAATATTTCAAACACGCAGGGGGAAAAAAACCCAAAACAAAACAAATGAAAAAGAAATTTATTCAAATATCAGGGAGCCACAGTCAGGATGACACAAGATTTAACAGTTTCCGTATTAAAGGGTCGGAGGGCAAAGAACCTAGGTTTATGACCAAGAATCACCTAACCAGCAAAAACTGAGTATAATCCTTCAGTGGAAAAAATGTATTTTCAGTGAAATAGAAGACTTTCAAGCAATCCTGAGGAAAAATCAAAGATGAATATAAAATTTGAGTTTCTTTTTTAATTAATTATTTTGCAGTTTTCCAAATTCATTTACATAAGATTTTGAGTTCCAAATTTTCTCTCCATCTCTTTCTTTTCACCAATCCCAAGATTGCATGCATTCTGATTATCCTTCCCCCAGTCTGCCTTCTCTTCTATCATCCCCCCCAATCCATTTCCCTCTTTCTTATAGGAAAAGGTAGATTTCTCTACTCCAATGCTTGTATATCTTATTTCCCAGTTTCACTTAATGAAAATTTTTTTAACATTTCCTTTTAAATCTTTGAGTTTCAAATTCTCTTCCATCCCTCCCCAGTCACCCTCATGGAGAGGTCAAACAATTCAACATAGGTTATATATGTTTAGTTAGGCAAAATGCTTCCATAGAAGTCACGTTATGAAAGACTGTATTTCCCTCCATCCTATCCTGCCCACTATGTTCCCCTTTGATCCTGTCCCTTTTTCAAAAGTGTTTGCTTCTGACTATACCTTTCCTCAATTTCCCTCCCTTCTATCATCCCCTTCTTATGCCCTTCCCCCTTACTTTTCATAGAGTGAGATAGTCAATTTAGTGAGTGTTATTTCCCCCTTAAGCCAAATCCAATGAGAGTAAGATTTACTCATTCCCTCTCACCCCTCTCTCATCCTCTTCATTAGGAAACCTTTATCTTGCATCTTTTATGTGAGACAATTTACCCCATTCTATGTCTCCCATTGTCCTTCCCTCAAAATATTCCTCTTTCATTCCTCCATTTTATTTTTAGATATCATCCCTTTATATTCAACTCACCCTGTGGACTCTCTCCATATATTTTATCCATCTTTCCTGCAAGTGCTCTGAGAATGAGAAAGGTCTCAGGAGTTACACATATCATCTTTCCATGTAGGAATATAAATAGTTCAACTTTAATAAGTCCCTTATAATTTCTCTTTCCTCTTTACATTTTCATGCTTCTCCTGATTCTTGCATTTGAAAGTCATTTTTGTTTTCTATTCAGCGCTGGTCTTTTCAAAAAAAATGCTTGAAAGTCCTCTATTTCATTGAAATTCCATATTTTCAACTGAAATATTATACTTAGTTTTACTGGGTAGGTGATTCTTGGTTTTAATCTTAGCACCTCTGACCTCCAGAATATTGTATTCTAAGCCCTTCTATCCCTTAAAGTAGAAGCTGCTAGATCTTCTGTTGTCCTGATTGTGTTTCCACAATACCTGATTTGTTTCTTTTTGGTTGCTTTCCAATACTTTGTCCTTGACCTGGGAGCTCTGGAATTTGGCTACAATAACCCTAAGAGTCTTCCTTTGCTGACCTCTTTTGAGAGGTGATTGGTGGATTCTTTAATTTCTACTTTACCCTCTGGTTCTAGAACATCAGGATAACTTTCCTTTAAATCTTGAAATATGATGTCTAGGCTCCTTTTTTGATAACGGCTTTCAGGTAGCATTATAATTTTAAAATTGTCTATCCTGCATTCATTTTCCAGGTCAGTGGTATTTTCAATGAGACATTTCACATTGTCCCCTTTTTTTCATCCTTTTGGTTCTTTTTTATGTCTTGCTTTCTCATAGTATCATTAGAAGGAATGTGGGAAAACTGGGTCACTAAAGCACTGTTGGTAGTGTTGTGAATTCATCCAACCATTATGGAGGTTAATTGTAATTATGTACAAAGTGCTAGAAATCTGTGGATAGTCTTCTCATCTACCACCGTCACTACTTGATCTATATGTCAAAGAGATTTTTTTAAATTAAAAAAGCAGTAAGATCTATATGTACAACAATATTTATAGCATCTCTCTTTTGTGGTGACAAGAAATTGGAAGTTGAGGGGTTGCACATTATCTGTGGAGTGATTGAAAAACGGGGATAGAATTTTCATGGAATACTATTTAACTCTAAGAAATGACAAGCAGGATACTTTTAGGGAAAAAAACCCCAGTATACTTTAAAGAAAAACCTCAAAAGACGTATGGACTGATGCAATGAAAAATGAGGAAAACCAGGAAAAGAGTGTACAAAGTAATGATAAAATTTGAATGACTTAGGTATTTTTAGCAATACCCTGATCCCAAATAATTCTGAAGTACTTATGAACAATGTTATCTACATCCAGAAAAGGAGCTGAAAAAGTCTGAATGCTGATTAAAGCAGGTTATTTGTTTTTTTTTCTTATTTTTATTTTAGGTGGGGAACAGGCAGTCATTTTTTGCCTTTCATAACATGACCAATAAGGAAATATATTTTGTATGGATGTACATGTATATATCAAATTACTTTCCATGGTGATGGTGGAAAGGGGAGAGAAGGAGGGGGTGAATCTGGAACTCAGTTGTTTTTTAATGAATATTAAAAACTTTTTTCATTCAATTAGAAAAAATAAAGAAAAAGGGAGGAAAAGGCAAAAAGAAAAAAATATTAATAATGTTTTGTCCTTTAAAACATATAAGATTTTTTTTCTATTCTAATGTACTAACTTCTCTTCTGGAGGTAGTAATATCTGTCATTTCATTTATTAATCCCTCTTTGTATTGAATACTAATTTTTCCAAAGGAGTAAACAGTTCACTTTTATTGCCTTTTTTTTTAGAAATCAGTTTCTGTAACAATGAAAATCACATAATTTTAAAAATAATATACAGCATTTCAGATTTTTCATTTATATGCATAACCACATTTTATTAATTGTGGGAAGTAAAAATTTTGAGCATATGATGTGCTTTTTCTGCATCTATGAATCTGTACAGAAACATGAATGGATTCATTGAGAGAATCCAATTGAACACTAGAAAGACTCAAGAATATTCATTAATTTCCAGAGAGTAGTTTTGATAAATTCTTTAAATTATTTAATAATTTAGCTCTTGTGTCATAACAAAAATATGGGACATTATGATGTATAATTTCTGCATGTTCTGCTACATGAATATGTAGGAACTGAAAATCAAATGTAATAGCTAATTATTACTGAATACAGTTTTGAAGCTGAGTGTACAAATCATATTTGAACAGTAATTACAGTAAATGGTAGAGAGGAATAGAATGAGGATCATGATTGCCCTTTGAATTTAGATGTTTGGATTTAGATTTAGATTTTAGATTATTTCTTTCTAAGGTCACTAAGTGTGATCCTCAGTCTAATATTCTGGGGATGGGATTCCCAAGGACAATTATTATCCATACTTCTCAAAGAATATGAATCTGAGAGACGTTGCTTAGCATAAACAAAGTCGTAAAGCAGATTTAAAATTGCGAATAGTCTCCTTTTGCCTAGAAGACTAATTAAACTCCATCACATTCAAATTATCAAATTCTTGGTCAATTAATTGGTTATTCACTGACTACCTACCATTCTTCCTATGTTTAATGACAGTATTCTTCCTCCAGAATAATATTTGGAGGAATAGTAATATATATTTTGAGTCTTCTGAGGGCATCTTAGATAAATATGTAAATGACCCATGATTTTGATAGATCAGTTATTTTTTTTCCACTAAAGTGGGCCATAACTGCCCTATTAGATATGTAGAGAATTGTCAAAGGCCCAGAGAGGTCGCACAGTTAGTTACTGTCAAAAGCAGATCCCCCATACACTTTGCTAAATACAGTTCCCAAATTAGAGTCACTATGCTAAGCTATCTCACTCTAATAATTTTGGATTAGACAAAATATAGTGTAACTGATTTATCATTATATTGGCTTCTTATGTGGTGCTTTATACTTACAAAAGTGCCTTACAGTTAGCACCTCATTCATCTTCAAAATAACCCTACTGTAAGGTAGGCAAAATCATTACCCCATTTTTTGATGAAAAAACTGAGGCTCTGAGAGTTTTAGTGACTTACTTCCTCAGGGACACACATATAATAATTGTCTATGACCAGATGCATCTGAAGATCTTACTGATTCCAAATCGAGCTCTATACAACCTTAACATGTAGAGAAGGAGAGAATGACAATTTTTTTCTACTTTGCTTTATTACTCAATAGAGTATGAAAAATGATGGGCATGAGAATAATTTTTGTCCTTATTTCAGAGTTAGCTTTACAGTAATGCACAGGAGTAGATTTCCTCAAATACTTACAAGTTGTTGGCAGCGTTCATTTTTTCCTGCTGGGCATGTGTAAGTGAGGCTTGTATGTTTCATTATTTATACTGGAAAAAAAACATCGATAGTTCCCACTATGATTGCCATTCTAGATTCCCAACCTCATTCTACTGAATCTAAGGAAGTAGTTAATGAATCTCTGAAGCATTTGAACCACATAAGAAGAATTTACACCAATTGTTTATATTTCAGTTGGACAGCTGAAAAAGCAAAATGACCGGCCTGTTGTAGTCCTGAGTCTGAATCAATTTCCTAGCAGACATAAAGAGGAGGAAAGAAGCTATCTTGTTATGTAAACTTACTGAGTTTTGACATTCAGTTATAGACTCTTAAAAAGACAAAATTTCCTAAAGGACCACATTTTTGATTATAATTTTGGTAAATACTAAAGCGATATATTAAAACTCATCAATAACTATCAACTGAGTTCCTGCTTTATGACTTTACCATATTGCACTCACATCATGTATTTTTTAACATATAAAACAGTTTCCCTTGCCTCAAGGGGTTTGTAGCTTAGTTACAAATTAATCACTAGGAAACCACTTGGTGACAACATATAGAACATAACTAGACTAGAAGTTGACTCCTGCCTCAGTTAATTACTATATATGTGACCAATGATCAGGTCACCTAACTTCTCTCAGTCTGAGTTTCCTCATCTGTAAAATGGGTATATGAATAGCATTGATGTCATAGGGTTCTTGTAAATATCAAATGAGTTGACCTCTATAAAGTGCTTTTCAAACCTTTATATCATAATATAAATACTAACTATTGTTATGATTGTGGTTGTTGTGATAAGGTATATATACCCAAAGATAATTAAAATTTGAACAAAGAATTCATCTTAATAATAATAAAAATAGATTCAAACTACTTTGAGATATCATCTGATAGAGGGAAAATTAAAATAAAAAAATAGTTAAAAGTACTCAGACATTGCTGATATATTGTGGGCAAACAGGGGCATTTATTCATTGAGCACAGTAAACTGTAACCTTGCAAAATTAATCTTGCCCATTTAGCTAACCACTTAATTGATGAGAGCAGTGATCAGATCTGTGGTTACATTTATATAGGGGATCCCAAGGTGAGGAAACTCTGAATAAACAGTATAATTTATCAGCTTCTTTCCATCTCATGGACTCAGAAGACTTCTTAGAGTACCAAGTGCTTGTATTACCAAGGTTGCACAGTCACTGTCAGAGGCAGAACTTGAATCCAAATATTCTTGGCCCTGAGAGCAGCATTTTAGCTACTATATAATGCTATTCCCCTGACATTATTATTTTAAAAAAAGAAAAAATAAAAGAATGTTACCTATTCAAAATTTTTAGTATAGTAACAACATTTGTAGTTTTGAAGATTGAAATTAGCCTAATTCTCTGAGAACAAAGGGAAGGTTTATAAATGGTGGTAGATAATCATAAAGGCATATAGTAATCCAACTAGAACTGATGAATATGAGGAATATGATGAAATTTAGAAAAAAAAACTTTTATGAGATAATACAAAATACACAAATTAGAGTGAGAAGAGTATAGTACATAGTGTGATCATGTAATAAAGTGAGGAAATAACAATTAAGAAAGACTACTAAGGTATGCTGAGAGGAAGATATTGAAAAGTTATGACATTTTATGAATTGAAATGATCTTATTTGGGGAGAAGAGCCAAGATGGACGAGTAGAATGATGGATCTGTTCTAAGCTCTCCTGCCATAACCCATAAAATACCTGTAAAATGTGACTCTAAAGGGATTCTAGAGCAGCAACAGCCCTAAAATGACAGAGTGAAACAGGTTTCTAGTCCAAGACAAACTGGAAGTCAGACAGGAAAGGACTATCACACCAGGCTCAGAGTAGAGTACAGCCGAGCCTGGGCTTAACTACATGGACAGGACAGGAGAAGGCTTCAGGGTGCAGACTCATGGGTAGCAGCTGTGGTTCCCAGATTTCTCAATCTACAAATGCCAAACAAAGCTTCAAAGTTCAGTAACAATGCTCTTTCACCTAGGTGAGAGGGGAGCACAGTCCAACCTCAGCCCTGGCCCCAGGGCAGTGGTAGCCACTGAGGCAACAGGTTCACTTTTGGAGCCCTCAGCCTAAAGACCCTGGGGGAAAGCAGCTGACCTGGGTTTCAGTCCTGAGTGGTGGTCCTGGGGTGAGGAGGAGTGTTGGCATGGTGGAGTTGGTGGTGACTGTGGAGAGGGACTTAGACTCACAATTCCAGGGCAGGAAAGACTGATTGTGGTTGCTCCCAAACCAGAGTGCAGGCCACAACAGGAGTAGACGCCTCTTCCTTGATTGTGCCACCTTGAAGGAACTGAGAATTTTTAGGTCTCCAGAGATATCTCAGAGAAGAGCCACACAAAATCTCTGAAGCTTAGGGTAGAATAGCCTCCACCTGACAAAGGACTCAAAAGCCAAGTAACTGGCTGGGGAAATGCCCAGAAAGGGAAAAAATAAGACTATGGAAGGTTACTTTCTTGGTGAAAGGAATTTTCTTCCTTCCTTTCAGATGAGGAAGAAGAAAGCATATCATCAGAGGAAGGCATTAAAGTCAAGGTTTTTACATGCAAAACCTCCAAAAAATATGTAATGGTCTTAGGCCATGGAAGAGCTCAAAAAAGATTTTGAAAATCAAGTAAGAGAGGTTGAGGAAAAATTGGCAAGAGAAATGAGAGTGATGCAAGGTAATCATAAAAAGTGAGTCAATAGCTTGCTAAAGGAGACTTAAAAAATTGCTGAAGAAAATAATACCTTTAAAAATAGACTTTCTCAAATGTAAAAAGAGGTCCAAAAAGCCGATGAGGACAAGAATGCTTTAAAAAGCAGATTTGGTCAAACAGAAAAGAAGGTTTAAAAGCTCACTGAAGAAAATAATTCTTTCAAAACTAGGATGGAGCAGATGAGAGCTAATGACTTTTTGAGAAACCAAGAAATTATAAAACAAAATCAAAGGAATGAAAAAAAATAGAAGACAATGTGCAATATCTCATTGGAAAAACACCTGACATGGAAAAGAGATTCAGGAGAGATAATTTAGAAATGATTGGTTTACCTGAAAACAATGATCAGAAAAAGAGCCTAGACATCATATTCCAAGAAATTATGAAGGAAAACTGCCCTGATATCCTATAATCAGAGGGTAAAATAGAAATGGAAAGAATTCACCGATCACCTCCTGAAAGAGAATCAAAATGCAAAACTTCTAAAAATATTATAGTCAAATTCCAGAATTCCCAGGTCAAGGAGAAAATATTACAAGCAACCAGAAAGGAACAATTCTAGTATTGTGAGAACAAATAAGGATAACACAGGATTTAGCAACTTCTACACTAAGGGATCAAAGTGCTTAAAATATGATATTCCAGAGGACAAAGGAGATAGGATTAAAACCAAGAATCACCTATACAGCAAAACTGAGTACAATACTTCAGGGAAAAAATGGAATTTGGATGAAATAGAGGACTTCCAAGTATTCTTGTGAAAAGACCAGAGCTACATAAAAAAATTGACTTCCTAGTAAAAGAATCAAAAGAAACATGAAAAGGTAAGTGGGAAAGAGACCTTAAGGAATTCATTAAAGTTGAACTGTTTAGATTCCTACATGGAAAGATATTATTTCATACACATACACACATATACATATATACGTATACATGTATGTATGTGTGTTTATATATGTGTGTGTGTATGGATATGACATATGTGTGTATATGAATATATGTGTATGTATATTTATAAATGTATGTGTGTGTGTGTATATATATATATATATATAAATATAAATATACGTAGGTATGTGCACATTTTATTTTTTAGGTATTCTCCAAATATGAAGGGAGAATACCTAAAAAAACACTGTTGAACAGAATATACTAGGAATAAGAGAAAGGGAGAGGTAGAATGTAGCAAATCATCTCACATGAAAGCAGGAAGAAAGAACTTTTACAATGGATGGGAAGAGGGAGGAAAGGAAAGGAAACAAGTGAGCCTTACTCTCATGGGATTTGGCTTAAGGAGGAATAATACAAACTCAACTGCATATGGAAATCTATTTTACCGTTCAGGAAGACAAGGGGGAAGGGGATAGGAGAGGGAAGGTAATGAATGAAAGGACAACAAATTGGGGACAAGGACAATCAGAGGCAAACACTCTTGTGGGGGGACAGGTTAAGGGAGAGAATGGAATGATTGGAGGGCAGGATAGGACAGAGGGAAATGTGGTTAGTCTTTTACAGCAAAACTATTGTGGAAGTGCTTTGCATTGTTACACATGTATGACCTTTATTGAATTGCTTGTTTTCTCAATGAGGGTTGGTGGGGAGGGAGGGAGAGAACTCAAAGCTTTACTAATGAATGTTAAAAATTGTTTTATCATGCAACTGGAAATTAAGATTTACAGGCAATGGATTATAGAAATCTATTTTGCCTTACAGGAAAATGGAGGGGAAGGGAATGGAAGCAGTATGGGTAATAGAAGGGAAGACAGACTGGAGAATGCAATGGATGGGTACATGCTGTCCTAGGGTGGTGGATGGGGAGAAAATTTTGAATTCAAATTCTTGTGAAAGTAAATGTTGAGAACTGAAAAATAAACAAATTATATTTTAAAATGATCTTATTTAAATACATGTGATTTGTAATATGTGATAAATCAAGTTTGTTTTTTTTTATTTTTGATTTTGTTTGTTTTCCTAAGGGACAGTTATATGGCTCAACTGACAGAGTTCTGAGGGTGGATTCAGGAAGACCCAAGTTCAAATACAGTCTCAGACACTTACTTACTAGCTCTGGTACCCTGGACAAATCACTTAATCTCTACTTGCCTTAATCCACAGAAGGAAATGATAAACCTCTCCAGTACCTTTGTCAAGCGAACTGTCTGTACAGTATAATCCATGGGGTCACAAAGAGTCAGAAACTAATGAATAAAAATTTTTAAAAGTTTTTCAATATTTTATTTTCTCCCAGTTACAGGTAAAAACAATTTTTAGATTTGTTTTTAAAACTTTGATTTCCAAATTCTCTCCCTCCCTCCATTAACACTCCCTCCAACTAAGATGGCAAGCAATTTCACATAGGTAATATATGATCATATTTCCATAAGAGTCATACTGTGAAAGAAAACATGGATTCCCTCAAAATACCTCAAGAAAAATAAAGGAAAAAATGTTTGCTTTAATTTGTATTCAGACACCTTCAATTCTTTCTCTGTGGAGTCTGTGTGGAGACTTTAAGAGTCCTTCAGAATTGTCTTGGATCATTGTACTGATGAGAATAGCTACATCATTCACATCTGATCATCTTACAATATTAATGTTAACGTTGTACATACTCCATTTCATGAACTCAAGTTAGACTTTCCAGGTTTTTCTGAGAGTTTCATTTCTTATAACACAATAATATTCCATCACAATTACACACACAAATTTTTTAGCCATTGCCCAATTGATGGACATTCCCTCAAATTATAATTCTTGGCAACTAGTAGAGAACTGTTATAAATTTTGTTTGTACATCTGTATCATTTTCCTTTTTTGTTTATCATCTCTTTTGTGACATATACTTAGTAGAGGTACTGCTACCTCAAAGGGTAGGCATAGATTTATAGTGCTTTAGGCATAGCTCCAAATTGTTCTACAGAATGGTTGAATCAATTCACAACTCCACCAAAAGTCCCTTAATGTCTCATTTTTCCTCCATGCCCCATTCACCATTTATCATTTTCCTTTTTCTGTCCTATTAGTCAATCTAATATGTATGAGGTGGCACCTCAGAATTGCTTTAATTTTCATTTTTCCAATTAAGGGTGAGTTAGATCATTTTTCCCTTATGAGTGTACATAGCTTTGATTACTTCATCTGAAAACTGTCCTATCTTTTGGTCATATATCAATTGGAGAATGGCTCTTACTTTTATAAATTTGACTCAGTTCTCTATATGTTGGAAAAATGAGGCCTTTGTCAAAGAAGCTTACATCATTTTTTTTCACAGTTACTACTGTGAAATGTATTTTCCTCCACCCTATTCTCCCCCCTCCCGTTAATTCCATTCTCTCTCACCTTTTGCCCTGTTCTTTGTCAAGATTTTTGTTTCTGACTAGTCCCACCCTCCCCAATCTACTTCCCCTCTAACACACATGCCCCCTTCTCTGATCCCCTTCCCCTTCTACTTTCCTGTTGGGTAAGATAGATTTCTATACTCTTTCGAGTGTGTATATTACTCTTTCTTAAACCAATTCTGATGAGAGTAAGGTTCGTTCACTTCTCCTCACCTTCAAAAAAGTTCTTTTTCTTGCATCACATTTTTAAAGGTTTTTGGGTGATGGAACAGTAATTTGAATGATCTAGGACTATTCTACTTCCACAAAACAAAACAAAACAAAAACCCAGAAGAAATAAATATAGAGAATTGCAAAAGACAAACATATTTGTGTTATAACCAGGAAATAACATCTTCAAAATGCATAACTAATTATCAATGAAACAAGATTGATCATTAATAAATAAGAGCAATTTGAATCATTTTTAAAAAATAAACAAATGTTAGAAGTTCAAATCACCAAACCCACTAAACAAGGAAAAAGACCAAAATTAAGTAAATTTGGTTGTCAAGATAAAATTAAGCAGTTCAGTCAATTATCTTATATATCTAGATATTTTCTTTTTTTTAAAAAAAAAAGTATGAAGAGGCAAAAGAAATACTAAAAAGGGAGTATCTTAGAAGAAAAAGTATCTGATGGAATAAAGATATAAAAGTTTTCCTAAAGAATAGGAGAAGGGAAGCAAGAAATATAAACTTAATGTTCAATGAACAAAATCTCACACTGTCCTATTAATGAATGGATATTTTTTTTGAAATGTTGAGGCAGGAGGAGGTCAGGAATAACCAAATGGTAATTCACTTGAGTTAGTGAAAGACCAGTCAAGACCATCAAGGAGTTGTAAGTGAACATCAACCCCCTCTTGAATATGGACCTATAAGGGGTTTTTACCTCATATTTCTATCAATAAGCTAATTGACCATTGGATGACAGTAAACTTTAAATGTAACAGAGAATAGGAATAGATTGGTGGCTTGTTTCTCAGTAGAAAGGGAAATGGAAAGGTTTCATTAGAGAAGATTCCACAGGAGTGAGTGGGAGGAGAGAAAGTAGTTTGATATTTCCTAGTACTGTATCCAACATCAGGAGAAGTATTTTGATCTTTCTGGTATGCTAGCTATCTATGGTAGAAGGCCATAGAAGAAAAGGAATGATATGCTTCCTAAGGAGGGGTTAGTAGTTAGTAGTATTTAGGTCAGGGAGGTAGAACAAGGTCTTATGATACCATACGTAGTGACTCCACCACATTTCATTGTCTCTTTTGCAAAATGATATTTCTGAGAGTGAGGCAAAACAGAAAATGACTCCACCAAAAATAAATAAACAGGCATGAGGAAAGGAGTGGGGGAAAGCTACGAGTATATATACATATACACACACGGTGTTTGTGTGTGTGTGTGTGTGTGTGTGTGTGTGTGTAGTATAAAGGAAGAAACAATCTAATATCTAAGAAAGTTGTATCTTGTGTTGCCCATGATTGGGAGAAGAGATGTTCGAATAGACAGAAAGCCACAGAAACAAGAAGGGAAACACATTAAATGAACCTTTCTTAGGAAAAGCAGAATGCCATTTAAGCAAAGAAGACAGATGAGAGAAGGGTAAGATACAAAGCTTTTGAATCACCTATTCATCTGAGAAGATGTCAAAAAATAGAAATAAACCATTTGGTAAATTTGTATAACTTGGTATGGGGTTGGTTAATAAAAAAAGCTGAGAGAATCTTTGGAAATAATGCTAATATGTAATCAGTAGTAGTAAAACTAATTGCAAGGACAAAATTCCAGAAAGGGGATAAGACAATACAAAATAAATAAGTGTTTTTGTACAGAAAGCTAAACATCATAGCCCTAAATGTGAAAGAAGAAGGAAAACCATCAGATAAAACAAAAAGGAATAAAAAAATGGATGAGGAAACACAACAAAATAATTTGTTACATTCTTTAAGTTCATATACACAAACACATACATCACCATAATTTTCAAAAAGGGATGACAAATAATTCTTTTCCTAGTTCTTCCATTTATGATTCAACTGACCTCAATAAGTCTTTTAAATGTCTGGACAATGTTTTATTATGTCATCATAAAGTGAGAAAGTCAAAGTAGATGATGCATCTTAAGATATCTTTCACCTCTAAATGTAAGATCCTGGGATCCTGTTCCAGTATTGTACCATTTCAATGAAGTTGGAATCTCAATATATCTTTTTAGATTGTAAATGTCTATTTTAATTTTAATGTCTATTTAAATATTACAAATATTTAAATAGTGGCATTGATATGTGAGATGATTTATAATACATCATTTAAAGCCTAAAATGCAACATTAACAACAGGCTATTTTGGCAATATGATAATGACACAATGAAAACAAAATAATATTTGTAAGGTAAATTCTTATTAAAATGAAGAAATATCATATATTTTAGAGGACTTTGATATAATTATGGTTTAAAAGAGGGAAAGGAATTTGGAAAATGTAGACTGGGATAATGGATTTAGACTCTGAACAATATGATATGTATATGTACATACACACACACACATATATATATGTATATTTTCTTACCACTGATACTAGTTGACAAAGTAATTTAACCTCCCTTAGTCCCAGTCTTCTTTTCTGTAAAATGAAAATAATATTATCTATAGCTTCTAATTCACAGTTTTGCTATGAAATACAATTAAAGTAGTGTAGATAACTATCAGTTACTATAATTTTTGGAGAAAGTAGAACTTGAGGCTAGCCTTTATTCATCCAGTAGATAATCATAAGGTATGAATATAAAGTAATTGTTTTAAAAAAGGAAAAGAACACTGAATAACAAACAAAAGTATTACCAAGGAAGACATTTAAAAATATTTTAAAATTTATATTTAAATAAGTACATATACTGAACTAAATCTAAGACATATAAACCTAGGACATGATCAGAATAACAAAGTCATGAATTTTTCTCATTATGAAATTAATATTGGAATAGTTAAAGGAATATATCCTCCTGAGATATTCTCATTTTCAGGAAGATTCATCAGAAAGCTATGTGGATAATTAAAATAAATCAATACTACTCATAACACACTGTAAGTGTTCAGACACCATGGTAAATGGTAAATGATTTCCCAGAAGTATTTACCAAAATCTATGGGATTGTAAGAAAATGTATTTGCTAAACAAAACGAAAAAGCATTGAACACACTACAAAAAATATTTGGATATTATCAAGATGACAGATATGGAAGAATAGAAAATCAAAACTGTATTTACATGAATTCACTTAATCTTATCAGTTTCAATGGGCAAACTGACTCAAAATAGGCATTTTCGCAGTCAACAAGTCCGAATTTAATCATCACAGTCCAATTGTCTTTTGTAGCTACTGAATATTCTTGGACAAATTACTTGTCTTTTTTGTTTCCCAGTTTCCTCATTTGCCAAATGGATGGGGTGGTGATGGTGAGAGGGTTAGATTACATGATTTATAAGTGCCTCACTAGTCAGACTCTTATGATTTTATTATCATGTGTTTATAATATATGCATGTTTAGAATTTAGTTTATTCTAATCTTTTGTTTTTACACTGGCATAATTTCTCCTCAATCATATTTCTCTCTACCTCCCAAAATAAAGGAGAAAAGAAAGAAAACCTTTTCCGTTATGAATAAGAACACTACAAATCCAGCTAATAAGTTCTCTGGAAGCATATACTTCATCCAGCATTCTTACTATTTGATTCTGTACTTAGAACAGGAGTAGCTCTGTTTCTTTTTCAGTTTTCTGGGACCAAATTTGTCCGTTACAATTCTTTTAGAGATTGACTGCCTTTCCTTCTGTTGTTATTTATATTTGCAGCCAGTATGTAGATTTTCTCTTGATTCTGTTTTCTTAAATCTACATCATTTTGTGTAAGGCTTCCCATATGTCTCTAAAATCCCCATGCTTGTTTTTGTTGTGGTTGAAGATAAATAATATTTCAATATATTCATAAACCTCATTATGGTCAGATATCCTCCAATTAATGGGCACCATTCTACTTCAAATTCTGTTTGTTGTTGTTGGCACAAAGTATAAGTCTATGATTATTTTATTTGTAGAGCCTGTCTTTAATTTAATTCTCTCCTTGAAGTATATACCCAGGAATGAGATTTCTGAGGTTACTCTATTTAGAATATGAATGTAGAAAAGAATGTGAATTTTTTCATGAAGGAAGGAAAGAAGTGAAAAGAAAGGAAGGAAAGGAATGAAGGAAATGGAAGGGAAACAGGAGGGAAGAAAGAAGGAAGGAAGAAAGAGAGGAAGAGGAAGGAAGGAAGGAAGGAAGGAAGGAAGAAAGGAAGGAAGAAAAGAAGGAAGGAAAGAAAGAAGGAAGGAAGGAAGAAGGAAGGAAGGAAAAAAGGGTAGGAGGGAGGGAGGAAGCCAAAAAATCACTCATTTTTGTAATTCCTTATGACATGGAAAGACTTTGGATAAGTAACATCCTTTTGGTGAACTGTTAGAACATCAGGCTCAAAGTAGGAAGAGAGTTATCACTGAATGCTTCACTACCACATGATTAATTTTTTGGTGATGAAAACTCTACACTGAAGTGTGATAGGTTTGGGACCTGTATTGGTGGAAAACAAAATCTATATTCACAAAATCACATGGTTTGAATGATCAAAGTAATAAGCTATAACTTTAAAAAAAGCCCTTAAGGCCAGGAATGTGCACTTAGCATTTTTGTGTTCAGTGTTGTTATAGTCCTTTAGTTTTCTTTCTATGTAGGGAGGTGCACTATTCATCTGTTCACTCATTAATCATTTCAGCTACAAGTAAAGAAAAATAAACAGCAATGTTATAGCAGTATCATGATTTAGCAGGGGCGGGGAGCTTGTAGACTGAAGTCCACATGTGGCTTTCTAGGTCCTTGGGTGTAGCCTTTTGAATGAGTCCAGGTTTTACAGAACAAATCCTTTTATTTAAGTGATTTGTTCTGTGAAGTTTGGAATCAGTCAGAGCAATACCTGAGGACCTAGAGGGCCACATGTGGCCTTGAGATTGTAGGTTCCTGATCCCCTATTTAGATACATTTATGTCCAAGATCATGTGCTGATATTAGCCAGTTAATTTAGACTTCATCTCTTGCTGTTCTTGTTCATCCAGGTCTGACACTTCATGACCCAATGGATCATATTTTCCATGGAGTTTTCTTGATGAAGATTCTGAAATAGCTTGCCATTTCCTTCTTGAGTGGATTAAGACAAACAAGGGTAAAGTGACTTGCCCAGAGTCACTCAGCTAGTGTCTGATGCTGTATTTGAACTTGGGTGTTCTTGACTCTATGCCCAGAAATTGATCCACTGAGCCATCTTGCTGTCTCATGTTTATCTGTATTCACCAGCAAATGTTTGTTATTCATTGGAGGAGTTATCAATTCTGCATTCAAGTATTTAACCGTTATTTTGAAATAGATTTTTACCTCATTTCACTTCAGACCTCAGCAAATATTTGGGATAATTAGGTGAATTCTTGAAATCACCATCTGTTTAAAATTTATGGCATATATGCCAAAGCACATTTATGTAAGATATGACCATAGAATTGTATCATTGACTTATATCAGAACATATACACTTATACATCCAAATAAATTCTGTCCCTTTCAAGATAATCAGAAAGAAACTCTTTGACCAACAATGTCACTTCTGGGACTGTATCCCAAAGAGATCATAAAAAAGGGGAAAAGGATCCATGTGTAGAAAAATGTTTGTAGCAGCTCTTTTTGTGGTAGGCAAGACCTGGAAACTGAAGGGACACTCATAAATTGGGAAATGGCTAAATAAACTGTGGTATATGAATATAATGGAATATTATTATGCTATAAGAAACAACAAACCGGTAGATTTCAGAAAAACCTGGAAAAACTTATATGAACTGATGTTGAGTGAAATGAGCAAAACCAGGAGAACATTATACACAGTAAGAGCCACAGTGTATGAGGACTTTCTGATAGACTTAGCCCTTCCCAGCAACGTAAAGAACTAAAACATTTACAAGGCATTTTTGATGCAAAATGTCATTGACATTCAGAGAAAGAATGATAAAACGGGAAAAAAGAATGAAACAGACCATTATCTCTTTTGTTATGTTTGGTTTTGGTTTTTCACATTGTTTCTTCCATTCGTTTTAATTCTTCTTTGCAACATGACTAATGTGAAAATGTGTTTAATAAGAATGTATGTGTATAAGATTACATGCTGTCATAAGGGGAGAGGGTGGAGAGAGGGGGAGAAAACAAAACATATAGAAGTGATTGTTGTAAACTGAAAACAAATAAATTAATAAAATATTCACTGAAAAAAAAGAATACATCTCCTACCCATTACTGTGAAGGTAAAAAAAATAATCACAAAGGAACGTAACATAATTATAATAGAAAGTGATATTTGCAAAACTCTTTATATCCATATTTCATTCAGACCTCGCAACAGATAATAGATATATTGTTATAGATGCTTCTAATTTAGAGATGCATTAGAATGTATTACTAAAGACATAAATGAGGAAGGTGAGAGAGGCCTATGATCACTAAAGTTGTATCAGAGGCAGAAGTTGAACCAAAGTCTTCATCTTTTTGACTCTTTCTTCTAGAGCAAACTATACTGCCTCCAATGAGTAATCTTGTTTATTCATTTATTTAGATCTGCCTTTGGAGTATGTGATACCTTATTTTAGACCTCTTCTATACAGAAAAATATCCATCTCTTGAGTATGGGCATCAATAGAGGGCTTGGAATATGATATTCCAGAGGCAAAGGGAGCTAAGACTAAAATAAAAAAAAATTACTTACCCAGCCAAACTGAGCATAGTACTTAAGGGGGAAAATGGTACTTCAATGAAGTAGAGGACTTCAAAGTAAATTGTGTTTTGGACAAAAAGAAAAATTCTTGTTGAAAAAACCAGAGCTGAATAGAAAATTTGACTTTCAAATACAAGAAATGAGAGAACCATGAAAAGATAAACAGTAAAGAGAAACTGTAAGGGACTTATTAAAGGTGAACTTTTTTACATTCCTACATGGAAAGATAACATGTCATGAGACATTTCGCAGTATTAGGCTAGTTGGAAGGAAAATATATATATATATATATATATTTACATATATACATATACACATATGTACATATATACATATACACACATACATGCATGCTCACATGCACATATATACATACATACATATGCAATTTTATGGAGAGAGAGAGGGCACAGGTTGAGTTGAATATGAAGAAATGTTATCTGAAAAAGGAAAACTAAGAGTTGAGAGGAATGTACTAGGAGAAAGAGAAAGTCAGAATGTAGTAAGTTATCTCACATAAAAGAGGTATGAAAGAACTTCTGCCATGGAGAAGATGAAGGGGAAGATGAGAGAGAATAAGTAAGCCTTTCGTTAATGGGATTTGGTTTTAGGAGGGAAGAACATACACATTCAATTAGGAAATGGAAATTTATCTTACCGTACAGGAAAGTTGGGGAGAAATGGATAGGAGGGTGGGATAACAGGAGGGATGGCAGACTTAGGGAAAGGGTAATCAGAAACAAATACTTTGATAGAAGGACAGGTCAAAAGAGACAACCGGTGAGTCAGAAAGGATGTAGGGAAATATTGTTAATCTTTCACAGCATGACTATTGTGGAGGTGTTTTTCATGACTACACATGTGTAGTCTTTATCAAATTGTTTGCCTTCTCAATGAGGGTGGATGGGGAGGGGGAAAGGGAAAGAATGTGGAACTCAAGGTTTGAAAGTGACTGTTGGAAGTTGTTTTTATATGTAGCTAGGAAATTAGATATATAGGTAGTGGGTATAGACATCTATCTTTCTCTACAGGAATATAGAAATGAAGGGGATAAGTGAGGGGGTGGTTATAGCAAGGGTAGATTGGAGGAAAGGTTAATTACAATATACACTGTCCTGGCAGAGAGAGATGGGGAGAAAATTTGAAGTTCAAGATTTTGTTGGGGTGAATGTTGAAAACTAAAAAACATACATTTTTGTTTTAAAAAACAAAAAAAAATCCTGAAATAATACATTAAAAAAAAGCAGAAGTGAAAGGATAAGATAAACCCTACAATTATAAGAGGAAAAAATAAGAGTGAGAGAAGGGACAAAGAATTCTAATGGAGACTTATGGATAGTCAGTCACTGAATTAGTGCCACAGTACTTTTCAATAAATGATTAAAATATTAATACTTCACACACAACTGAAGCTGTCATAATGTGTTTTTGTTTTTACCAACACTTTTTAAATTCATTTTTATGTACTCAAAATGTTTGATATGCAGCATGACATTCCGCAAATAAGAACTTTTTTTTCTGTGTAATATAAGGTTAGTGTTTTTATTTAACTTGTATTCCTTCAGGGAGAGTGGCAAGGAGGACTATTTAAAGAGATTAGGTGAATCTCAATGGAAAGAAAAATCTAATTCATTTTTGTTATATTGGGTACAGAGGCTGTATGCCTATTTGCTAATCCAATAGATATGTGTTATGCTAGTCATTAACTTGAGTGTCATGCTTAAATTCTTAAGTCAAGCCAGAGGTGTCCACGATATTGCACAAACATCAATCACAGTTCTTTCAAGGATCTGCTGAATGAGGTAAACAACTTAAAAAGAGCAAAGAATTCTTCTTTATTTATGGAATGATTTAAACTCAAATAATCTTATGTTTATAAATTTTATTCATGCAGAGCCCCAAATCTTTCATATCAACCGGCTCTAAGCGTCTCAAGTATTAAGCTGACGCTTTTGTAATCTGAAGTAGGAATTGAAAAAGACACCTGGTGGGTTAAGGTTCGCATGAGTTTTGTATCACATATAAAATAAAGCATGACATATTGATATGTTTAGAAAAGGCAGCAACATATCTTTGTTGACTTAAGCTTGAAGATATTTAGAAATTTTCATAATGAGATATTAAAATACTTTTCGAACATCATGAAATCATAGATACAGAGTTTGAAGGGACCTCAGAAGTCATCTATCCAATTTCTCTCATGCTGAAGATAAAGAAAACAAGGCACATTGAAGAAAGTGATTTCCCCACGCCAGTGGTAGTATTTAAACCTATATCATCTGACCCTAGAGCCATAATTCTTTCCACTATACATCAATGAACGTTGTTCAAATTTAAGAATTTGTGAATAACTTTCTTAAATTCAATGCCATATGCCAGTACTTGATTCTTTTTAGGGAAGTGATTGTGTCTTAGTCAAATTTTTAATCTCCTCCAGAGACTAGTCTAACAGATAGTAGGAGTACAATTACTTGCTGTTCTGTTATAATTGTCTAATAATTTATTGTGTCAATATTATCTAAATAGAGGAGTCAGTATAGCTTTGCATGATGAAAGCATGGTATCCAGGTTCAGAGACTATTAGGCATCTCCTATGTTAGTGACTACTAATTTGAAGTTTGGGAACTCTCATATTTTCTATTTATCTGGATATATTTGTAAGGTATTAGAACTTCTAAGAAAGAAAAGAATTATAAAGCAAACTGACAAAGGGTTAATGAGATTTTTTGCTCTTGGGATAGTCAGTGTGAAAAGTGTAAGCAACTGAAAACTCAGGAATCCAAAAGTTCTTACATTATTTTAAGCAATTTCTGATGGACCAACAAACAAAAATCACTTAACATTAAACAAAGAGATAAAAAAGTGACTTTAGTAATTTATGATGGTACCACCGTAATATACTCTACTACTATGCATGATCTCACTCCCTTGACAATGTTTCTCAAGACCTTGTGAGGTTGCTACTGTAATTTTTGGAATTAACTTTCATTCTTGAAGGTACACAATTTTAGTCTAAGCAAATTAGGCATTTGCAGTAAGAGGCTACATGTATATAGGCACTAGGTTAAAGAACAGTGCTGAAACAAATACAAAGCAATTTAATAAAAACAAATATTAATTACTTATTCTTATATTAAATAAATCAACTTCACAATTACAAGGCACAGTTAGCAGTTTGGCTGAAAAAGATATGCGGAGTTATATCAACAAGGCAATATTCACAGCACTGGTAGTGACTATGAATATGCCAAGGTAGTTCTGAATTGCAAAGGATTCCATAGAGAAGGCAGATGAAAAAAAAAAACATTTATGCAGACAACACAAAGTCAAATCCCAAAACAAGAAAGTCAAATCATAGTAACCAAGAAGTAAATACACGTTAGCACTGCAGGGAACAAAGTCATTTCTAAGCTTCTCCCTTCCCACTTCCCACTGGGGCCTGAGTCTCCTGCCCAAGTGTATTAACTTCTTGGTTGCTCTGATGGATTTGGTTTTCTGACTAATGCCTATAAATTTCAAGCAATCCACACCATCTATCGATATTCCTCTGGCCCCTTCATTAGTGATTCTCACCATTCAAGATATTAATGATTCTCTCATTCTTTGGGTGAACTGACTCAAAATATCAATGATCTGCTGAGTAAAATCCACAAATACTTTTGCACATATGGGACCCTTTCCCATTTTTATTATCTTTTTGGTATGCAGTCCCAGAAGTGATATTGTTGGTTCAAAGGGTATGCATACTTGTGCAGCCTTTGGGCATAGTTCCAAATTGCTCTCCAGAGTGGTTGACTCCACCAACAATGAATTAGTGATCCAACTCTCCCACATCTTCTCCAACATTTATCATCTTCCTGTTTAATCATGTTAGCCAAACCGATAGGAGTGATGTGGTACCTCAGAGATGTTTTGATTTACATTACTCTAATCAATAGTGATCTAGAGCATGTTTTAAGATGTTTATAGATAACTTTAATTTCTTCCTCTGAAATTTACTGTTCATATCATTTGACCATTTATCAGTTGGGGAATGACTTATATTCTTTTACATTTGACTCAGTTCCCTATATATTTTCGAAATGAGACCTTTATCACAGACACTATTTGCCAAAATTCTTTCCCAGTTTTCTACTTCCCTCCTAATCTTGGCTGCATTGAGCCTGTTTGTGAAAAAACAAAACCAAAAAAAAAAAAATTTCAATTGAATATAATCAAAATTATCCATTTTGCATTTCATAGTGTTCTCTATCTCTTGCTGGGCCTTAAATTTGTCTATTCTCCATAAATCTGAAAAATACACTATTCCTTCCTCCCCTAATTTGTTTAGAGTATAAATCTTTATACCTAGATCATGTATCCATTTGGACTTTATTCTTGTGTATGACGTCAGGCATTGGTCTGTACTGTTTCTGCCACACTGTTATCCAGTTTTCCTAGTAACTTTTGTCGAACAGTGGGTTCATATACCACAAGCTGGGACCCTTGGATTTGTCAAACCATAGATTGCTATATTCATTAACTTCTGTTAATGAAGACACTCCTGTGTCTTGAATACCTAACATATTCCACTGGTCGACCCCTCTGTTTCTTAACTAGTACCAAGTGGCTTTGATGATGGCTGCTTTATAATACAATTTGAGATCTTCTAGGACTAGGCCACCTTGCCTATCATTTCCTTTCATTAATCCCCTTGATTTCTCAATCTTTTGTTCCTTCAAAGGAATTTTGATATTATTTTTCTATCTTTACAAAATAATTATCTGGTAGCTTGATTGGTATGGCACTGAATAAGTAAATTAAATTAGGTAGAATTGCCATTTTTATTATATTCACTCAGCCTACCTAAGAGGAACTGATGTTTTTCCACTTACTTAGATCTGACTTTATTTCTGAGAATAGTGTTTTGTAATTGTTTTCATACAGTCCCTCAGTTAGTTTTGGCTAGTAGACTCCCAGGTATTTTATAGTGACTACTGTAACTTTAAATGGAATTTTTCTTTCTATCTCTTGCTGTTGGCTTTGTTAGTAATATATAGAAATGTAGATGATTTATGTGCGTTTATGTCATCACGTGCAACTTTGCCAGAGTTGTTTATTACTTAAAGTCGTTTTTTACTTGAATCTCTGGGATTTTCTAAGTATATCATCTTATCATCTGCAAGGAGTGAGAACTTAGTTTCTTTTTTTCCCTATTCTAATTACTTTCTTCTCCTCTCTCTATAGCTAGCATTTCTAGTACCATATTAAATAATAGTGGTGATAATAGACATCCTTCTTTCACCCCTGATCTTTTTGGAAATATATCTAGCTTGTCCTCATTGCATATAATATTTGCTCCTGGTTTTAGGTAGATACTGCTTATCATTTTATGGAAAGTTCCATATATTCCTATGCTTTACAATGTTTTCAGTAGAAAGAAGAGTTGTATTTTGTCAAAAGGTTTATCTGCATCTATTGAGATAATCATGTGGTTTCTTTAAGTTTTGTTGTTGATAAGATTAGTAATCTTAATAGTTTATTTCCAATACTGAATCAGTCTTGCATTCCTAGTATAAATCCTACCTGATCATAATATATTATTCTCATGATAAGTTGTTGTAATCTTTTTGCCAATATATAATTTAAAATTTTTTTATCTATATTCATCGAAGAAATTGGTCTATACTTTTCTTTCTGTTTTGGCTCTTCCTAATTTAGGTTTCCGAACCATATTGATATCATAAAAAGAATTTGGTAGTTCCCAATTTTCCCAAATAGTCTATACAATATTGAAATTACCTGTTCTTTAAATACCTGACAGAAATCACTTGTAAATCTATCTGACCCTGGTGATTTTTCCCAGGAAATTCATCAATGGCTTGTTCAGACTCCTTTTCTGAGATGGAGTTATTTAAGCACTCAACTTCCTCTTCTGTTAATTTGTGCAGTTTATATCTTTTTCTTTTATTTGTGTTTTATATTACATCCAAAATACACAAAAGGTGAGGTGGTTGCCACAGCTAGATTGTTGTGGGCATTCTTTTTTTTTTCTCCATGCAGTTTCTTTATTTTATTTTATTTATTTTCTTTTCTTTAATATAAATTTATTTATTTAACTTTTACATTCATTTTCACAAAATTTTGGGTTCCAAATTTTCTCCCCATTTATCCCCTCCCCCACCCTAATACACTGAGCATTCTAATTTCCCCTATCACCAATCTGCCTTCTCTTCTATCATCCCTCCCTTCTCTTGTCCCCATCTTCTCTTTTGTCCTGTAGGGTCAGATGACTTTCTATTCCCCATTAACTGTATTTCTTCTTTCCCAGTAGAAACAACAATACTAAACAGTTGTTCCTAAAACTTTGAGTTCCAAATTCTCCCCATCCCTCCCTCCCCACCCATTCCCTTTGGGAAGGCAGGCAATTCAATATAGGCCATATCTGTGTAGTTTTGCAAATGGCTTTGATAATAATCGTGTTGTGTAAGACTAACTATATTTCCCTCCATCCTATCCTGCCCCCCATTGTTTCTATTCTGTCTTTTGATCCTGTCCCTCCCCAAGAGTGTTGACTTCAAATTGCTCCCTCCCTTCCATCATCCCCCCTACCTTGCTTATCTCCTTCTCCCCCACTTTCATGTATTGTAAGATAGGTTTTCATACAAAAATGAGTGTGCATTTTATTCCTTCCTTTAGTCGAATGTGATGAGGGTAAACTTCATGTTTTTTTCTCAGCTCTCCTCTTTTTCCCTCCACTGAAAAGTCTCCTGCTTGCCTCTTGAATGAGAGATAACTTACCCCATTCCATTTCACCCTCTCTCCTCCCCCTACATTTTTCTCTCACCGTTTACCATAATTTCTTTTAAAATATGGTCCCATCCTATACAATCGCTCTGTGCTCTCTGTCTCTGTATGTGTGTACACGCATGCGTTTGCGTGTGTGTGCATGTGTGTGTGCGTGCGTATGTGTGTGTGTGGTCCCACCAACTACCCAGATACTGAAAAGTTTTAAGAGTTACAAATATTGTCTTTCCATGTAGGAATGTAAACAGTTCACCTTTGTTAAGTCCCTTATGATTTCTCTTTGCTGTTTACTTTTCCATGCTTCTTCTCATTCTTGTGTTTGAAAGCCAAATTTTCTTTTCAGCTCTGGTCTTTTTATCAAGAATGCTTGAAAGTTCTCTATTTCATTGAAAGACCATATTTTCCCTTGAAGTATTGTACTCAGTTTTGCTGGGTAGGTGATTCTTGGTTTGAGTCCTAGTTCCTTTGACTTCTGGAATATCCTGTTCCATGCCCTTCAATCCCTTAATATAGAAGCTGCTAGATCTTGTGTTATCCTGATTGTATTTCCACAATACTGGAATTGTTTCTTTCTAGCTGCTTGCAAGATTTTCTCCTTGACCTGGGAATTCTGGAATTTAGCCACAGTGTTCCTAGGAGTTTCTCTTTTTGGGTCTCTTTCAGGCAGTGATCGATGGATTCTTGAGTACTTATTTTGCCCTTGGGTTCTAGAACATGAGGGCAGTTTTCTTTGATAATTTCATGAAAGATGATGTCTAGGCTCTTCTTTTGATCATGGCTTTCAGGTAACCCCATAATGTTTTAATTGTCTCTCCTGGATCTATTTTCCACGTCAGTTGTTTTTCCAATGAGATATTTCACATTATCTTCCATTTTTTCATTCTTTTGGTTTTGTTTTGTGATTTCTTGGTTTCTCAGAAAGTCATTAGCCTCCATCTGTTTCATTCTAATTTTGAAGGAACTATTTTCTTCAGTGAGCTTTTGAACCTCCTTTTCCATTTGGCTAATTCTGCTTTTGAAAGCATTCTTCTCCTCATTGGCTTTTTGAACCTCTTTTGCCAATTGAGTGAGCCTATTTTTCAAGCTGTCATTTTCTTCAGCATTTTTTGGGGTCTCCTTTAGCAAGGTATGACCCGTTTTTCATGCTTTTCTTGTATCTCTCTCATTTCCCTTCCCAGTTTTTCCTCCACCTGTCTAACTTGATTTTCAAAATCCTTTTTGAGCTCTTCCATGGCCTGAGCCCATTGGATATCTATTTCGGATGTTTGGGATACAGAGGCCTTGAATTCTATGTATTTCCCTGATGGTAAGCATTGTTCTTCCTCATCTGAAGGGATTAGAGGAGATATCTCTTCCCCAAGAAAGTAACCTTCTATGATCTTATTCTTTTCCCTTTTCTGGGCATTTTCCCAGCTAGTTACTTGACTTCTGAGATTCCTCCCCACCCCCACCCTACCTCCAGATTGGGCCAGTGGGCACTTAGGGGCTGAGATTCAAATGCTGCTTCCCAGCCTCCGGGCTTTGGGTGGGGGCAGGGATGCTATTCAGCATGAGATTAAGTTCAGCTGCTGTGGTTGGGACAGGGCCACCACATGGGGCTCAGTTCCCTCAGGGTATTTATGCTGAGACCTTCAACAATGGATCTGGTCTCCTGCTTGCTTTGGCAGCTCCTGTCTGCTGCTGCTTTCCGAGGGGGCCTGAGTTATGGAGACACCCTGCTCCCCTCTTGGAGATCTGAAAAGCCCCTCTCTCTGACCTTTGGCATCTATGGGTGGAGGGACCTGTGCAGCTGCTGGAGATTCCATCCCTGAAGCCTGTTTGGATCTGCTCCTCTTAGTGTGGCGTGGCCAAGACAGGGCTGGGCTCTGTTCCAGGTCTGGTGCATGACGGACCTTTGGTGTTGGTTTTTCAGGGCGCTCTGGAACAGAAATTTCCTCGACGCCATTGTTGCATGGCTTATTCTGCTCCAGAATTTGTTGCAAGTTCTTCTTTACAGATATTTTATGGGCTGCGGGTTAGGACCTAGCATATGTGAATCTTTCTACTCTGCCATTTTCGCTCCTCCCGGTATATTCCTTTCTATCCCCATTTCAATTTTCTCCAGCAATCTATCATATCTACCTTATCCAGACTTTTATTCACCTCCTTAACTACTTTCTTTTTTATTTTGAGGTTAGATATATCAAGTTCAGAAGGAGGGAGTTTGAGGTCTCCCCAGTACAATTTAGCTGTCTATTTTTTGCTGTAACTCCCTTAACTTCTCCTCTAAGAATTTGGATGCTATACCACTCGGAGCATATTTGTTTAGTAATGAAATTTATTTGTTGTCTATGGTGCCTTTTAGCATGATATAGTTTTTTTCCTTACCTGTTTTGATTACATCTATTTCTGCTTTTTCTTTGTCTAAAACTGGGATTGTTAGCCCTGTTGTTTTTTTGTTTTTTTGTTTTTTTTTTTTACATCAGTTGAAGCACAACATGTTCTTCTTCAACCTTTTACCTTTACCCAGTGTGTATACCCCCATTTCAAATGTTTTTCTTGTAAACAACATATTATTGAATTATGATTTTCAATCCATTCTTCTATCTGCCTCTGTTTTATGGGAAAGTTCATCCCAGTTGCATTCGCAGTTATGATTACTATCTGTGTCTTTTCCTACAGCCCCTTTCCCCTTGTTTATACTTTTAGTTCTCCTTTCTCCCTTTTCCTCCATAATAGAGTTTTAATTTTTGACCACTGTCTCCCTCAATCTTCCCTCCCTCTTTTAGTTGCTTCTTTTTTAATCCCCTTTTCCCTTATTAGTTCTTCCCTCCCCTTTAGCGTCCCCTCCCTTTTCTTTCCCCCTTCCTCTCCTACTGTCTATAGAGCTAATTGTATTTCTATACTTAACTGGGTTTGTTGTACCCTCCTTGAATTCAATCAGATGAAAGTACTTCTCAAACAATGGTCATCTCCCTCCCCTCTTTCCCTCTACCATAATATACTATTGTATCTCTTCCTGTGATGAGATTTATTTTTTTCTGTCTCCTCTTTTTCATATCTCCCACTTTAGTCGCTTCACTCCCTTAAATTACATTTGTTATCATCAAATCATTGAATTTTTACCCACTATCTATGTATATCTCTTTCACATTTCATAATAAATATATAATTCTCAAGATCAATAGGTATCATCTTCCCTTATCGTGCCATAAACAGTTTGCCCATATTGTGTAACAAGTTTTTATTCCTCCCCCCCCCACCTTTACCTTTTTTATGCCTCTCTTGATATTTGGGGTTGAAGACTGAATTTCCTATTCAGTTCTGGTCTTTTCATCAGGAAGGTCTGGAAATCTCTTATTTCATTGAATGCCCATCTCCTTGCCTGAAATATTATGCTCTGCTTTGCTGGGTAATTAAATATTGGTTGTGCTCACAGATCCTTTGCCTTATGGAACATCCTATTCCAATTTCTTCGATCTTTTAATATAGAAGCTGCAAGGTCCTGTGTGATCCTAACTGTAGCTCCTCAATATTTGAGTTGTTTCTTTCTGGCTGCCTGCAGTATTTTTTCCTTCACTTGATATTGCTGGAATTTGGCAATGATATTTCTTGGTGTTTTTAGTTTGGGGTCATTTTCAGGAGGTAAGTAGTGGATTCTTTCAATGAGCATTTTCCCCTCTGGATTTAGGAGTTCTGGGCAATTTTCCTTGATGTTTCCTTGGATGATATTGTCCAGGCTCTTTTTTTTTTTTTTGATCAAGACTTTTTGGTAGACCAATAATCCTTAGATTTTTCTTTCCTGGATTTATTTTTCAGGTCAGTTGTTTATCCAGTTAGATATTTTCCATTTTGTTCTATTTTTTCATTCTTTAGATTCTGTTTCACTTATCCTTGATGTCTCATAGATTCCTTAGCTTCTACTTGTTTCATTTTCTTTTTATCAAATAGTTTTCTTCAGTTAACTTTTGTATCTCCTTTTCCATCAGTCCAATTGTTCCTTTTATGGAGTTATTTTCTTCAGTTAGGTTTTGTACTTCCTTTTCCATTTGTCCAACTCTCCTTTTAAATTTTTGTGATTTCTTTTTTTCGTAATTTTTAAATTCATTGGTCAGTTTTTCTTTTATTTCTCTAATATGGTTTTTAAAATACTTCCTGAATGGGGAGAAAATTTGGAACCCAACATTTTGTGAAAATGAATGTAAAAAGTTAAATAAATAAATTTATATTAAAACAAAAAAAATAAAATATGAGACATAACAAAAATAAGTATTCCAAAAAGCTAAAAAAAAACCAAAACAACTAGTTCCTTAAAAGAGGAAAACATTTCCTGGAAAAGGAAATAAATTATTTTGCCCCTGAGATAACTAGAATCAACCCTGTGGTTTTGCATTTCACTAAAGAACATTTTCAGACAGAAAGTTGATAAAGTAGTCAGAAATTAAAATGACAGATCCCTAGGCTTGACTATAAGGCAGCATCTTCTCTTATGCCTAAGTCTCTATTTGAATATGAAAATGCTTCTTCTGGCAAGGGGGAAAGGAGTTGGAAACAGAATAGGTTGTCATTTAATCATATGCACTTCATGTTTGCAGCCTGGACACTGCAAGGTGATTCAAAAGAAAAAAAATTAAAAAAAAAACTGTACCAATAAAAAAAAAAATAAAATACTTCCTGAGCTTTTCCAGGAAGGCTCTTTGTTCTTCAGTCTAGTTCACATTCCCTTCTGAAGTTTGAGATGGGAGAATGATCTCAATGCTGATGTCTTTGGTGTTTGTGTTTTGGTCCTTGTCCCCACAGAAAGATTCTATGGTCTTTCTTTTTTTGTTTTACTTCTTACTCATGAGAATAACCCTTTTCCTAGCTTTTAAAGTAGATCTCTGCATATGGGACCCAGGGAGCTCTTCCTCAGAGTTCTTATGCCTAAAACATGAGGCTTTTTTGTGTTGTGGCCTCTGATTCTTTCAGTTAGAAGCTAAAGTATTGCAGTTTACCTGGTGCTCAATTGGTTGGTGTTGGCAAGCAAAGGTCAGTTGGGTCTTTTTGGATTTTCCCACAGTTACCTTGGAGCTAGCTCATTAAGTGTGCAAGAGGGGTGGTCTGGCCATCAGAGGTCTCCTCTGTTGAGCTAGGGCATAGGCAAGCTCAGCAGTTTGTGATCCTGTCCGCACTAATGTCTTCCTGATTCCCTTGGGGTGCTGAGGCATGCCTGGGTTCCTGATGTTGGCAGTTGCTGGCTTCATGCCACTGGGACTGAGGATCTTCTCATGGTTTGTTGAGGTGGACTGTCTGGGACAGCTCTGGTCCTTCACTGGTCCCCTTCAGTCACAGCAAGTGGAACCCTCCTTAGCAATCTTTCTAGCCTCATGGGCTGAATCTGTTTACCCCTTCTGCTGCTCCCACTATTCCAGGGCTTTTCCTGGGAAGATATTCTCTGAGCTATTCAAGGTCAAGAAGAGGAGAGAGATTCAGCTTTCACTTTTAAAGGAGAGTCCAAACGCTGAGAATTCCCATGCAAACTAGCTAACTTTTTTTCCATCTGAATTTTTTCTTTCAGTATCTTGTCTCTTATTTTACACATAATATGTTAACCTGTTAGTTAGTCCTCCCATCCTGGGATATCCATTTCTTCCTCTAAATCCTTTCTTCCTCCAAGTAGAAATTGTATACCTTGCGATCCGGCTCATGATACCAAATGTATCATCAATGCAATATTCACAGCAGCATTGTCAGCTATGAAGATGCTGGTGTAGTTCTGAAACACAAAAATGTAATAGACTCTTGATACAGAAGGTAGAAGAAAAAATATTTATTCAGATATCAGAAAGCCAAATCCCAACCCCAGAAATCCAAATCCGTCACAGTAACCAAGAAGTTAATACACATTTTCACTACAGGGGACAAAACCATTTTCAAGCCTTCCCCCCACCAACTCCTCTCCACCCCAGCTGGTGCCTTCCAACAAGGAAACACTCACAATATTTGCTGTGTTTGCCTGCCTACGTCATCTCTCCTCAGCTGTAATCACTCTCACCAACTTCCTCCCAGTTCTGCTCCACCAGTTCTGTTCCACCAGTGCAGCAGTCTCCTCCCACCACATATGACTTAAGCTTCCATGTGATTTAACCAGGTCACATGGGTCGACTAATGATTGGGAAAGATCTTTCCATTCAAATTGCCATTACAGGATTTTAGTGAAATAAAATCTTAATTTGAGTCAACATCATGAAATGACAAGAAGAGAGAATAAAGCTAATGATATCAAGGATTTTATTAAGAGAGGAATAAGTTACAGGAATAAATAGGTGATAGTCTGCCTATACTCTATCCTCATTAGACCAAGTCATTAATTGATTCAATTCTAATGCCATATTTAAGGGAGGCCTCAACAAGCAGAAGAGTAATCAGAAAAGTACAAAAAGGCTAAAGGAAGCCTTGGAGTTCATGCTATTGGTTGATCACTCGAAGGAACTTGAAAGGTTCTGACTAGAGAGGAGAAGATATGACCTGAAAGCATGTGGAAAAATGTATTAAAAAGTTTGAATACTCTTTACCTAGAGGAAAGATTATAAGATTTTCTATTTGGACCATGAAGGTCAAACTGGGAGGAATGGATGACAGCAGAAAAAAGTCAAATATATGCTTAATATAAAGAAAAAATGAAACTTTCTCACAATTGGGATTAACCAAGAATAGAATGTTTTCTTCTAGTTGTTAGTAGCTTCTTGCTATCAGAGATCTTAAAGTAAATGCAAGTTGATTAATTATTGGCCATGAAAAAAAGTGAATTCTTTCTTTTAAATATAGGTTGGAATAAATAGCCACCAAAATCCATTATAAGTCTGAACGTCTGAGACACACTAATTATTTTAGGAGCTGGAATAGCATAGCGTGTAAGTGCTTCAGACTAAAAATCAAAAGACTTAGGTTCAAAAACTGCCACTAATACCTAATTTTATTTGACCATGAAAGGATTGGTCAGTCTATCCTGTTTCTTCATATGTAAAATGAAAATAATGGTAATTCAAGTTCCTAATTCTCAGAGTTGTAAATTTCAAATGCTATGATGTAAGGATTTTTGCAAATTTAACAATAAATATATATGTAATATATATATAATATATATGATAACTATTAATGAATTGTGACTAGAAAGACATCACTTATTTTCATTAATTGATTTTCCTAAAACAAAACAAAACCAAAACTAGCTGTTCACTCTAATGATTTCCTATATAGTAGCAGAGACAGAATTACAGAGTTTATTTTATAATGCATGCCCGATTCTGTCCTGGTAATAGAAAAAAAAATAAATTCACAATATCCAGTTGAAAGCTTCTAATTTTTACAGATTTGAACAAAACAGTAACACAAAAGAGGTCACACATTGAACTGTCTATATCCTTCACAATAATCCCAGAGCAAAACCTTGTTAAAATTAAAAAAAAAATGTGGCCAGTCTACATAATGTGAATGATTGGAAATGATGTCTCCCTAAGTGCCATACAAAATGAACAGTTGTGTCTAGTGCCCACATTTGCACTCTCTGTTCAGATGCATTTCTTCTCTGGGATGCAAAGCAACACACATTTTAAGATAATTAGAAGCTTTTCTGAACCCATTGACATTGGAGGACCTGATTGTGTCAATTTTTTTAAATCAAAAAAATCTGCTCATTATCTAATGATATTTTAAAGCAATAGAAGTAGTTATTTATACATTTACAGAAGCTTTACTGCTTCTGTTCTTATGTGCACAAAGATAAATCTAACAATTGGTATTATCTTCATGTAGGAAATTGTATATTTTTCATCCAGATACATAGTTTGTCAACTTTTAAGTCCCACCACTCTTCCCCATATTAACTTTACTCTGGAGGAAACAAAATGGTGAAGAACCATCCAGGAGTAGAGAACCTGTGATCTCAAGGTGACATGTTTCTCTTTAGGTCCTCAGGTGAGGTCCTCTGACTGAATCCAAACTTTACAGAACAAATCACTTTAATAAAAGGATTTGTTCTGTAACATGTGGATTCAGTCAAAAGGCCAAACCTAAGGACTTAGAAGGCCACATATGGCCTTGAGATCACAGGTTCCCCACCACTATGAATCAGTTGGTGCAACTTGAGAAGTCTGGTCTGAATGACAGAAAGCTCTGGGTATGCCTTTAAGTCCTTGAAAAGTAAAATGAACTCATGTGGAAGAGAGATTCAAATTGTTCTATTTGGCTAGGAGGGCACAATTCAGAGCCAGATGGAAAAGTTTCAAAGAGGAAATTTTAGATTTAATGCTGGTGGAAATTTTCCTAGCAATTAGTATTATCCCAAAGTGGAAGAGACTGCTTTGGGGCATAGTAAACTGATTACCCTCTCCCAGGAGGTCTTCAAATGAAGTCTGGATGAATACTTGTCTGGTGTGTTGAAGGGTTTATTTCACTTCAATATGGTTTTGACTAAATTACCATTGAGGCCCTTCTAAATTGTGAAAATCTCTGATCCCATGGTTCCGTGAAACTGAATTAATTGAACCATGCCATACCTTGTTAAAGCTAACCACTATTTAATTACTACATTTTGTCTGTTACAGATTTCATCCAATCTTGCAACATTTTGACCTTTTCAAGGATAGTCTCATTCACTTCAGACCAAGTGACCAAGCCATGTATATTAAAAACAGCAAAACACAAGTACAATATGAAGAATATATATTGCCCAGATTATGACAAGCTGTTATGTGGGAAAATTATTGATTCAGGAGAGACAGATAGATAGATAAATAGATAGATAGATGTACATGCATATATGTATACACACATATATATGACACTAGAGAGGAATAATGCATTGATATCTCTTAAACTGTTTACTTCTAATTATTCCCTCCTCCCATATCCCCTCATTTCTGTCTTACCCTCACATTTATCTCCTTCTCCTCTATTTTCCTGTACTGAAAGATAGATTTTCATACCAGATTGAGTGTGCATGTTATTCCCCCTTTAAATCAAATGTGATGAAAATAAGCTTGACTTTTTCCCTCTCAGTTCCTCCTTTCCCCCTCTATTGAAAAAGTTATTTCTTGCCTGTTTTATGACAGATAATTTGCCCCATTACATTTCTCCCTTTCTATTTCCAATATATTCCTCTCTCACCCCTTAATTTTATTCTTTTAGATATCATCCCTTCTTATTCAACTAACCTTGTGTCCTCTCTCTCTCTATCTACATATATATATATATATATATATATATATATATATATATAATTATATATATATATACATGTATGTGTGTGTGTGTTTCTGTGTGGGTGGGTTTGCATGTGTGTGTGCATAATCCCTTCAACTACATAAATACTGAGAAAAGTCTCACGAGTTACAAATATTACCTTTCCATGTAGGAATGTAAAGAGTTCAACTTTAGTAAGTCCTTTATGATTTCTTGTTTACCTTTTCATGCCTCTCTTTATTCTTGTGTTTGAAAGTCAAATTTTCTATTCAGCCCTGGTTTTTTCATCAAGGATTCTTGAAAGTCCTCTATTTCATTGAAGGACCACTTTTCCCCCTGATGTATTACACTCAGTTTTGCTGGGTAGTTGATTCTTGGTTTTAATCCTAGTTCCTTTGACTTCTGGAATGTCATATTTCAAGTCCATCGATCCTTTAACGTAGAAGCTGCTAGCTCTTATGTTATCCTGATGGCATTTCCACAATATCCAAATTGTTACTTTCTGATTCTTTGCAATATTTTCTCCTCGGTATGGAACTCTGGAATTTGGCTACAGCATTCTTAGGAGTTTTTCTTTTGGAACCTCTTTCAGGAGAAATTTGATGGATTTATTTTACCCTCTGGTTCTAGAATATCAGGGCAGTTTCCCTTGATATTTTGGAAGATCATGTCTACACTCTTTTTTCAATCATGGCTTTCAGGTAGTTGGATAATTTTTTATATTGTCTCTCGTGGATCTATTTTCCAAGTCAGTTGTTTTTCCAATGAGATATTTCACATTATCTTCCATTTTTTCATTCCTTTGTTTCTGTGTTGTAATTTCTTGATTTCTCATTAAGTCATTAGTTTCTATGTACTCCATTCTAATTTTTAAAGTACTATTTTCTTCCATGAGCTTTTGAGCCTCTTTTTCCATTTGACTTATTCTGCTTTTTAAAACATTCTTCTGCTCATTGGTTTCTTGGCCCTCTTTTGCCCTTTGAGCTAGTCAAACTTTAAAGGTGTTATTTTCTTAAGCACTTTTTGGGGTCTCTTTTAGCAAGCTGTTGACTTGCTTTTCATGATTTTCTTGCATTGCTCTCATTTCTCTTCCTAATTTTTCCTCTGCCTCTCTTATTAAATCTTCAAAATTCCTTTTGAGCTCTTCCATGGCCTGAGAACATTGCACATTTATTTTGGAGGCTTTGGATGCAGAAATCTTGACTTTTAGGTCTTCCTCTGATGGCATGCATTGTTTTTCCTCATCTGAAAGGATTGAAGAAAATACTTTCTCATCAAGAAAGTAATCTTTTATAGCCTTATTTTTTCCCCTTTTTTGGACTTATTCCCATTCAACTACTTGACTGTTGAGTCCTTTGTCAAGTGGAGTATATACTATCCTATGATTCAGTGGTTTTGTGCAGCTGTTCTCTGAAATATTTGTGTGAAACTGTAAATTCTTAGTTTGTCCAATGTGGCACAATCAAGGGAGAGAGGTTTATTCCTTTCTTGGTCTGTGCTCTGGTCTGGGAGCAACCTTAAGATTTTCTGTCCAGGATCTGTCAGTAGAATTCCCTTTCTAGAAACTCCACTAGCTCCACCACACCAATGCTCCTCCTCACCACTGGTCCACCAATCAGGGCTGAGATCCAGATCAGCTGCTCAATTCCACCTGTGTCTTTATCCTGAGGGCTCCAAAAATGGACATTGCTAGAGTAGTGGCTACTACTTCCTTGGGTCTGGGATCAGACCATGTTCCCTTCTCACCCAGGTGAAAGAGCTTTCTTACTGACCTTTGAAGCAGTCTTTGGTGTCTGTGGAGTGAAATCCTGGAACCACAGCCACTGCCCATGATTCTGTGCCCTTAAACTTGCTCCAGTTCTGTCCCTACTGGGTCCAGGCTGCCCTGTGCTCATTTCTGTGCCGAGTGTGATAGGCCTTTCCTGTTGGCCTTCCAGGCTGTCTTGGCCTCGAAATCTCTTTCACTCTGTCATTTTGTCATTTCTGCTGCTCTAGAATTTGTTTAAAATCAGTTTTTTACAGGTATTTCATGGGCTGTAGGGGGAGAGCTTCTACAGGTCAGTCCTTCTACTTTACCATCTTGGCTCCACTTCCATGGTTACTTTTTACACGTTAAGAAATTTTAAATTGTCCTATATTTGCACATTTACTGCTCCAGAAGAATAAAACAGTTTAAAAGAATAATTAGCAAATCTCAGAAGCTAACATATAATTTTCCTGTTCAGATTAGCTTCTAGGTAACTTGGCCTTCTCCTAGTCCCTCACAGGTGGTACCTTCCCCAACATTATTTTGGTGGCAAGTTGTCCACTTACTCAAATACTCAAACCTCCTATTTCCTCAACTTACTTCCCATGACTTACTCCTCCACCCTTCCTAAGTCTCACAAATAGATGACAATACCTTTGATTTTGCTATCTCCCACAAGGCACACATTTCACCTCTCCCTTTGCCTTCCAGTACCAAACATGATTTTTCTACCACTTCATGACCTCCAAACCTTCAACTTTTCTTTTCTCTCTCAGATGAATCACCCCACTGATCAAACATATATCTCCTATAATAATGTGCCAAGTATACCTGCAGACCTCATCTTGCCTCTTGTCTATTGCCTATTGTCTAACAAAGATCATGGTTATGAGATTTTTCTGATTAATTCATGTCTATCAGTCATTTTAGATTTGAAAGCATTGAATCTTTGTCATGTCAATTACTGCTTATGATATTGTCCCATCTGAACAAATTTTGAACTTTTTTACTGTCTACTCTTGGTATTACATACAATCAAGTGATTGATTTATTTTCTTCTTGAACTAATTGTTCACTCTCTATTTTCATAAATGTAAATGATAATGTAATCATATAAAGAAGGTAGATATTTTTTGGGAGAAGATGCCCATAGAATATATTGCCTAGAATTCATTTTGTTTTCTTTGGTAATTAGCTATCTGTTCATGTATACACCGAATTTCCTTAAGTAGAATGTATGCTTATTGAAGAGAAGGAGTGTTTTATTTATGTCTTTGTAAACCTAGCTTCAGTAGCACATGTGTAGAAATAAAACAGTGGCTAGTGGTAATGATCTAAGGTTAAGGCTTGGCAGGATACAATCAGTAAGACCAGTGGGACAGGAAGTCAAGAATATAGGATAGTGTAGAATTGAACTGGTATACTAAGGAGATACTATGAGAAAAGGAAGAAAGAGAAGCTAGTGCCATAGTGATTGTCAGGGAGAGAATTGAGGGTTCAAAGAAACAGAGAGCATGGAATCAGAAAAGAAGTAGAGTCCTATTCATGACGAGACCATTGTAATATACATGTCTCTCCTACATTCATTTCCCATTTCAAAGTGTAGCTACACCTTTTCATTTCAGAATTAATGATATGTAACTTTTAATTTAGGTATTAATCATAAAGTCAGATTAGTTTCTAGAGAGTACAGATTTCAGTACTTGTGTAGGGGCAAATCCTGGGACTCCTTGATCCAAACTAACAGAAGATAGGAGTCCAAAAAAACCTCTTTCTGTGTGTCACTTGACAAAGATCATGGCTATGAGATTTTTCTGATTAATTCATGTCTATCAGTCATTTCAGATTTGAAAGCATTGAATCCTTAACATGCCAATTATGACTTTTGTGACCATCAGTTTTAATATTTATTTTAAATAAAGGGGTTGAACTAGATGAATTCTGAATCCTGCAACTTTAGGATGCTTGGCAGGTTCTATGTTTGTATCTAAAAATATCCATATTCATTTATTGTATTAACATCCTGAAACTCTATATTTACCAATAAAAGTGTTTCACCTAAAGCTATACAATCAGAAAATTTTAACTATCTTTCCAAGTTTCTGGTTTGCTTGTTTTTTAATTTTCTTGGGAGATTTTTTCCTTCTCTTTCCATCAACCCTTACTTCATGAATACCCCATTCTGTCCTCTACTGACCTTGATTTTGCTATTTACAAATTTTGAACTTTTTTACTGTCTACACCTGGTATTACATACTGTTCATAGTCAAGCGATTGATTTATTTTCTTCTTGAACTAATCGTTCATCGTTCACTCTCTACTGTCTTTTTTTTTTGTTTTGTCTCTTCTTTTTTTAAATTTTTAATTTTTTTATTATTTTTTATTTTATTTTTTTAATTTTTTACACTCTACTTTCATAAATGTAAATGATAATGCAATCATATACAGTAGTAGAAAGTTTTTTGAGAGAAAATGCCCATAGAATATATTACTTCGAATTCATTTCATTTACTTTGTTAATTAGCTATCTGTACAGGTATACACTGAATTTCCTTAAGTAGAATGTATACTTATTGAAGACAAGAAGTATTTTATTTATGTCTTTGTACACATAGCTTCTAACACAGTGTACATAGAAGGTACTTAAATGCTTGCTGAATTTGAATGTCATTGAAATGGAATTAGCTTCAATACTTTTGTAAGTTTTGAACAGCTACAAGAGTATTACTTCTTATTTCATAAGAAAAGTCACATATCTACAGGACAGACATAGAAAATGCAGTAAAGACATGACTTTGATCTAACTGACAGAAATGATTTGGCCATGGGCAGGGTAACATTAAGCATGTTTAAAGTGACCCACATTCCTAGAAAGGCAGGTACAATATTTTGCATTTGATGAGGCTATTCAATTTCAGAAACAAACGAAATAAAGTTATGTGCATTACGTGTATGACTAAATTTGCTACATTAACTTGTACAGATGTAGGTTAATATTTTATTTACATACATCCCCAAGTTTGTCCTGTTCTCTGCCTGGATTTATCACAAGTCTACAGGCATGGCTGACTGCTAGAAATGGACATGAACAATTAAACATCCAGTCAGAACTTCAGTGAAAGATTCCACTCTGGTTACCTTTGATAATACTTTTTGGCAACTCCTCTGATAAGGGAAAAAGAGGTCCAAGTGTTAGAAATCTGATGTGGAGATGCAAATCTTATCCTTTCTTATTATATTGTTATTTAAGAATTGGTTTATTCTGACTGATATCAGTTAGCTTTTTCATGAGGGTCAAAAAATGAACCTGTTTCTTCCTTTTAAAAGTAATCTAAATGCTTTGACTGGTTTACTCCTCTCTTATCACCATAGTGAACTCAAACAATTTCTTTAATGTTAGGGTTTTTTAAAAAGCCCCTTCTGGTTCATAATCTGTTAAATGCTTCATATAGTCGGATGCAGATCATTAGTATTCTCAATTTGTTGTGTTAGAAGAAAAAAAAGCCCCATAGATTTAGGTATAAGATGCTGTCAGATTGTGCTTAATCACTTTCATCAAATAATACAGTAGGATAAATGTTGCATTCTATTTTTAAATGAAAGAGGCATACTTTTGAATATTTCTGTGACATTTAAAAAACAATCTTTTGTACTCACTTGTGTTTGTTCAAAGGCTGCTTAATACTTTAAGAAAATGTATTTATCAGTGTTTAAAAATACACCAACACAAATATGTTTATGTATTTCTTTGTGGCTTAATCATCTGCATACAAATAGATTTTTTTCAAAAATAGGAACATACCATCTCTTGAATAGAAAAATCAGATTTGTCCTCTGTGAATTGGAAGGAAAAAAAGACTGTGTGGGAGGAGTTTCTGTAGTTAAACAGATAATTTATTTTTAAGGCATAAGACCATTGATTTAAAAATGGAAGGGACTTTAGTTGTCAACTAACCAAATCATCTCTTTTTTTTCAAGATCAATGGGGCCTAGAAAGATCTAATGACTTGATCAACATCACACAAGCAGGCACTGTCACAGCCAAAATTTGAAACTAGGCTTCTAGTGAGAAAGTTGCTGCTTTTTCCATTATAACACCTATGACAAAAGGTATATGTTGAATCTTTGGCAGGAGTAACCTTTTTATCTTACTCAGATGTTGAGACTGCAGTGCTTGGAGTCAAAAAAAAAAAAAAAACAGATCTCTGTATTTACATTTCCTTGATACCATTAGATGTTTCCGTGTGCTTAGATCCATCTCCACATTTCTCTGATGTGGATGGGTACACACTCTAGGAATTCAAAGGCTGGGGGAATGTGTCATTTGTTACTCAAAAAGCAAGCAAATACCTCCACAATCAATCAAAAGAACCATTTTCTCTTTCTTCTCAGCCCTCCCTTCTGAATGAAGTTAAGGAGGATTCTGTTCTTAGAGGCTTTTCATGGACACCATCATTTGGCAAATTATAGGTGAATTGCATCTCAATTTCAATGTGCCTCATTGTATAATCTCCAATTAAGGTCTTAGGTTTGTGCAGCCAGTTCCATTTTCTAAAGTTAATTAGGCTATTTTCCTGTGATTAAAATTATTTCTTTGAAGATTAGGACTTCTTTTCCCTTACAAACACCTCCTTAAAAGCAAATAGGAAACTTAAACAAGACCAGTGTGGTTCATGTATTAAAACTGTACAGAGGCCAATGCTTTTACAGGTCATCATGTTTTATTTCCCCTCTCCCAAATTAAACACTTGTATTATTCAACCAAACTTTCCTTTTCAACCACTTTCAATGTCAAAATATGTTAAAAGGCTAGTTTGCCCTTCCAGAGCTGGAGGGGGAAGGGAAGCATTTCTGAGGTAACCAAAATTTCTGTTCCCTTTTCTTCCCTTTTTCAATGGTTGTCATTGCTTTTAAACTCCCTTGACCTTTTGAAACCAATAAAAGGTCCCCAAATAAAGCCTCCTTTCATGGAAAGTTTGCTGTTCTAGCATTCTCCTCTTCCACTAAACCTGCCTGTTTAGAAGAGACTTGTAACCAGTCTCAGCTTTCACAGCAGGTTTACAATTGGTCCAAATGGATGTTACTAAGGGTAACCACAATTTCTATGCCCCCTTTTAGCATACTTTAGGACACGGTGGAAAACAGAGGGGAAAACGGATCACCAGACAGCAAGGGAATTTAAAAATAAAAATAAATAAGTTAAAATTTGTCTTATATGTCGATCCCATTTGATCGGTTTTCATTACTATTTCAGATACAATTGAAAAAGCCACAGAACTCTATTTTAGCACAGTTAATGTTATATACAATACACTTTCAATCACTGCTTCCTACCTTAGTGTACTCTGGTTTTAGTTAAGGAGCATGAAGCTTGACAGCAGGCAGTTAACAATGCAGATTAAAAAAAAAAAAACAAAACAACATGCTAAGTTTTATTTTGTGTCACCGAGAAGCCACAAGCAAAGGAGTTTAAAGGCCAGAAGACCATAATTATTTGCTTTTATGCCAAAGTGATTGTGATGATAAACTATCCTCATACCTTTGCTCATGTTGAATTCCCTGCCTAGCTCATTTTTAAAGGAGAGGCAAGTTATAAACTAAACAAAAATGATGAACTTAGAGTCAGAGGATGTGTATTCCTATTAAGGCTTTTCTATGTGCTGACTTAGATATAAAACTTTAGGAAAGTAAATTAATTTCTAAGGAACTCAGTCTCTTCCTCCGTAGATACAATGTCCTCTTCTGCATCTTCCAGCTCTAAAGTTAAGAATCTATGATCCAAAACTAATTTACCTTTCAAGATACCCTCTGAAAATTTGGATCTTGTTACTCATTCTATTTTGTTATATTTATGGGTGGTTTCTGGATTATACTTTTTTTTGAGTGTCAAAAATCATACACTACCTTGACTTGTCCTTCATGTCATGTTCAATTCAATTAATATTTATTAAATACTAACTAAAAATGAAACATGAAGATAAAAAAAGATAAAAAATGAAACAGTTGCTACCTTCAAGATCCTTAAAGTGTACTAGGCAAAACACTATATGTACATATGTATCTATCTATCTGTCTATCATTTATGTGTAAAGAGATGATAGACAGATAGATAGATACAAATATACAAATATATATGTGTGTATGTATGCCAGTGAATACAAAATATACACAAAATTAATAAAAAGTAATTTTATGGGGTTACTGTAAAGCTAATAACTACAGTGATAAGTAAAGATTAGATGTAGAATGTTGGACTTAAACTGAGCCTTGAAGGAAGATAAGGAAGGAAAAGTGTATAGTGAAGGAGGTAGAATGTTCTAGGAATGTTGGAAAATCTGGGAAAAATCTGAGCTGTGGGAGATGGAATTCCACATGTAAGAAGTAGCAATTGGATCAATGTAACTGGTACATAGAATGCATGTAACATAAAGATTGGAAAACTGTTGAATAAGTTCAGAAAGCTAGGGTGGAACTAAATCATAAAGACGTTAAATGTCAAATAAAGTAGTTTCTATTTTATCCTAGATAAAATATGGAGTCCTTTGAGATTTTTTAATGCAGTAAGTAAGATGACCAGCATTTTATAAAATACTTATTTTGATCCAGGCACTGTGCTAAATAGTATGGCTACAAAGAAAAGTAAAATAATCAATCTTGATCTCTCATGGAGCTCACATTTTAATGGAAGTCAATTTCAGAGGGAAAGGCTTGGGGTGGGTTGGAAAAAATAAGGAAATAGAGTCCTGCAGAAGGTGAAATTTGAACTACATCTTGAAACAAGTCAGATATAATATGGTATAGGGAGATAGTATCATATCTGAACATGAGCAAGTAGGTAAGTAAAGGTAGTCTATATGATGTGTGAAGGAGTTAAAGTGTAGGACTATTAGAAAAGTCAAAAAAGGCCAGATTCTAAAGAGCTTTAAATACCAAGCAAATGATTTAATATTTAATACTGGAGATAATAGGGAACCTCTAGAGTTTAATGATTGTGGTTGGGGAGAAGCTGACATGGTGAGACTGAATTCTAGGAGAATCACTCTGACAGATGAGTGGATTACTGTTTGGCTGCTGAATTGAGTATGAATTAAAGGGAGAGGGACTTGATGTAGGGAGATCAATTAGGAGGCTACTGCAATTGTCCAAGAACATCTGGGGCCATCTCCTGTGGTCTTGATCCATACCTTGCCACTGGCCCAAGTGGCTCTGGAAGATAGAGTGAAACTCATGATTTTGCATAGCCCTAGCTCAATTAAATTCAATTCATTTGGAAGTCATAGCATCACCCTTCTGATGTCATGGTCCACCCGGAAAACAAAGGACAAACAAAAACGACAGCAATAGCCTGGACAAAAAAAATGATAAAAACCTCTACAGTCATGATGATTATGTGAGTACAGGGAGAGAATGAATATGACATGTGAAAGTAAAAAATAGGGTCCACACTCATTCTTACTGTAAACACTGGAGAGGTTAGGAACGAATGGAGCCTTCCTTAAAATAATAAGTAGCATCTATCTAAAATCATCAGCAAACATTAAATGTAATGGGGATGAGCTAGGTGCATTTCCAGTAAGATGGGAGGTGAAACAAGGATATTCATTATTGCCACTATTATTCAATATGGTAATAGAAATGTTAGCTTTAGCAATAAGAGAAGAAAAAAAATTGAGGGAATTAGAATAGGTGAAGAGGAAAGTTGTTATCATTCTTTGCAGACAATGTGATGATATACTTAAAGAATCCTGGACAATTAAGCAAAAAACTGCTTGAAATAATGAACAACTTTATCCAAGTTGCAGGATACAAAAGAAATTGACATAAATCTTCTGTATTTTTATATTTCTAACAAAGTGCAGCAGTAAGAGAAGGAAAGAGAAGTTCCATTAAAGGTACTGTAGACACTAAAAATATGTGAGAGTATACATACCAAAAAAAGCATAGGGATGATATGAACATAATTACAAAACACTTTTCCCACAAATAAAGTAAGATCTAAAAAAGTGGAAAAATATCAGTTGTTCGTGGGTACACCAAGCTAATATAATAAAAATGACAATTTTACTATAATTAAATTATTTATTCAGTGCCATACCAATCAAACTAAAAAATACATTTCCTAGAGCTAGCAAAAATAGCATAAAATTCATCTGGAATAACAAATGTTCCAGAATATCAAGGGAATTAATGAAAAGAAATCCTAGGGAAGGTGGTCTAGCTATACCAGATATTAAATTGTATTATAAGGCAACAATCATCAAAACCACTTGGTACTGGTTAAAAAATAGAGGGGTAGATAAGTGGAATAGGTTCGGTACACAAGACATAGTTGTCAATGATTATAACAGTCTATTGTCTGATAAACCCAAGGACCTCAGCTTCTGCAATAAGTATTCACTGTTTGACAAAAATTGCTGAGAAAAGTGGAAAATAGTGTGACACAAACTGGGCATAGAACAACATCTGAGATTATGCACCAGAGTAAAATCCAAGTGGATACATGACCTAGATATAAAGGCTAATACTACAAACAAATTAGGTGATCAAGGAATAGTTTATTTGTCAGATTTATGAAGAATGAAGGAATTTATGACCAAACAAAGATAGAGAATATTATGAAAAGCAAAATGGATAACTTTGATTATGTTAAATTGAAAAGTTTTTCACAAAAATAGTTAATGTAAACAAGATTAGGAGGGATGCAGAAAACTGAGAAAGAAGTTTTACAAGTGGTATCTGTGATAAGGTCTCATTTCTTAAATATATAGAGAACTGAGTCAAATTTACAAGACTACAAGTCATTCCCCAATTGATAAATGGTCAAAAGATATGAGCACACAATTTTCAGAGGAAACAATTAAAGCTATCTATACTCATATGAAGAAATATTATAAACCACTATTGATTAGAGAGATGCAAATCAAAACAACTTTGAAAAACCACATCACCACTATCAGATTAACTAACATGACAAAATACTAAAATGATATATGTTGGAGAAGATATGGGGAAGTTGTGAAAATGAATTCATTATTGGTGGAGCTGTGAAGTGATCCATTATGGAGAATAATTTAGAACTATGCCCAAAGGGCTATAAAAACATTTGACCCAGCAATACTGTTTCTAGGACTGTATCCCAAATAGATCATAGAAATGCCAAAATGACCCACATATACAAAAACATTAATAGAATCTCTTTTTGTGGTGGATGAGAACTGGAATCTGAGAGGATGTCCATCAATTGGGAAATGGCTGAACAAGCTGTGGTATATGAATGTAATGGAATACTTTTATGTTGTAAGAAATGACAAACAGGCAGACTTCAGAAAAACCTGTAAAGACTTATATGAACTGATGGTAAGTGAAGTCAGCAGAACCAGAAGAATATTATACAGATTAAGAGACACAATGTGCAAGAACTTATTTTGATGGACTCAATCGTCACAGCAACCTTAGAACTTAAAGCATTTCCAAAGGATTCATGATGCAAAATGTTATCCACATACAGAGAAATAACTATGGAATTGGAACACAGAATGAAGCAGGCTATTTTCTCTTTTGCTATGTTGCTTTTTGTTTTGCTTTGCTCATGATTTCTTCTATTTATTTTAATTCTTCTATTCAACATGACTAATGTGAAAATGTTTTTAAAAGAGATGAATGTGTAGAGCCCATATAAGATTGCATGCTGTCTTGGAGAAGGGGGAGTGGGTGGAGTGAGAGAAAATTTGAAACTTATGGAAGTGATTGTTGAAAACTTAAAACAAATAAATTAATAAATTTTGAAAAAAAAAATAAGGTCAACAGATTGTACATGTTGGAGTGTGACAGGTTGAGGAGTCAAGTATCAGAACCTGGGTAACTGGGAGCATGGTGGTGACTGAATAATAAGAAAACTGAGAAGAACATACTTTTGTGGGACATGTGTTTGATGTGTTTATAAGGCATCTAATCTGAGATGTTCAAAAGGTAGGTGATAGTGTGGGACTGGAGCTTAGGAGAGAAATTAAAGCTTGATATGTAGAACTGGGATTTATCCATCTAAATCATGAAAACTTTAGATAAGTTCACCAAGAAGGACAATATATAGCAAGAAGAGAACAGGGCCAAAGACAGAGCCTTGGGGGACACCCAGATTTAGTGGTTATAACCATGCTGAAGGACCAACAAAGCAGATGTAGATAGAGCAGTCAGTGATCAGATAGGTAGCAAGACTACAAGTCATTCCCCAATTGATAAATGGTCAAAAGATATGAGCACACAATATACACAAAAGATATGAGCACACAATATACACACAAAAATATCAGGAGAGCAGAATGTAATGAAAATTTAGAAAATACATGGATGAAAGTTAAATGGTCAGATTTGTGTCAGATGTGAATATTAGACCTCTTCTTGGAGATTTCAATCTGCTTTTGAATAGAAGTCATGTCTTTGAATCCCCAGCTCTGCTGTGAAAGTGCTAATGCTATAGTAGGGGTAGGTAAGAAATATTTAGGTCATTAAGGAAGATTTTTGCAGGCATAGGCAATGAACCTAAATGAAAGAGTATGCAGCTTTATAACTTTTTTCTATATTTTTCAGCCTAAATAGAAAACTACTTTCATTATCAAATGGCCTTGGTTTTAGAGGTACAAAGAGATGTAGGTTATACTTTCCATCATGAAAAAGGAAATGTTGCAGGAGGGTGAGGATGGTATCTTGTTTGCTGCCTTCTCATCCATCAAAACCGCTAGAAACAACTGATACCTTACTCCAACACAATGATTCCCCAAAGAAAAGTTCAGAACACATCTTTATGACTTCATGACTTATCACATCTTTTCTACTTATCATTTTAAGCATTTTCTCTTAATCTCATATGAGAAGTAATTGGAAACAATGTCTTATGGATTGAATCTCTCTCTGCGTGTATGTGTACATGTGTGTATCTTGGCTCTTTGTTTCTGTCTCTGTCTCTTCACCTCTCTTTCTCTCTCACACACACAAACACACACACAAAGCACACAGTAATAGAAGTGTCTTTAGTTATATGTCACAATGATCTTAGAAGGATACTAATTAGGACTTGATGTTTTGGGGCATCTGGAATTACTTAATTAAGCTTAATTGGTCATTAAAGTATGATCAAGTCTCATCAGGAGGAGCAGTAGATACGATTCAAGTCTATTGTTAAGGAAGAGTGATAAATAGGGAAGGGAAGAAATTCAACGCCTAAATCTCTGACTAGAAGTGATTGTTCCAATTTACAGTGAAGTACATGAAGTATATGTATACACACACACACACACACACAGAAATAGAGAGGCAAGTGCAGTTTTCAGTGATAAAGCATTGCTGTACTACATTTTTAATATACTAATAAATCAACTAAAGACCATTGTAACACACTTCTAAAGGGTATCCTTTAATAATATCAGTATGAGATCATACAATCGTGAAAGGCATTCATTGTTTTATTTTTAGTGAGTTCTTTTCCCCAATGATACGTTGCTTTTTCTAGGTGGTTCCTACAACAACTTAGCATTGATTAAAGTGATTTTTGTTGGATAGAGAAAATGAATGCTGTTATACTTTGTTTTAATATTGAAATAGTGATTGTTACCAGTAGGCTCTACGGAGGGGGTCCATTAGCTATTTGAGTTTCAATTAATTTCTTTCATGCATTTTGAGATTCTATTTCACTTTATTTCAGCTACTAAACTCTAAAATTTTAATGTGACTGCTAATCACTACCTTATTCCTAGGTCATCTCTTTGTGTCTCTATGTTTGTCTCTGTCTCTCTGTCTCTTTCTCTTTGCCTGTCTCTCTGTTTCTCTCTCTACCTACCTATCATCTCTCTCTCTCTCTCTCTCTCTCTCTCTCTCTCTCTCTCTCTCTCTCTCTCTCTCTCTCTCTCTCTCTCTCTCTCTCTCTCTCTCTCTCTCTCTCTCCCTATCTCCATATACTTCAGGTTTTTGGATTTTTCTCATTGGATTTCCACACATGACAAACAAATTTACTGACACTGAATTTCATAACTTTTATTGATTTCTATAGCCAATCTCTATTTCTTTTAACTAACAAAATCCTTTTTTGGTGCTTACAATGTTTCCTCTTCAATCATTAAATTTTATTGTCAGGAAGAATCACGTGTAGCAATTTACTTGTCTGTAAATTGTAACACAAGTTGAGCTTCTCAGATCATCCTCAGTCTCCATGTCTTTAAGATGTATCTGAATTTTTTTTTTTACTTTACTGAACTTTTTTTCAATCTTTATCCAGGAAAATAATGCTTACAGACATGGCTGATGCCAACTAAACTTATATTAAAGTGATTGTTTCAAAGTGTGATTTATCCTCTAATCATAGACCAACCCCATAAATGTCAATCATTAAGCTTTTTCTGTGAATGCCTGGAATGAATGCTTATACTTGGACCCCTAGATCAGTGATTTAAGCAGGTTCCCAAAATCAGAAGTACTCAAGGTTCATCTCCTTCTTGGAGGCATCAGTTACCTAGCATTCCTAGCCGTTTAGTTTGCGTTCCATCTCAAGGAGAACACTATCATTCACATTCATAATCTTTCTCACCAACATATAGAAAACTTCTTGTTTAGAATGATATTGGTTTTACTACTACAGTATATAACACAGTGGTGAACATACTGGGTTGAAAGTCAAAAGACCTAAGTTCTAAGCCGCAACCTGGCTATGTCATAATGGGAACAAGCTTCTGTTATAAGAAAACAGCTTCTGTTTCCTTATAAGTAAAATGGACTAAAGAACTCTTGTGCTACCTATTTCATAAGCTTATTGAAAGGGAAGCACTGTGCAAATTAATCATTAAGTAAATGTTGGTTATTATTATGTAAATGGGATCCACTAATACAAATTGACTGTATTGTATTCTGAGAAAGAAAGCATGGCATACTAGAAGAAGAAAGAATTGGCTTCAAACCTTTCCTCTCTCTTTCAGACAATGAGCAACTCATTTAATCTCTGGTGACTTTAGATAACTACCTTGCTAAGTGATAGATGAGTTGTATTTTGCTTCAATCAAGCCATTGCTTTTTCAAAAATGATCCTTCATATGTTATTATTATTGTACAGTCACATCTGACCTTTTGTGACCCATGTACCATACTGTCCAGGGGACTTTTCTTGGCAAAATTTTTGGAGTGGTTTGTCATTTCCTTCTCCAGTGGATTAATGCAATAGAAGTTGTGTCACTTACCTGGGGTCACACAATGAGTGTGCGACTGAGGCCCAATTTGAACTGAGGTCTTCCTAACTCCAGGCCCATCACTCTATCCACTAAACCACCTAAGTATCTAAATATATTTTGTCTCAAATGTTTCTTTTTAAGCCATCTCTTTGGCATTTGGAAGGAGTATCCCAAACTCGGAACCTAGTTTTTTGGAAGAGGCTAATTTCTATTGATTTTTTTAAATGAGTATTTGCTTTTATTTTCCATCTGTCCATAAGCTTTTTGAACTATCTGAGAAAGAGCATTTCTTTTTGAAATGCAGATAATTTGTTAACAGAGATGTGCTAGGACCTAAGGGGAAAGCATATTGAATATACATACGCACACACATGCACGTGCGTGCACACACACATACACACATATGTATGTATGTATATTATATATACATACATATATATAATGAAATAATACCTTCTTCACATATTGTGGAGCACTGGGGTACTACTAAAGCTTGTTAAACTTCTGACTAATAAATCACTTTGCTAAACTGACTTATCAGATAAAGTCCTTAGCTTGGCATGAAAGAGCTTTAATAATCTATTTCTAGTGTACTTATCTTATATTTTTGCTTCCTACTTCTCCTAATGTACCTCCTTTTCTAGTCAGATCCCATGCACATACCATTCCTATTTGCAAACTCAAGCCTCATTTTGTACTACTGGTCTTTCATCTACATATATCTTACCTGTCCACACCAATGATGACTTTGGGCTTTCCATTAATTGCCTCCTTCCTCTCACTCTTTGATTGATCCACAATCACTTCTACTCAGTCATAGATATTTCTGCTGAGAGCTTTGCATAGTTTTGACTAATTCTTCTCCTTTATTGTGCTACAGCCTGTTCACACCTACCTTGAGCTTCTCTCTTGCCAATTGAGTGAATTGCTCAGTGTCACACAAGTAGTAAGTGTCAAGTGTCTGAGACCAGATTTGAAGTTAGGTCCTCCTGACACCAGGGTTGGTGCTCTATCCACTGTGCCACCTAGTTGCCCCACCCAAATTCCCCACTTTGGGATACTGAAATTTACTGAAACATAACAATAAGAAAACAAAAAAATTACAACCTTAAAATTGAAACACATATAAAATAAGAAAAAAAGGCATACCATGTGCACAGTAGAACATAAGAGAAGGCTCAAAATATACAGCAATAAATTTCCATTTCAAGAAAGCCTATAATAAATACTCTGTGTTATGCTGAGAGTTGTCCATCTTTCCTTTGCTTCCCTATTAGTTTTCTTTTGTTTTCTGCCATGCACATTTTCTTTAGTTCTTTCCTCCCCCCAGAAGGTTACCATTAAGTAGGGACATATTTACATATATCTATAATTATATAGACACACATACCACATGTGTATACATACATACACAAACATATCCCTCCTAACAAATTCTACTTCTAATCTATTTTTAAGTTTGTGCATGTCTCTGTTTTCCTATCCTCCCTAACTCTTCTCTTTGCTTCTGCCCATTACCTTCCCCTCTTATTACTTAACCTACCCCCTCCAAGGATGCTTCCTTTATCCTTTTTCTGATGCTTCAGAACAATTTTAATTATTTCTTGTATTATTATATCAAGACTTTTTCTGATCATAGCTTTCATATAATCTGGTCATTCTTATGTTCTCTCTTTTTATATGTTCTCCAGATCAATTTGCTTATGAATGTTTCACATTCTCTTGCATATTTTCCATTTGTTATGTCCTGTTTTATTACTTTGCTGACTTCCCCTTGCCCAATTCTGATTTTCCCCCAGATTTATTAATTCATTTGTTTTCAATTTTCAACATTCAACAGAGCCCTTAAATCTTCAACCACTCCATTCCCCTTCCCTCCCAAAGACAGTATGCAATCTTATATGGACTTGAAACATACATTCCTACAAAACACATCTCCACACTGGTCATGTTGCATAGAAAAATTAAAACGGATAGGAGAAACCATGAGAAAAACAAAATATAACAAAAGAGAAAATAATCTGCTTCATTCTGCATTCTGACTCCATCATTCTTTCTCTGGATTGTAGATGGCATTTTGCATCATGAATCCTTTGGAAATGTTTTAGGTCTTTGCATTGCTGAGAAGGGCTACTCTGAAAATGGACAGGTTGAGGAAACGATAAGATACTTGATTGATTTGGTTCCAAAGCAAACGAAGAAAGAATGTGTGTCTTTGTATTTGTATGTATAATGCATATGTATGTATGCATATGTGTGCATCTCTATAGCTAAATCTATCTATGTAATATGTATGTGGAGACAGACAGAGAGGGAGAAAGAGAGAGAGAGAGAGAGAGAGAGAGAGAGAGAGAGAGACAGAGAGAGAGAGAGAGAGAGAGAGAGACTTCATATGATTAGAATTTGTTCAAAAAGTAAAGTTAACAATTTCAATTCAGATGTTCCAATAACTGGCAAGTCACCTCAAATATGTTGTAAAATGATAAATATATGCCACATGATAGTTCTTTGAGAGTATGTGTTCATTGTAATGCCCTTCTTATAATTAAATGGTGAAACATTACCTATATTTGGTATTAAAATTTCAAGCTAGGTAATGTGTCATAGTGAAATAAAAGTTATATCTAATGTGAAAAGACTTGGATTCAAATACCAGCTCTACCTCTTATCATCTTAGAGACTTTAAGCAAGTAATTTAATATCTCTGAATCTCACTTTCCTCACTTCTCAAGGAGGAATTTGGCCAGTGTGATTTCTAAAATTCCTCCCAATTCTGAATCCAGGACCTTAAAAAATTATATTAATTAAAATTTATTAAACTATTAAATTGATTTATTAAAATAAATTAAATTATTAAATTAAAATTATTAAAAATTAATTAAAAGGTAAGTCCCTTGGTAATGGATACTTTGTGATAGAGGCAACAGTCCCATACTTTAACACCAAAGACATATATGATTTTCATTTCATTTTCATTAAAATTTATTCAGCCCACAGTGTCCTGATGTTTTTCTTCAACTATTCAATGATTTTTATCACTGTCTATCCAGTTCAGTCTATTGTCCTCCTCTTCAGCTAACATCAGATTGTCTCACTTCCTCTCATTAGCAATTTAACAAAATGTTTCTCTGCCCGTTGAAAGTGGTTGTGAGGGTGAAGGAGGAGAGGATGGGCAGTCAAAGGAAATGTATAATAATGTTAGCTGGACTTTACTCAGGGGATGATACACATCCTCAGAGTAGGGGAAAAGCAGGAAAATTGGACAGCAATCTTTTCTATAAAACCTCTTTCTATTTTTATTTTTTTCATTTTTCATGAATGTATGTATAGTACCTCAAAATGAAGGCTTATTAGACTTCATCAAACCCAGTTCCCAGCCAAAAGCAGCATTTATGTATATTCTTCTCTCTAGCCTATTACACAGCTGGGTATAGCAGATGCATTGGTAGGAAATACATTAGGGTATTTATTTCTAGAAGTAACTAGAAAAATTCAAGCAAACTGTACATCCATTCATATACTCAACAATAAGCTTGACTAGTTAAATGGATAAATTCATTTGATATGTGTAACTTTAAGATCTTTGGGAAATTGTTGTCATCTTTGTTTTTCAATGAAAACTTTTCTCTTTTGAAAGGGATTTTAAGCAATATGAAATTCTTGGATCTTTAGAAGAAATATTCAATTGGATTTTCCATATGTAGTGAGGACAACCTGTTCCACTAGGTATTATGAATGGCTCCTTGTCTGGTTTTTATTTGTTTTGCTTTTGTTTTGGTTTGAGAAGGGATAATTTCCAATTTGTTCTCAGGTTTTGACTGATAGATCTTTTGAATATGTTTTCTACTTACCTACGCCAATAATTCCCCTCCTCCATGTCTAGGAGAATACATAAAATATAAACTTTTGAGGGAGGGACTGTTTTGTTTTCAATTCATTTCAATTCAAAGTGAATTTATTGAATACCTGCTATGTGCCAGCATTGGCCTAAGAACTAAGTAATGCAAATCTTTTTTCTTTTTCTTTCCTTTTTTTAAAAAGTTTTTTCTGTTTCCTTCCCAAATTGAAAGCAAAAGGGTAGAAGTTACTGAGAGACAGATTTCAGCAAATTTAAAGAAAGTAGAAACAACCAAAGTTAGCTAACAATTACGGTTCTTCAAAAGGGAAATGCACTGTCTTGAGGGATGCTATCTTTATATTGACAAAAATTTTCATGGTCAATTTGTATTTTATTGTCTTCTCTGGAGGCTAGATGACTGTCCCCTTGTCAGTGGTATTATAGACATTCCTTTTGCAGCTAAATGTTATACGAAATGGCATCTGTTCACTTGCAATTCTGTAAATTTCTGAAATTTGTCTGAAGATGGGAAAGTCTCTTACTGAAAATAGCTTCTTAGAATTTCATACTCCCAATTCTCTGATTCTTTTTATCCTTTCCCATAGGTTTCCATCTTTTCTTTCTTCATTCTATGTCTATCTATCATATTCTGGGATGCATGTCTCTGTGACTGCAGAGGTTGGGGATTTGCTTTCTATAAGCACTATGTAGTAGAACAATAAGGTAAATGCAACTTAGGATTTAAATGTTATGAGAAATACTTGGTACTGAAACTATTTCCTGGATCCATCTCATAATCACCAGATGGCACATTCAACAATTGTGTTGTTTGCTCCAAGGCAGTTATGCCATTAAAAATTCGCCCCTTTACTATAAACCATTTACTTCCAAAGAATGTGATATTTCTTGTCTTTTTAATGATGTTTTGGAAGCAAAATAGCTTCTTATGTGTATGCAAATATTTTAAAAGATATAAATATTAATTTGAGTACTAAACAAATGAATTTTTTTTACAAGACCACAATGCTGATACTGTTTTAACACTAATTTAAATGTAGATAGCATATATGGAGATAGAATTTGTGAAAAAATAAAGATAAAATCTTTTTCTTTTCTGTAGTCTATGTTTGCTTTTTCCCTATGGGCTACAGAAACTCTGAATTTTAAATGCAAAGTTGTTCCAGATACTTCTGGAAAGTGATTTCTCATATGTTCGGAATTAGCATTTTTGACAATGGGTAATCTACAATGATGAAAAACTCAGTCATGACCTGACACTAACACTGAATTACTTAAGAACCAAAAAGGTGATTCACAATCTAAATGCATTTTATAACAGGGGTGGTATGGATTAGCTTGCATTGTAATAGATCATAATCTCTGCATGGGGCATGATTTTCTTTTGCATTCAAATAGAAATGATCTGTTACTTTATCTAGTTGGAGAATTTTACTGCACATGAATGGCTATGCATGTATAATGTAGTTAGGAACTACTACTGAAGCAAGTAGATGTGTCGATGGCTTCTCCCAGACCTGAGTTCAAATCCTGCATCAGATATTTAATAGTTGTATAACTTTGAGCAAATCATTTAAGCTCTATTTCCATCAATTTCCTCAACTGTAAAATGGAGATAATAGCATCGACCTTTCAGGATTGTTATGAAGATCAAGTAAAATCATATTAGCAAAGCACTCAACATGCTACCTGGTCCATAGTAGGTACTACATAATTGTAATAGTAGTGGTAGTAGAATAGCTGCAGCAGCAGTAGTAGTAGTAGTAATAATAGTGGTAGTAGTAGTAGTAATAGTAGTAGCAGTAGTAGTAGTAATAGTGGTAGTAGTAGTTGTAGTGGTAGTAGTAGTAGTAGTAGTAGTAGTAGTAGCATTGGTAGTCATAGTGGTGGTGATGATAGTGGTGATTGCCTAATGCACTGTGTGAAACACCAGAAAGGCAAAAAGTGACTGAAGACAGTCCTTGACTGGAGGGAGTCCCCATTCTAGTGGAAGAAGCAAGAAGCAAATATATAGGTACAAACAAGCTAAATGCAGAATAAATAGGAAACAATTTAAAAGGGGAAGGCATGAGAATGAAGAGAAATTTAGAAAGTCTTCCTGTAGAAGATGGGATGCTAATTAAGACTTAAAGAAAGACATCAAAATCAGTAGGTGGAGCTTAAGGAGGGAGAGCATTCAATGTAATGGTAATTCATTAACAGGTCAATGTAGCCTTCTTAAATCACATGGAAGCTTAAGATACATGTGGTGGGAGGAGCTTGCTGAATGGGTGGAACAGGAAGAGTGGAGCGGAACTGGGAGCAAGGTGGTGAGAGTAGTGGTGGCAGAGAAGAGACTACATATGCAGGCGGGCACAGGTAGTCTTGTGAGTGTTTGTCTGTGGGAAGGCACCAGAGAAGTTGGAGAGTAGGGGGTGAGGGGAGACTTGGGAATGACTTTGTCCCCTGCAGTGGCAATGTGTATTGACTTCTTGGTTACTATGACAGATATGGCTGTCTGGTGTTGGGATTTGACTTTCTGTGATCTGAATAAATGTTTTGCTTCTGTTTTCTATAAGGAGAGTCTGTTATCCTTTGCCATTCAGAACTACACCTACATATTCACAGTCACTTTCTGTGCTGTGAATATTGCCTTGGTGATATATTTGTACCTGGAGGACAGTCACAGAAAACTCCTAGAGTGAGTGACAGAGTGTCTTGTTAATGAAACAGTCAGGATGCCAGAATCACTGGATTGAAAAGAACACGGTAGAAAATAAGGTATAAAAATATGGAAAAGGTAGGAGGGGACTAGGATATGAAGGGCTTTGAAAGCCAAACAGGGCATTTGTATTTGATCTTGGAGGCAATAGAGAGCCCACATGTTCAGCCCTGCACTGTAGGAAAATTACTTCAGCGACTGGAATACAGGATGGGTTGAAGCGATGAGAGACTGAAGTGATGATGTAGACCTGCCAGAAGGTTACCATAATAATTCAAGCATGAGATAATGAGGGACTACACTAGAGTTGTGACAGTTTCAGAAGAGAGAAAAGGGAGCATTCCAACTCTTCTTGACTAAATGAATAGCTTTCTAGACACTATATCAAACTCCATCTGGAATCTAAGAAAAGTTATGGGAAAAATAAGTATGAATTCCATTTTCTCGTCTGTAGTACCATTTTTTCCTTCTAAACTTGAGTAAGAATATATTGCCCCACAAAACTATCTTTCATATTATATGTATACTATTTAGAAGGAAATCCATGTTGATAAAAAAAAAAAAAACTAAAGATTTGTTATTGTTGCCTTTAGTGATTCATTCTGACATGGATTTCTTGAGTCCAAAAAAAAGTACAACAAGCAAGCAAAGAAACAAAAAACATGTTTTGCTTCATTGATAAAATTATAATAGAAGTTAATTCCTTATTTCATAGAATTTCACTATAGTAATTTATGTTACTTTCTCTGTTATAAGCATAGGGATTTATTGGGAAAAGGGGAAGTCAGATCTTTGATTTCAATGATATAGGGAAACACTCTTCCTTTATGAATGTAGATACACTACTCTTCCTAAGAAATAGTTTCTGGAAGTCACACATTTAAAATGTTTTAAAGGTGAAAAATGAACTCAGATCTTCCTGATCCACAGTGCAGTACTATTACATATAAGACATTGCTTCTCAGGGAATACAGACATATATAAAGTGTTTATTTTAGCTCAAAAATGCTTAGGATCATCCTAAACAGATTGGCTATATAATTTTCAGGAATGAATAAAGTCCGTCTTACCAAGTTACAGAATATCGGTCAAATAAAATGTTGAAAAAATTCAATGGTTGAATGATCACAGATGGACAGACTGAGGACTTATGAGTAGTGGTTGAAGGATATTTGTAGTATATAAACTAATATCAATAACTGATATGTATAACAAAATTTTAAAGTTTGCAAAGCCCTTTGCATAATTATGTTAAAGACTTATGATACCCCTGTGAAGTAAGTACATTTTTTGGAAATTAATCCTGGGACTTTAACAGTGTATGGAACTTCATGTGTGGAACTTTCCTCTACTATCACAGAACATCAACCCTTTTGTGATCTATATAGTCTTAGAGATTTGCTTGGAGCCCTGACTGATATAATTATTTGTTTATAGTCATATAGTCAATAAGTAAGAAAGGCAGAATGTGAACCATACTATTAGCTTCAGAACTGAATCACTATGTTAAACTATCTCTCACAAGAAATGAAAACAACCATTTTTTATTTTTTTTATTCTATGAGATTCCTTTTTTAAATTTTTTTTTAAATATACAGTTCATTTATCTACTATTCTCAACATTCACTTCCACAAGAATTTGAATTCAAAATGTTCTTCCCATGTCTCTCCACACCCCACTCCAGGACAGAATGTACCTTCCTCCAGTCTGTCCTCCCTTTTATTACCCACCCTTCTTGCATTTCCCTTACCCTCTAATTTCCTGTAGGACAAAAGAGATTTCTATACTCCATTGCCAGTGTATCTTAATTTTCACTTGCATGTGGAAACAATTTTTAACTTTTATTCTTAAAGCTTTGAGTTCCATTGCTCCCCACACACCCTTATTGAGAAAACAAGCAATTCAATATAGGTGTTACATGTAAAACAATGTAAAGCACTTCCATAATTGTTATGTTGTAAAACACTGTCCCTCTGTCCTATCCTACCCTTCTTTTATTCCATTCTCTCCCTTGACCTGTCATCCCACCATAGTGTTTACCTGTGATTATCCCTTTTCCCAATTTGTTGTCCCATATGATATCTTCAACCTCCTATCCCCTTCCCACTTGCCTTCCTGCAGGGCAAAATAGATTTCCATGTCAAATGAAGTGTGTGTTTTTCCTCCCTTCAGCCACATCCCATAAGAGTAAGGCTCAATTACTTCATTTCATCACCCCCTCTTCCCCTCCACCGTAAAAGCCCTTTCTTCCTCCTTTTATATGAGTTAATTTGCTACCCTCTATCTCTCCCTTTCTCTTATTCCCAGTATATTCCATTCAACAGTAAATTTTTTTTTTAGGTATTCTCCCTTCACATTCAGCTCACCCTTTGCACTCTGTCTATGTGTACAAACACACACACACACATACACCCCCATATATATATATATATATATATATATATATATATATATACATATATATATATATATATATATATATACACACACACACACACGTATATACACATTCACACATACACTCATGTACTTATACATACCCACGCATATATAATACACACATATATACATACATTGGCACCTAGGTAGTACAGTGGATAGAACACCAGTGCAGGAGTCAGAAGAACCTGAGTTCAAATCTCACTTCAGACACTTGACACTCACTAGTTGTGTGACCTTGGGCAAGTCACTTAACCCCAGTTGCCTCATCCTGGGTCATTTCCAGTCATCCTGATGAATATCTCGATTTACCTTCTCTTTCCTGCTTACCTTTGCATTGGAAAGTCAAATTTTATATTTAACTCTGGTCTTTTCATCAAGAATGCTTGGAAGTCCTCTATTTCACTCAAATTCCATTTTCCCCCCGAAGTATTATGCTCAACTTTGCTGGGTAGGTGATTCTTGGTTCTAATCCTATCTTCTTTGACCTCTGGAATATCATATTACAAGCACTTTTATCCCTTAGTGTAGAAGTTGCTAAATCCGGTGTAATCTTCACCGTATTTCCACAATACTTGAATTGTTTCTTTCTGGATATTTGTAATATTTTCTCCTTGATCTGGGAACTCTGGAATTTGGCAATAATATTTCTAAGAGTTTTCTTTGTGGTATATCTTTCAGGAGGTGATCAGTGTGTTCTTTCCATTTCTATTTTACCTTCTGGGTCTAGAATATGAGAACAGTTTTCCTTGACAATTTCTTGGAAGATGATGTCTAGGTTCTTTTTTTTTTATCATGGTTTTCATGTAGACTGATAATTTTTAAATTATCTCTCCTAGATCCATTTTCCAGGTCAATTGTTTTTCCAATGAGATATTTCACAGTGTCTTCTATTTTTTTGTCATTCTTTTGGATTTATTTTATAATTTCTTGGTTTCTCCTAAAGTCATTAGTTTCTATCTGCTCCATTCTCATTTTTAAAGAAGTACTTCCTTCAGTGAGCTTTTGAACCTCCTTTTGCATTTGACCAGTTCTGGTTTTTAAAACATTCTTCTCCTCATTGACTTTTTGGACCTTTTTTGCCATTTGGGTTAGTCTGTTTTGAAAGGTGTTATTTTCTTCAGCATTTTTTGGATCTCCTTTGGCAAGATGTTGACTTGCTTTTCATGATTTTCTTGCATCACTCTCATTTCTTTTCCCTATTTTTCCTCCACCTTTCTAACTTGATTTTCAAAATTCTTTTTGAGCTCTTCCATGGCCTGAGATAATTGCATTTTTTTGGAAGTTTTGGTTGTAGAAGGCTTGACTTTGATATCTTCCTCTGATGGTATGCTTTATTTTTTTCTCATCTGAAAGAATGGAAGAAAATAACTTTTCACCAGAAAGGAGCCTTTTATAGTCTTATTTTTTTTTGCCTTTTTTGGGCATTTTCATAGGCAGCTATTTGATTTTTGAGTCCTCTGTACAGTAGAAGGTATACTCAAGGGGCCTGTAAGTACTCAGTTTCTCCAAGGTGTCACAATCAAGGGAGAGAAGATTACTCCTTTTCTCATCTGTGCTCTGGGCTGTGAGAAACCACAAGCACTCTTTGTCTGCCTTGGAACTGCAAGTAGGGTTCCCTCTCCACAGCCACCACCAGCTCCACCACTCCAGCACCAGTGTCCCTCCTCACCCCAGGACCACAGCTCAGGACTCAGACCCAGATCAGCTGCTCAATTTCCCCAGAGTCTTTCGGCTGAGGTCTCCACAAGTGGATACTCCTGCCACAGTGGGACCAGAGCTCAGGCAGGACTGTGCTCCCTTCTCACTCAGGGGGAAAAGCTTTCTTACTGACCTTTGCAGCTGTCTTTGGCATTTGTGGGTTGAGAAATCTGGGAACTGAAGCTGATACCCATGCTTCTATGCTCCGAAGTTTGCTGCACGGTTCAGGCTGTGCTGAGCTCAACTTTGACCTTGGAATGATGGACCTTTCCCATAGGCTTTCCAGGCTGTCTTGGGATGGAAATCAGTTTCACTCCACCATTTTGTGGCTTCTGGTGCTGTAGAGTTTGTTTAGAATCATTTTTACAGGTATTCTATGGGTTATGGGGGGAGAGCTAAAACAAGTCAGTCCTTCTACTCTGCTATCCTGGTTCTGCCCCTCTTTTTTTCTTTTAAATAGTAATTTTTATTTTCCAATCCCATGCAAAGATAATTTTCTGCATTGATTATTTTATATAAAATTTTTATTTCCAAATTTTCTCCCTCCCTTGCCTCCATATACCCTAAGACAGTAAACAATTTGCTGTGTGTTATATGAAAAGTCATGTAAAATATATTTCCAGATATATTTATCTTATGAAAAAAAGAGAAGGAAAAAACTATGGAAAAATAAAGTGAAAATAGTATGCTTTGTTCTGCATCCAGACTTCATCAATTCTTTCTCTAGAGGTAGATGATATTTTCTAGCAATCCTAATTGCAGACAAAGCAAAAGCAGAAATAGATCTAATCAAAAGAGATAAGGAAGGAAACTAGAACCTGCTGAAAGGTAAAATAGTGAGCAATATCATTACTAAACATGTGTACTCCAAGTGGTATCGCATTCAAATTCTTAGAGGAGAGGTTGGGCGAGTTGCAGGAAGAAATGAACAGAAAAACTATACTAGTGACGGACCTTAACCTCTTCCTCTCTGAACTTGATAAATCTAACCTTAAAATAAACAAGAAAGAAGTTAAGGAGGTGAATAAAACTCTGGATATGGTAGATATGATAGATCTCTGGAGAAAATTGAATGGGCTTAGAAAGGAATATACATTTCTCTCAGGGGTACCTGGCACATATACAAAAACTGACCATGTCCTAGGGCAAAAAAAGATCAAAATACAATGCAGAAAGGCACAGATACTCAATGCCTCCTTCTCAGATCAAAATGCAATAAAAATTATATGTAATAAAAGGCCATGGAAAGATAAACCAAAAATTGATTGGAAACTAAAAAATCTAATCTTAAAGAAGGAGTGGGTTAAACCACAAATCATAGAAACAATCAGCAACTTCATTCAAGAGAATGACAACAATGAGACAACCTACCAAATCTTATGGGTACTAGAAAAGTAGTTCTTAGGGGAAGTTTTATATC